>OX155893.1:39660324-39902249 GCA_944588485.1 Phosphuga atrata
TATTTTTTTCAAATGTGTTTCAAAAATCACATATCAACACAATCATATCAACATAGAATAAATTATTGCATGTCAAATATCTACAATATTTGAAGCAAATCAGGATAAACTATAATTGGAAATAATCAAACTTCAAAATGATTTGTATTTGAAATTTTGCCTTGGAAGACCCGTTTTGGCAGTCCTTCATTCAGTCTTGTTACATGGCCTGCCCATCGTTACCTCTAAGGCCTAAGTTGTCTTGTGTTGTTATCGCCATTGCCTTTGTGCATGCCTGCGTTAGCACTTTAGTCTTTGTTACGTTAATTTTCAGCCCTATGTCTATAACTGCTTCCTTCAGGAGGGTGTACGCTTCTTCTGTTGCGGCTTTGGTTCGACTCATGATGTCGATGTCGTCGGCATATGCCACTACCTGTACAGTTTGTACGCATACTTTTTGCCGCACACTTTTCCATGGTCATGCGCACAAGTCTAGTCAATTTCCCTGGTATGTTAAGTTTCTGAAGCGTCGTGTACAACTTTGTGCAGTCAACCGAGTCGTAAGCTTGTGCACCCATGCTTTTTCGAGCATTTGTTTTACGGTGAATAGCTGATCAATTGTGGTCCTGCCAGGTCTCAACCCAGCTTGATGTTCCCCAATCAGTTGTTTGCACAGCGGCTTCATTCTGTTTTTTATGATGGTGGTCAAGATTTTGTAAGGGGTGCTTAACAGTGAGATACCCCTGTAGTCCGCACATAATAGTTTGTCCCCTTTCCCCCTTTGTAGATGGGGCAAATGATGCTTTGTCCCCATTCGCTCGGCATTGTTACTTCGTCCCATACTTTCGTTATTAGTACGAGTATGTAGGTGGCCAGTTTATCCCGCCCCCCCTTATTTTAGCAGTTCTGAGTTGATACCATCGATTCCGGGAGCTTTGTTATTTTTCAGTGCTTTAATTGCTGTTTTTACTTCTTGGAGAGTTGGGGTTACTCCGAGTTCATTTTCCTCTCCTTCCGTTTTGCTCGTCCTGGTCTTCCTGCATCGTAGGTTCTGTACCGCTATCAGTATCATTCAGCAAGTTTCGAAATGATGTTTCCACATATCCTGGATTTTATCTTGGTCGCTTACGATTACTGTTCGGTCTCTGCATAGTATTATCCTTGGGTTGTATCCCTCTCTTATCGTTTTTATATACTTGTATGCATTGAAAAATATGCACTTGAATGCAAATGAATTTATACACCGAAAATGTACATTAGGTATCTTAAATTCGTTGGCGATCAATTTATTAATTGGCTAAAATTGGCTAAAAGTGCTGAGAATAGGAATGTACATACAAAATTAATTCCGATTTTGACAAAATTAATTCCGATACACTCCATGGCCTCAGACCCCCGGTGGCCCGCTACGCGTTTTGGTCGATCTTGGCAACAATATATACAAAAAAGTAGATCGCCACTACAAAAATGTTGGGCAGCCCTGTTATAGAGTCTACACATAATATATCAGAAAAAGTATACAATTAAGTTTACAATTTTATTTTTAGAACAAACAATTACAGTGGATTTATGTAACAAATCAGGAGTTATGTAATAATAACGGGTGTTTGAAAAAGAACTCCCTAGTTTCATTGTGTCATAAAAACTGTTCAAAGTGATACACACTATTCTAGTTTGTATTGTTTGATTCATCAACTGTCGAAGTTTAGCTCCCAAAACTACAAAACCCCTGCAACTGGCACGCCACTTGACTTTGAGACGGTCCCAACCCCCGCGACAATACTTTCGCGTAAATGATCTTTTCTCGGATCATTTCACTGTACACAACATTTTTTATGTGGCCCCACAAGAAAAAGTCCAATAGGGTTAAGTGCGGGGTTCGTGGTGGCCAAGAGTTTGGGCCAGTTTTGCCTGTGCACCTTCCCGGAAAGCGGGTGTCTATAGCCGTGCGCAGAAAACATTTTTCAACAAATTGTCATTATCATCCATTCTGTTTAGAAAGTCAACAGCAAAATCTAACCTTTTGATTTTACCAGTAGGTTTTATTTGATGTAACAGTTGCAATTTGTAGGTACGCAAATGAGTCTTTTACGCATAACATCATACACGGTACAATTAGGCAATCCTAATTGGAGACTACGTCTGATCAATGACTTCTTTGGGCTCCGAACACACGATACACGGATTTCTTTAACACCATCTTCAGAAGTTCTCGGTCTTCCTGGCGATTTCCCTTTTGAAACACTACCGGTTTCCATGAAAAAATGTAGCCGGTGACGAATAGTTTTTGCTGTAGGAGGTTCAACCCCAAACTGACGTCTAAAATTACGTCGCACTGTTATAACAGATTCACTTTGCACAAGAAAAATAGCACACTGCGCCTTTGTTGTAATAAAGCCATTGCACTGCACTGCACGCCTGAACAGTTATTCAGGCGTGCCAACTGCAGGTGAGCAAAACTAAGTCAGTTGATGAATCAAACACCACAAACTAGAATAGTGTGTATCAATTTGGACATTTTCTATGACACAATAAAACTAGGAAGTTCTTTTTCAAACACCCGTACACACATACATATATCTAACATATAAAATATTTGTGGTACTGAAAAAGTAATCTAATAAATTTATGTAGCATTAATATTTTTATGTTCAAATATTAGGCGCTCTTCTCCACTAGCAATGACGATTAATTCAGAAATATGCCCTATTAGTAAAAGGCTTGCCGAGCTCTGTGCTAAATGATTTAAATTACTGATGAAAATTACTGAGATAAAATAACTTTGTTTCTGTTATATTAAATTAGAGAAAGGTAGTATTAGGAAAGGGAGTTGGTTCCGTCTTATATTATTAAGAGAAAGTTTTGTGTAAATGGCAAAAATCACTGAAGTGCACTACAATAAGGTGTTGTTCGGAAAGTAATTTCGTTATATTTTCAGAAAATTGAAGTCTAAACCTTTACATATTTTCACAGCTGCTATTTCAATGTTTATTTATTAAGAGAAAACTTTTAAAAAAAATATTTAAGAGACATATTTTGCTATTTTATTAATGAAATGGTAAGAATGCTTATCGAGTACGGAGAAAATTACGTGCTAGGAAAAGATGTGTTAAGAGGGCGCTAGTACCAAAAAAATAAGAAAAGAGAAAAAACGAAGTTACACAGAAGTTTTCACGATTAATTAATTAATAAGTTAGTTTGAAGTGGTTTATTAGGAAGCTACCAATTGGACCAATTGAGAGATTGCAACAAACATAAATGGCCAGAATTGATTAACCGAAACGGTGTAGTGTTTCACCATGATAACACCAGATTTTATAAATGTTTTAGGACTCGCCAGATCTTATGCAAATTTGATGATTGGCTAGAAGTCCTTTCAACTTGATCTCTGATCATTACTAGCTCATTGCTGCGAGCAGGTTCTGGAGTGTTCGAAGAGTGAAGAGTCAAGGAAAACTTCAGAGCAAAAATGGTGATATGGAAGGCGTGTGTGCGTAGTATTTTAATGAATAGTTCAGTCATCAATTCATTTAATGAAAAGTGTGGGGGGTGAAATAGTGAAACAAAGGCAGTTAAAATTGCGAGTCTGGTTCCAGCGCGGATTGCGAGATATGTAAAGTTTATTACGAATGTAAGGTAGAAAGAATGGAGATGAAGGGATCGTATAGGATGTGTTTAAAGCCGCTAGGAAAGAAGGGACAGATAATGCTAGGGTAACTAAATGGGCGGGTGAGAGAAGGAAAAAGTATGAATGGGGTGGTTGGTCGGGGGTTGAAGTGGAGAGAACGAGTAATAGAAAAAGCAATTTAGAAAGTATGGTAGGAGAAAGATTGTTGGAGATAAATTGAGATAGAGATGCAAGAAAGGTTAAAGTTAAAGGTGTATAGAACAGGGAACTTACAACCGTATTTGGAAAGTTACTAAATTACCTCCGAAAATCCGACGGTCCCCAAATAGTGATCGCCAGAATCTGTTGCGGTAGCTAAGAAAGGGGTAGGAGATACTGGATCACGACTAATTAGAGTACCTGTCCATATATGTGACGGGTAAAGAAACTTGGGAACATTGGGGTGCAAGAAAAAATGGTTTCGTGTGGAGTGTGATAGAGAAGATAGAGCTGAGAAAAGGGTGGAAGGCGCTGATATATGAAAACGGCCTGGGTTGGTCCCTGTTGGTCCCCTTGGTAAAAATTGTTAATTTGAAAGATAGCAAAGATTGATCAGTGTAGTAAAATTGTCGTTAGGGAAATGTAATGACATAATGTAGCATATAAATGTCGATTGTCCAATTTTAGAGTGTATTTTGTGTTAAAGTTTAATGGCAATAAAGGTTTATACATAGGTAAATTGAGGATGTCCACAATCACTTGGTTCCGTTTGTGGATAAAAATAAAATAAAAATCAGAAGTTCAACGAACTTATCATGAACGCAATCATGCTACTACCAGAAAGCATTGGCAAAATGGTCAACATATAATTAAATCAAGTATTTATATAATATGATGAAAACGAAATCACTTCCGAATAAACCATATAAAAGTAACAAAAAATTAATTAATTAAATAATTTTTTAAATTTTATTTCTCTGTATTCTATCATCATTGTTATATTTTATCATATTAAGTATAATTCCGATACATTGTATAGATTTATATGTCAACTTTTTAGTGTAAATATTTTCAGCATACTAATTTTAACTAAATTATATTTATTAGATTTAATGGAGTTTATCAGCTAATGACACCAATACTGGTTATTAAAGACCCGGAATTAATCAAACAATTAACTGTAAAAGATTTCGACCATTTTGTAAATCATATTGGATTCTTACCAGAAGATACTGAGTGGGCTAATAACTTATTTGGACTAAAAGGTAAAACGTCTAATTTTTTTTTGTACTACATCAACAAATGTAATTTGCTAGTGATGTGATATATCTAACATATTTCTGACAAACTGATAATTTTATTTTGAATTAGGCGAAAAATGGAAGGATATGAGAATAGTATTAAGTCCAGCATTTACCAGCAGCAAAATGCGTTTAATGTTCAGTTTAATGTCGGATTGTGGCACCGATTTCGTGAAATGTTTCGAAGAAAGAAGGTCGGAAGTTTTAGATGTGGAGTTGTGGGATGTGTTTACAAGGTACACCAATGACGTAATTGCAAGTTGCGCTTTCGGTGTGAATTGCAATTCGATAAGAGATAGAGAAAACGAGTTTTACCTGATGGGCAAAAAAGTAACAAATTTATCCACTCCGCGGAAAAGTTTAATCTTCATGTTTTTCTTGGCTTTTCCAAAACTATCTAAAGTAAGTGTAATTCAAAAATAATGAACTCTGCACTGAGAGAATCATGATATTTAAACAAGATGAATCGATCAATTTGTCTTTCTTCGTGATGAAGAGCTATCGGCAGCTCTCTACGTTTTTCTCTATGTTTTTGGTGACTTTTGACCCGGACCCGGAGATATTAGAGGTTTTAAATCTGCCTTGTAATATGATTGTATCCTGGCGTTTACGCGTAAGCTGCCGATATGAATTCTTAATTAATTCTGCTATAATCTATCTTCTAATAAAATTCGAGGATTTTTTAAAGACATTTTAAATATAGCAAAATTTAGATAAAGTTGTCAACTAAATTTAAGTTAATAATTTTTATTTCTTTTTTATTTTTAAGGTTTTGGGAATATCATTGTTTGGTGAAAAAGTTGTAAATTTTTTTAATCGTTTAATATTGGAAACTATTAAACTTCGCGAAGAGAAACATATAGTCAGACCAGATATGATAAATCTGCTAATGGAAGCTAGAAAAGGAAGATTGACCAGCGAAGAACCTTCGTCGACTGAAGAAAGTTTTGCCAATGTTTCAAAATCAAATATCGACAAAACATCGTCGCCAAAACCAACACTGAAAATTACGGATGACGATATAATAACTCAAGCTATGGGATTTTTCTTTGCGGGATTTGACTCCATCGCTGTTTTAATGTGCTTCATGGGATATGAATTAGCCATAAATCCAGAAATTCAAAAAAGTTTGCAGCAGGAAATTGATGAAGTTTTAGAAGAAAATGGAGAGATTACGTATGAAATGGTCAACAAGATGAAATATCTGGACATGGTTACATCCGGTAAAACATAGAATACCACATTCAAATGTTATTTAAACTTATATTTTTCTTTTTAAGAAACGTTGAGGAAATGGCCTCCTGCTCCAGCAACTGACCGAAAGTGCGTACTTTCATATGATTTACCAAGCGAAAATTTAAAATTAAATAAAGGTGATTCAATTTGGATTCCAATTTGGGGGCTGCACCACGACTCTAACTATTTTCCAAACCCGGAGAAATTCGATCCCGAGCGCTTTAGCGAGGAGAACAAACATAATATTAAACCGTACACATATATGCCGTTTGGAGTTGGACCTAGGAATTGTATTGCTTCTAGATTTGCTTTGATGGAGGGGAAAATTGTTTATGTTAAATTGTTGAGTAAATTCAATATTGTTGCCATCGATAAGACACCCATACCGATGGTGTTGAGAAAAACTAGACTTAACTTGCGTTCTGCGAATGGATTTTGGGTAGGATTGCGGCCAAGAAATTAAAGAAATATTTTTTATCTTTTATAACATTGAATCAATTTACTTTGCATTACATTTTAGATTGAATCATTGATCAATTTACACTTTCACATCATATATCTATATACAATACTATATTATATTTTCATATATATTATATTTTCAATCGTTGGTAGTAATTATACTTCTACCCTTGCTAACCTTTCTATCCTTCTCCATGTACCTTCTCGATTCATCTTATATAACTAATTTTGCTCGAATGGTGTTGTTTGACCTCTGTTGTTATCTTGATATTATAATTTACCCTGTCCACTTCAACTTGCCTCTTTGTAATTGTCTAATTATAATAATTTTTGAAGAGTCATCGTCTTATAAGACACCAATGTCACAGATATTTGTTAGTCACAGTTTATCTCGCACATTTTGATTACATGTTGTGTAAATCAAGGTTTATCTCACACTGAATGATCTATCGTATATTGTCATTCAAGGTTCATTTCATTGAGATTGATCATTTAAAGTTTGTCTTTCAAGGTTTATCTCTCACAGGACGATGTGCCAACTATTATATATCGAGTTTAATTTTCTACGAGTTGGTACGTTAAGGTTTCTCTCTGGCAAAGTTTATCTAACACAGATTAATTTATCATGTTGTGTTCATCAAAATTTATCTCACAATGAGCGATGTGCCAAATATAATCCATTGGTCATCATTTCGTGGAGATTGATTAGTTATAGTTAGGCTTCCCGCGCGCTAGGCAGCCGGAATATTTGAGCAGCCAGTTATAGCAGCCAATCGACGTATAAAGTTCAACTTAAAAATTATTTAAAGTTTCGGAACACAAAATACGTCTGGCTGCTACGACAAGTTCGTGGAGACTGACGGTTGTTGACGGACTTCTTCTGATGCATATTCACTAATGTTTACGACCACATGACTCACTTGTACCTCCGGGACATTTTGAATTGAATCTCGTCATCATGTGGTTCTCTTAGGAAGTATAATAGAGGAGATTTCCAGTTATCTTCCTCAATGGGTTTGAAATTAAATTTCCATAATTTCAATTCTAACGGTTATACCGCCAGGAATCGGTCGCCAGAGCCTCGTCTGTTATCTAGCAGGGTGTGTCGGATGGTCTATACAAGGCCATCACTCGTGCAGGTGAGGTTGACTTTTGGGCAGGCTTTGGGTCCCTTCTTGCCTTCGCTCCTTACACCCCTCGTTCTGACTGCGAACAGACAATGGGCCACCGTTCAATCAGGCGCGTTCTTATGGCTGCTGCAGCTAGGTATTTGTGGCCGCCTAGTACGCGAGCTCCCATAGGGCGTCATGGGTTAGATTGACTGCCGGGAGCTAGACTTTCTAGTGCGCGGGTTAGATTAAGGTTGGTCTATTAAGAATTATCTAATACATATTGATTTTTCATATTGAAACATCGACAACGAGGTTCGACAATCGAGGTTGATTAATTCATAAAGTTATGAACATCAAGATTTATCATTCACAGAACGTTGTTGCACCAGATTGATTTATCATGTTGTGATCATCAAATTTTATCTACACGAAACGGTAAATGATTTCAGATATATTAATTAATCCTGTGCATATATTGTCCCATCTGTTTAGTTTTAGTTGTTTTATTTTACTGTTGCAGTAAACTAAGCGATTGCCAAAGTTCATCGCTAGCGAACATCAAGTGAAGATATATCGTGTCTCCAGTCTGATCACCAAGTCAAGACATACCATCTCTCAAAGTTTATTAGTAAAACACAATACATTACATTTTCCTATTTTATACAGATCAAGATGAGCAACAGACTTAGCGATACAGGTCTTAGATACGGGACTTAGAGATACCTTGCTTCTGGAAATGCAAAGCGTAAATCAAGATGAAAAACAAAAGAAGAATCCAGCTGTTTTATCAAAAGCTCAGAAGCTATCTGAGTTTTTTATCTTCTTATTGATTTTATGAAACTTATAAAAATGAAATTCACATCTCGGGAGTTGCATCTTGCCAAGAAGTTGAAGGCCCAGAATTCTTCTACTTTTCTCTTCAAGTCAAAGACTATTCAAGTCAAAAAGAGGTTGAATGTGTATCACGTGCTTGCGATGTGACTACATCGTCAACAAGCCAAGAAGATCAACTATACTCTAATGATATTGGCGAATAGTCCAACCACTTTGATAGAGATTATTGGATTGCGAAAGGAAGTGGAGCATATGAATAGATTCCTTGATTTGAAAAGATGTACAAGAATAAAAACTAACCAAAGGGATAAAATTCACGTGCGGTATTGGTTGCGTTATTCGTTAACTAAATAGAAACTTTTTTGTTTTGTGCGTAGTTACAGATTCTGAAGGTTCGGCACGGTTTACTGAAGACGGATTTGTTTACTGGAAAAAACGCACCTATTTCTTTGAAAAGACACGAGGAAAGCATTTCGCAAACAAGTATAATAATTTCACTGTAACTTCGCAAAAACAAGGATGCTCGTGTTGATTCTCAAATTGTGAGCCAAATAGAGACCGAACAAAATATTGACGAATACTCTTACAACGAATTACTGCAGTTCTAATTTTTTAGCAGAGCGATCAAAATCACAATGGAAATTATTTAGGCTTATTATAATTGATATCTAAATTTGACATTTTTCTGGCTGAATAAATAAAACGAAAGGGCACACGTCATACTTATCAATAAATTATCCATTTAATTGCATCAAGTATACGAGATCAAATTATTTGTGAAATAAAGAGATGCAATTACTATTCAGTATGTGTGTTCAGTATAAATGTTATAGAGCTCCGGAAAGGCTGAATATATTTATATATTCAGGCTGTGTTCCGTTTGTTTTAAGTTTGTATGATTACCTATAACGTAGGATGGTTTCACCAATTCTATCTTATCAGTTCAATCAATAACCTGCTAAGTTCATGTCTCACAAAATTATAAACATCTAACCCTAAATACCACATGGGTTTTCAAGTGAGTGGTTTACAAATTATTGTTCATGGAAGCAAAGCTGTGCTGATGAGAGATAAATCTCGAAACGCGTCCACATATGGCTATCCACTTAAGGTATCGGAAAGACATGATATTAAAAACAATGTTATTTTTATGGTTTTTGTTGAGTGCCACGAAGGTGGTCTGAAAGCTGTAAAATAACTTACAAATTTCATGGAGATTTGTTTTGGTAGTCCTAAAAAGACTCAATAATTGTTATAGAGCTCCGGAAAGGCTAAATATATTTATATATTCAGGCTGTGTTCTGTTTGTTTTAAGTTTGTACAATTCAGTATCATTGGATTAGAACAGCAAAGTCGTGCATTGACCCCATCAACATGATCAGCATTATTGTGGCACAATCAAACGAGTTTAACTCCGCACTTTTACTAATCTTTGTCGACTTTGCTCGGGCTTTTGACAGTATATCGCATGAGACGTAATGGGAGGTCCTAAATGCAAAAAACGTCCCCCAAGAACTAACCGCAATGACAGAGGCGCTGTACAACAAAGCAAACTGTTGTGTATCTCATGAATGGAGAGACAGTGAAACTTTCCTCATAAAAACTGGAGTAAGACAGGGATGCGTGCTATCGTCCCTCATTTTCAACATAGCTTCACTAGACCACGTCCTGGAGAAAATTAATAACTCTAAAGGTATACTGGAATTTAAACTCACAGCTCAGTGATTTAGAGTATGCGGACGATATATGCGTGCTAGGGCATAACTACCAGGACGTCCAGGAAAACCTCTCGGCACTCTCAACGGAAGCAGAAAAAATTTGTTTGAAAATCAACATCGCAAAAACCAAGTCCATGCAGATAAATACAAAGAAGAAGATGGTATTTACGATTAATGATTACCCAGTTGAGAACATGCAAACTTTAACCTACCTAGGGAGCTTGAGAACTAAAGCCGGTGGTACAGAATGCGATATCCAGATGCGAATTAGGAAAGTCCAGCAAGCATTCAGACAATTAAAACTGGTTTGGGACTCCAGTCAATACTCGAAAAGTACTAAGATCCGTCTCTTCCAATCAAATGTCAAATCTGTCCTTCTCTATGGATGCGAAACCTGGAAAATGTCCAAATATTTTGAAGACAAACTGCAGATGGCATGTAACAAATTCCTATGTGTCTACTGGCCTGACAAGATCTCCAACCCAGAACTGTTCCGAGTAATACATCAATAGAAGATCGCTGTAGACATCACTGCTAGAAAATGGGGGTGGATCAAGTATACAATACGCCAAGACCACCACAACATCGCCAAAATTGCTCTCGACTGGAACCCGCAATCATTCTGGACTAGAATCGTTGGATTCTACTCCAGATATATCGCATATCGACCAACTTATTCTGATAGAGCACTATTTCTCGCCATCTGGACCTGTCGATAGGTTTGTAAGATTCTTGGATATGGAAGGCCATACAGCAGAACAGCTCGCTCATAGTTTACTAGATTAAAAAAAAAAACATTATTAAGGTTTCGTCCATCTTGATCGATGTTTGATCGATGAATCGATTCTTGCAGGCGATGTACAAAATTGGTCATTACATCTAATGAGGGATTCTTTCGATTTCCTGATGGATTCACGGCTTCAGTTCTTCAAGAGTACGAGGCCGTTCTTGGAAAACTTTGTTCTTTTAGTTAACCCCAGAAGCAAAAATCGCATGCAGTAAGATAGGGCTAACATTCGCGGGAGTCCGTGATATATATGTATATATATATATATATATATATATATATATATATATATATAAATATTTATATATATATATATATATATATATATATATATATATATATATATATATATATGTTGTATTTGAGGTTTTCACGGATAGATACCTGTGTTGTATTGTTTTCTCGGGAATCCGCGTTGATGTTGAGGGTTGGTTCTGAAAAGAACCAGATTCACGACGTATCGGCGAACTGACATTCGCCATTCTCAAGAGATATATGCGTCCGTGCGGGTCAACCGTTAGACGCATACTGATACTAGTATGCGTCTAACGGTTGACCCGCACGGACGCATATCTCTCGTGAGAATGGCGAATGTTAGTTCGCCGAAACGTCGAGATCCGGTTCTTTTCGGATTCTCGACGTTTCGGCGAACTGACATTCGCCATTCTCAAGAGATATATGCGTCCGTGCGGGTCAACCGTTAGACGCATACTGATACTAGTATGCGTCTAACGGTTGACCCGCACGGACGCATATATCTCTTGAGAATGGCGAATGTTAGTTCGCCGAAACGTCGAGAATCCGGTTCTTTTCAGAACCAACCCTCAACATCAACGCGGAATCCCCGAGAAAACAATACAACACAGGTATCTATCCGCGAAAACCTCAAATACAATATATATATATATATATATATATATATATATATATATATATATATATATATATAAATATATATATATATATATAAATATATATATATATATATATATATATATATATATATATATATATATATATATATATATATATATATATATATATATATATATATATATATATATATATATATATATCTATATATATATATATATATATATATATATATATATATAGGGGAGAGTGGGGTAATTCCAGACACCTAAGGAAAAAAGTAAATATTAAAAATACTATATAAAAACTCTGGTAATTTATTGATTAATAACAAACATAAAGGTTTTATTTATTACTATTAATGAATATTTAATTAAATTTGAAAATATAGTAATTTTTTGTTCAAAAAAAGAAAAGTGTCATTTTCGTGATCCTCTCAAATCCGTGGGGCAATCCCGGACGGTGGTGGGGTAATTACGGATAGTTCATATTAAGTAGTAACGAGTAGAATAATTTAAGATAAATAAATAGTTTCAACTTATTTTTAACATAAGAAATTAAAATCATCTTGAACAGTACGTACATGTCATTTGTTAATAGATAAGTTAAAAATAAATAATTAATAAAGAATAAATTTGAATTAATCTCCACATAAACCAAAGAGGACCCCCTTACTTGTGCATTCACCATTACTGCATTCTTCATGTGTTTCATGTGTGGTTCTTCATATTTTCCCGCACAAAAAATACAATAATACTCATTTTGAGTTTGTTTATTTTCTCTGTTTCGTTTTTTCGTCTTTTTTTGGTTTTTCAACCTGCTCTTTACCTTTAAATTTTAATTTTCCTTGTATATTTTCGAACCATTTGGAAAAAAGCAAAAATAGTACAGTTTGATTATCGATGTGGGGCAATTGCGAACGTCCGAGATTTCCCCACTCAATTCGTCCGCCATTGCCCCACAACGTTAAAAAATATAAAACTTAATATTTTTTGAGGCTAGAAATAAATAAAAATAAGTATTTGTGTCAGAAAATTTGTCATAAATTCTACTTAACACGTCGTAAATAAATTATAATTATATCATTTATGTGTAGCGGGAATTTAACGAATATATACATGCAAAAAAAATTACATGCAAAAGAATGAAAATATTAAATAATATTTATCTTGAATAAAATGCAGAACCTGAGCAGCTGACTTATTGCCTGACACTACGGATACTTCAACCTACAATTCCATGTAAAAAAACACTTCTTTTTTGTCCTAAGGTACTGAAATCGTGGTGTCCGGGATTACCCCGCGTCCGCGATTACCCCACTCTACCCTATATATATATATATATATATATATATATATATATATATATATATATATATCTTCTTCTTCTCGCGGATGGGTCACTTAGGACCATGCGGAATCAACGTATGCTGAGCCTTCCTCCTTGCCCAATAGCTTTTCATCTTCATGGATTGTTGTATTTTCTGTTTCTCCGACCATGCACGTCGTGTTGGTTTCTTCAGATCTTCCTCAAATCCCCTTGTATGAACAATATTCCTGATCACATTTCTATTCATGAGATCTGGCGATCCCATCTCCACTAGGTCCCTTTCCACTTGTTTGTACCACTTTGGTCTTGTACGTTTGTTCTGTAGAAATTTGTGGATTCGGTAAGTAAGCCGCGTATGATTCATTCTTTCCAAATGACCCAAAAATTGAATTCGTCTCATTCTCATGGTATCGGTAATTTTTGAATTTTTTCTATATATTTCAGAATTGGGTTTGGGATAGTGTATGCCATTCTTAATTCTGGGCCCTAAGATCTTTCTCATAATTTTCCTTTCCTTAATATTTAATTGTTCCTTTAATGTTTTAATTTGTAAATTTAGCGTTTCTGAAGCATAAAGAGCTTCCGGTTTAATCACTGTTAAATAATGACGAATTTTACTATTCCATGACAGGCATTGCTTATTATAAACATTTTTTGTGTATTGAAATGCTACCTCTATTTTCTGGATTCTTGATGTTACAGATTTATTTTCATTGCCATTTTCTGTAACCCATTCGCCTAAGTATTTATATTCCTTTACTCTAGCAATTTTGTTAACGTTAATATAAATTTAATGTGGCGCATTTTGTATGTTAGTCATAAATTTAGTTTTTTCATAAGAGATATGAAGCCCTATTTTTGCTGCTTGTTCTTCCAAGATAGTAATCTGCTTCTGTGCATCAGAGATGTCTTCAGCAATTAGTGCGTATCATCAGCAAATGCTAGGCAGTCTATTTGAATACCCTTAATCTTTGGCCCTAGTCGGTGAGATGGTGCCCCTGCTTTTCTCCATTCCCTAACAACTTTTTCCAGGGCACAATTGAAAAGTAATGGAGAAATTCCATCACCTTGACGGACGTCTGTATATATTTCAAACTCTTCACTTAATCCACCCATAAATTTTACTTTAGCCTTTGTCTCCGTAAGTGTATCTTTGATAATATTTCTTGTTTTTTGGTCAAGTCAAAATTCTGTTAAAACATTAAAGAGTGATAAGCGATCTATACTGTCGTATGCTTTCCGGAAATCCACAAACGTTATGACATATTTTTTTATGACATATTGATTACAGAGTAATCAATGCTAATTTAAACAGTATTTAAACATAATAACTAATTTATTAATGTGATATTTGTGCTTGTTTTGATGAACATATACATCGTATATTTGGCTCTATATTAGAAAGTGCTACTTGGAGTTCATGGTTAAGACCTTTTAAACACGATCGTTTTTCATTTTTAATTAGATCCAATGTAGAAAAACTTTGTTCACATAAGTATTTCGTAGAAAAAGGTAGCAAAATTGCAATAGCCTTTGCAGAAATTTGAGGATACTCATTCTGAACGCAAATCCAGAAATCAGCCAATTTCATTTCACTGAAGTTGAGTTTCAGCGTCCCATCGTTCCTCAATTCTATAAATTCCTCTTGAATTTGAAGGGAAAGTGCTTCTGTTGAATTTTCTGCATCTGCTATAAAAGGATTTATAATCCAATTATATTGCTCCGCATTAATTGTGAACAAATAATGATTAAATTTGTCTTGCAACAAATTTAAATGTTGTTGAGTCAGATCCAGAATTATCTTTTTGTTTTCAATCATTGACTTGTGAGTCCTTTGGAACTGATTTCTAATGATCCTTTTTGTATCACTTTCTGCCAAAGTTCAAGCTTATTTTTAAAGCCCACTAACTTGTCGGAACACGTCAGATTATTTTCGGTTCGACCTTACATTCATTTATTCAGTTCGTTCAGGTGCTCAAAGATATCAGCCATGTACGCCAGTGTGGACATCCAGTAATTATCATTAAAAAGTTGATAAAGTTCGGGCATATCTTGTTTTAACAACAACTCGCGAACCTCGTTGCGAAACTCAAACAATCTAGCCAAAACTTTTCCACGGGATACCCAACGTACCTCGGTGTAAAACAATAAGGATTCATAATCCGATCCCATTTCTTCACATATTATTTTAAAAATTCGCGAATTTAAGGCTCTTGTTTTAATAATGTTTGTGATAGTAATAAATAGTAATAATAAAATTCCGTTGGCAAGTTTTTGGTCATTAATGCTTAGCGATGTATGCAACAGTGTGTAATTTCTATATTTGGATTTTGCCGTTTTACGCAAGAAATAAAACCTTTTTTCTTGGCCATCATTGCTGCAGCACCATCCGTGCAAATACTAATACAATTATTCCATGACATATCATAAGTTTTAAAAAAATCATCTGTTACTTTGAAAATTTCCTCGCCGGTAGTTCGCTCTGGAAGCTCGTTGCAAAATAAATAGTTTTCTATTATGGTGCCCTCGTCAACGAAACGTACAATAGCTATGAGTTGTGCTCGATTTTTAATATACGTCGATTCATTAATATGTAGTGCAAACTTCTGGGCCGTTTTTAGTTTTGCAATTAGTATTCCTAAAATATCGTTCGACATATCGTTGATACGTTTTTTAACAGTATCAGCTGACAACGGTACTTTTTTTACTTCATCAATTTCTCTAGGCCCAAGCATAGATTTAACAATTTCTATGCATGCTGGTTTAATGAGTGTTTCACCAATAGTATGTGGTTTTTTCTGACGTGCAATTAATCTTGCAACATGGTAACTAGCTTCTAAGGCGTTATCAGAAACTGTGACTAACGATAACAGTGATTGCTTTTGTTTTCGACTTTCATCGAACAGTCTAAGAAAAAATGATTTGTCCTTCTTAACGTAACTAGGATGGTTTGAATTTAAATGGCGAAGCAGTTTACTGCGAATGTAGCCTTCGTTATACTTTCTTTCCCACATCTTCTGTTTTTTACAGCACCACTTGTGCTTGGTTCATTTTGGTTTGTCGGTGAATTCGAAAATCTTTTTAAAAACTTGTCCATATTTTTTAGAGGTATAACAACAAAATAACCTAAAAATGTGGTATTTGATAGAATTTCTTCTCGTTCGGATGCAGACTGACTAACATGATCATCAGTTCGGTAGATAGAACAAAATACGTCGAGACTCAGACACCAAGTGCCGACGCTAGAGCCACGGGTTTATACTAGAGTTTCCGATCTCGATTCGATTTTATTATACGTCGATCTCTTAAAGCCCAATTTTTGTCAGCCACATCGATCTTAAAATCGCCACGAAATAAAGAGATCGAAAATCGGTCTCTACTAGTACATTTATAACGATTCATTTTAATATTTCTAACCTACGACAGAATTTTGTTAAGTCGAGAACGATTTATTCGATTCGTGTTTCTGAAATCTTTAGAAGATTGGGATAATAATTAATATTAGCTCAAAGCTATGCTTAAATAAAAAATAACATATTGGCGAAATACTCAATTGGAACGACTTAAATGTTTTATTATCGATACGCAAGATTATACATTTGACTTACCCGAAATAAATGCACTAGTGCCGATTATTTAATAAGAAAATGCTTAGAAAAGCATAAAAGCAAGCTGCTTTACTAATGTGATAATAATATCACATTAAAGGACGTACATCTCTACGCATAAGTACGCAAACTAACACTCACAGTACTTTATGTACAATGTACATTTTCTGTTTAACTAAGTAGCTGTTTTTGTTTTGTATATAATTTCGACTCTGAGAAATTACATATTGGCATTTTTACATATTAATTATTCTTGAGAAAACCGCGGCACAGCTAAGATCACCTGCGGAGCGGTTGCGGAGCACTGAATTAGAGTATAGATTTTGTTCCCTGATTTTATTGTTATGGTGGAAAGGCGTCCTGAGTACGACTTGAATGTCACAACTGATTCAAGTATTGATTTATCCACTATAAATCCGGTCCCAAATTGTGGACAGTGGGCCATGACTCGTTCTCCTGGCTTTCCTTTAAATATCCTAAAGTTTTCAGAATCAAAAGGACATTCATCTGTGTACCGTGTTACCTGGTATGCAATAATTTTTATATTACGTTCTCTAGCTTTATTTAAGATATTTTTTAATTTCCCAGCTTTCAAAAGGGAATTGACATTAAATGTCATTATCCAAATCCGAGATTTTGCTTTAAGAATGTTCCTACCGGGATTTGAGGTACTCCGACTTACCTCCTTACACACATCTGTGGTCTCCCCAGAATCCGAATAGACCACTCGGGGACTAAAACCCCTGGGGTAATTTATTGCTCTAGAAGGTGCACTATTCATGTTGATTTAATTGAAGTTATGACTGACATGTCAGTCGGTTAAACTCAAGAGTTCCACTTCTGAGTATTATAGTATCAGCCGCCACTACCATGTGAAACAGACGCTGTCGGGGTACCGCCACTAACATGTGAAACCGTCGTCCCCTTAACATGATATTTCGTACCATGTACCAAATACCTTTTACTCATTATCCCGAGTACGGGGCTGCCTCTTCCGCCATATACACTGTTCTGTAGTCCATCTACTCCACTGTCTGTGCCGTTGAGGGCTTCACCGTATCCCTGGCAAGGGACCCTTACAAGGTACTACCAGCCGGGCCAGCTGGACCAAGGTTTTTTAAAGAGGTGTTACTCCTCTATTTCCTCCCACATATTAATATATTTCTACTTTTTTTTTAATTCCACAAAGAAAGAAAGAAATCGAAAATTTGACATGCACTGCCACTGCACTTCGAAGTCGAAACCCCGCCCTTGATTCCGTCTCTACGCATCTCAAACGTTCAAGCGATCGTCATTGACCATTCATCCTTTGTACTAGTAATTTTGCCTGGATTTGTTTCTTTATTCATTTTGTATAAAAACTGGACACTCTGACCAAGACTGCGGTTGCACTGAACTGCACTGCCACTGCATTTCAAAGTCAAAATCTTGCTGTTGACTCGGTCTCTTCACGGTCTTTACAAACGGCCAAATGATCATCTTGTATTAAAAATAAGGGACTTTTTCCTTTTTTTTCAATTCTTGGACAAATGTAGACAATATTTCCATTGTAAAATTTTGGAGTAGAAAAAATTTCTACTAGATCTACTAGATTCTACTAGATCATTCTAACTATTCAGTTTGACATTTCAAAGCCAACCCATACATATATATATATATATATATATATATATATATATATATATATATATATATATATATATATATATACGTGGTCAGTTAGAAAAGTATCCTACCTTTAGCCGGTAAACAAAAATAGCATACCGGGAGAGTTGGAAACCTAATCACCCTCAAAGTAGTCTCCTTGTGACTCCACACACTTCTCCCAGCGGTGCCGCCATTGTTGGAATCATTCCGAAAAAGTCTCTTTCGGAATCGACTAATGTCCTCTCTTGTCTGAAATCGCGTTTCTTTCAATGGTCTTTTGACTTTGGGGAATAGCCAGAAGTCGCAGGAGGCCATATAAGGAGAGTAAGGAGCCTGTCAACCAGAGGAGTCTGTTTTTTCGCAAAAAAATTGTGAACCAAGTGCGCAGAATGTGCTTGAGCATTGTCGTGATGGAGTCGCCAATTTCCTGATGACCACAACTCTAGTTAGCTTGGGCCGCACAGCATCACGTAGGTGACGTAGGGCATCTCTCATTTCACATGTCGTCATTTTACTTCCATTGAAAAACGAACGAGAGCCCTACACACTATGTCACTGCTCGATAGCAACTGACGCTATCTATAGGCGGGAAAAAAATCACGCATGCGCACGAAAGTTCAAGGTCGGCTCATGCAAGCGCGCTTAATTAAAATCCATTAGGTTTTCAAAATAAAAAATAAGGTCGGATACTTTTATAACAGACCACGTATATATATATATATATATATATATATATATATATATATATATATATATATATATATATATATATATAGATATCAGCATCAATAAAAATTTACTGATAAGTATTATTCAATTCTTGATGTATAAAGCTCATTAAAAAAAGAAAGTGTGAGAAAAAATTAGGTCTTGTAATACTAAAGAGCAACTTTGTCGTACATTGCAGCTCACTAATTCGAATTGTTAGATAAAAAATGAGTAACCATTTATTTATAATAAAGTGCAACTATGCATTATTTTAGGGGTCTTCAACCTTCCCTAGTCTCTGGAACCCTTCCAGTTTATAATATTCTTCAAGGAACCCTAAATTTACATAACCATTTATTTTTAATAAAGTGTTTTCAAATCTAAGTTATCAACCTAAAAGCATTCTTTTACATATCAGGAAGTAGGGCATGGATATCAACGGGAACGGGGCTATCCCTCGAGAAACATGGTCCACAGAACACTTGGATTAAAGAACTACGCATCAGCGTGTAACGAAAATATTAAATTGTTTAAGATTTTAATAGGCTCTGTATTAAAAAAATATTATCTCTTAGTTTATTAATTATGGACTGAAGCAAGAATATTGTATGTATATTTTTATGTATATAGATTTAGAGTCAACAAAGATAAAAATAACGCGCTGATACGCTTATCTCATGATTTCGCTGTTCATTAAAATTATTTGATTTACCGAAAAACTGTCTCTTAACCTTTATCTATTTAATCATCTTCTTTTATTTAGTCTAGTATCTATATTTATACTGCTAACTATATATATATATATATATATATATATATATATATATATATATTTATATATATATATATATATATATATATATATATATATATATATATATATATATATCATATTATACAAACAGTATCTCATATTTTATATATTTTTTATACAAAATTAAACTTTTCTCATCTTTTCTAGTATTATAGAAAATTTCATAAAACAAATATATTTTTCCCGGAACTGTGTTAAAATAGTTGGTTCATATTTGTAGTCAAGGTCTAAATATACAGTAATATAATATGGAAGTGGGAGTTTAGCTTTTTAAACGGCTTACAATCAATACTGCATGAGCAATAAAATATCTGATTCTACATAAAATAAGTTTAAAATCAATTTACTCAAATAAACCAAAACAAAGTTGATTTATTATATTATTTTATGTATAATTATGTAATTGTCTAATAACATTTTATTATGTTGTTAATTATATTAACTTTATCTAGAGACGATAAAACGAATCAATAAAATCAGCGCATATTCGAAATTATTTTTAGATCGTTGCGTTCGGCTGTAGTGAAAATGTTTTGGGTGATATTAATATTAGTGTTAATTTGCATAAGTTTGCGGAAATTTAAAGACAACTACACGTATTGGCAAAGAAAAGGCATAAGACAACTCAGTCTTGTGCAGATATGTAGGGAAATTTTGAAAAGTTTTACATACAATAGGAAATCCTTACATGAAACGGTTCAGGATGCTTATGCTGAGTTTCCTCAAAGCAAGTAAGTCAAATATTTTGAATTTTAACTTAACACGTACTCCTAATAAAGAACTGTAGCGCATCTGAAGAACCTTTATAACCGTCTAATAAGAAATAATTTTAATTTTCTTAAATTTTATACTACTGCTGTGACAACAGCCACTAAATATTTCTGTTATCTAGAATATATTTAACTTACTTTTTTTATCCTTTAAGCTCAAGTGAGCTTAAGTTTGGCACGTCGGAGTTTGGCACGTCTGTATATTTTGCATAGATCGACTGTATGTTTTTTTATAGTTCTATGTTTATTTATATGTAGTTCTAAAAACTTAATTTAAAATAATTTTGTAGATACCTACATATTAATCTAGATATGGAGACTGTTGTCAGTAAAGGGTACTGTGTGAGGCCTAAAATATGACATATCCAAGTTTACTTCTGTTCTCCCGACTTGGAATTTTAGTTCGGTGTTTATTAGTATCGAATTATACATGCCGTATTCCGTGTTTGGCCCTATTGAGGCAAGCGCAGAAGGCCCTCATCAGATTTGTAATACATGTCCGTCTTCCTGCCTAATTAGGAATGATTTGGTACACATCAACCCAACCTAGTCTGGTCCGAGTTCGGCTTCCTCTTTAGGCGACAGTTTGGAAACCACACTCGCATGTGACGATCCCCGACCTAATTTGTACGGATTTGACTTAATTTTGAGACAGCAGATCGGAAAATTGCAAGCATCAACTGTAACTTCATGTGGTTCCAATTTGGCTTCTATCTTTGTTGCAAATGTGAATATGTTTGATTGCAATTATACGAACAGCAGTATTTTTACTCTTTTAGTTTACACTTTGTTTTCTAAATTTTGACAAAACTACAAGACATTTATTTAATGCAGATATTATAAAGAAATTATTAAAATGTATTATTAACTTAAACGCTCATTAAATGCGTTAGTTACATAAATTAGGACAAGGAAGTGACATGATTCTAAAATATATCGGTAGATATGGTAAATTTAACCATAAAGATTTTATTATTATCTGTAACTATTCGTCGGTAAATATTCACTAGACTCCAGTAGTTTCACTAGACTTCCATAGTTAATATAAAAATCGTAAACATAATTAATAAAACTTATTATTAAATGTTTCAAAAATAATAAAATATTTGATGCACTAAACAATGATTAAAAGAATAGTGAGAACTGGAGCTATATCTTGGTGAAATATGGAAATAGTCTCTTGGAAGTAGTAAAAGTTAGTGGACGCATGCGCATAATGAGGCTCTATGTGATATGGTGCTGGAATTCCAAAGATATATTTATGTTAGGCCATGCCACAGACAGTTCTTAATAACAACCGACTTGTAGTATGCCTGATTTTGGTAAACCTTTGGTTGTCCATATAAGGTTAAAGTGAGGATTGCCAAAGATAGATTTAAGTTAGGCCATGCCACAGACTTTCCTAATAGTAACCATTTTGCATGCCGAACTTTTGTAGGTCTTTGGTTATCCATATAAGGTTGAAGTCATTTATTCCAAGGACATGCCTGAGTTAGGCCATACGCTGGGGTTTTCTCATAAAAATCTAGTTTGGAATTCTCTCGGTATACTTCAGTATAATTGTTTCGGATTTCCTAATTAGGTTAGATTCGGTCACAATTTGGAAGCCCTAATTAGGCTTGAATTGATCTTCCGGCATGCTTCACTATCTTCCTAGTCGGGATTGTTTGCCCGAAATGATTTATTCAGTGATAAAAAGAACATGTTTGCTCCGAGCTTTTCGCAATATTCAAACATTTCCGATACAAATCTGCATCGACGTAGTGAACCGGATGAGCAATATATAGTATGAATAGAGCTGTAGCGAGAACACTACCGTGTAGGGCAAACACATTTGTAAAATCGATTGCGTTTCATATCGTACCGTGCTTGGTAAAACTAGTCTGCTAATTTTTCATTCCGAAATTTAATCGTAATTCCTTATGAAATAGAGAGATAATTAAAACAATAAGGATTCCTTTCGAAGTCTGGTTATTCCTCAAGTATTGTATAAGGCCTTTCTCGCACTAGCAGCCAGGCTGCGGCGGCCGAAATATTTGAGCCGAAATATTTAATAAGTTCGACGTGAAAAATTCTTTGAAGTTTCGGAACACAAAATAAATCTGGCTGCGACGACAATTGCGTGGTGACTAACGGCAGCTACAAACATTCGCTACGCCCGCTCTGACTGCGCGCAGCCCATGGGCTGCCGTTCAATCAGGCGTGTTCTAATGGCTGCCGCAGCCAGGAGTTGTGGGCGCCTGGTGTTGTCCATTTGTTAGACTGGCTATCGGCAGCCAGGCTGCCTAGTAAGCGGACGGCCTTAACTACTATTATTCTGCTATAACTACTATTATTCTTCGTTTACTTTGCAAATATTTCTAAACAAAATTTATTAAAATCTTTTAACTTTTCCAATAATAATTGAATAATATTGGTTTAGATTTAGTGGATACTATCAGCTATCGAAACCAACATTAATTTTAAGAGACCCGGAAATAATCAAACAATTAACTGTAAAAGATTTCGACCACTTTCTGGATCATGTATCATTTATGCCTGATGAAACTTCTTGGTCTAATCACTTATTTACTCAAAAAGGTAAGAGTTTTATTCTTTTTATCTACTATTTTTTTCTATTTAGAAAATTTGACTAAAATATGTTTTTGGCCAACTTTGATGAAAACAAATATTGATGAAATTTAAAATATTTTTTTAGGAGAAAAATGGAGGCAGATGCGGACAACATTAAGTCCAGCATTTACAAGTAGTAAAATGCGTTTAATGTTCAGTTTAATGTCGGAGTGTGCCGACGATTTCGTAAAATATTTCGAGGAAAGGAAGTTGGAAGTTCTGGATTTGGAGTTAAAGGATGTGTTTACGAGGTATAGCAACGACGTGATTGCAACCTGCGCTTTCGGCGTAAATTGTAATTCAGTGAGGGAAAGAGAAAACGAATTTTACATGATGGGCAAACGATTAACAAATTTTTCTGGTCTAATGAAAAATATAGCTTTGATGTTTATAGTGATTTTTCCGAAACTATCAAAAGTTAGTATTGTAAACATTTTGTTGTCTACCCACAAAAAATAATATGTTTTTCATAACATTATTTATTTTTAATTTTAAGATATTGGGATTTTCATTCTTCGATCCAAATGTTGTAAACTTCTTTAAAAATATAATAGTAGAAACCATAAAACTCCGCGAAGAGAAAAATATTAGTAGACCCGATATGATAAATCTACTAATGGAAGCCAGAAAAGGAAAACTGACCTACGAAGAAACTTCGGCGATTGAAACAGGTTTTGCGACCGTTTTAGAATCGGATATCGGCAGAAAAACAACACGAAAAGCGGAAATTACAGATGATGATATCACAGCTCAAGCTTTAGGATTTTTCTTCGCGGGATTCGATTCCGTCGCCATTTTAATGTGCTTTATGGGCTACGAACTTGCTATAAATCCAGAAATACAAGAACGTCTACAGCAAGAAATTGATAAAGCTTTAGAAGAAAATGGAAACATTACATACGAAATGGTCAACAAAATGAAATATCTAGACATGGTTACATCCGGTAATTAATATAATAAATCTACATTCAAACATTATTTAAACACATATTTTTCTGTTTCAAGAAACATTGAGGAAATGGCCTGCATCTTCAGCAACTGACAGGAACTGCGTACTCCCCTACGATTTACCAAGCGAAAATTTGAAACTAAGCAAAGGAGATTCAATTTGGGTTCCAATTTACGGCTTGCAAAGCGACCCAAACTATTTTCCGAACCCAAAGAAATTTGATCCCGAACGTTTTAGCGACGAAAATAAACATAAAATTAAACCGTACACTTATTTGCCGTTTGGGGTTGGGCCTAGGAACTGTATTGCTTCTAGGTTTGCTTTGATGGAGACAAAAATTGTTTATATTAAATTGCTGAGTAAATTTAATTTCGTAGTTATCGACAAGACACCAATACCGATGGTATTGGCTAAAACGGGGATTAACTTGTCTTCTTCAAATGGATTTTGGGTGGGATTAAGACCAAGATAATTAATGTATTCATGGTGCCCCAACCTGCTAAAACGACTTACCTACCTAGTGTTGTTTTTTAGTTCTGTATGTCTATTGTAGACTTCTGTGTCTATAAATATAGTACTACTTATATCAGTATATTTTAATGACTCATTTTGATTCATGGTAATTTGGTGGTTTATGTAATGTAGCAAACGTGTTTACAGGTTGAATGGTTTAAAAAAATAATAGGCTCCAAATATAAACTAGAAAATTCAATACATTAGATTCAATGGAATTAATTACATTTATTTGTTGAGGTTTGCCATTTTTACACAATAGTAAATACAAATATGTTCATAGGTTTTTTTGTGTAATGTTTTTATTTACGGCAGTGAGAAAGTTTTAAAAGCTGTTCTGGTAAATTGTTGTTGATAATGTTATGTTCATAAATAAAGAGTTAATATCTAATGAAAAATCATTATATTTTATGTTTTTACACCCACCAATTAGATTCTGCATTGCAAAAAATTCTACCGCTGACCGTAGTTGTTTCTTCTCTAACCAGATACCTTCTTGTAGCTTTTTCCGCTAGTTAAACCTTTGTAGAAACTTTGAAAATAACGCTTGCAGTTTTGAAAAATATTTTAGTAATAATAATAATAATAATTTATTTGCCACAGAATCATACATACATACATACATATATATATATATATATATATATATATATATATATATATATATATATATATATATATATATATATACATATACAGACATAATAAATAGAAAAATACATATACATACAAACCATGATGTGGATGTGATAGTCAAAGAACAAAATTGATTAAAATAAACAAGTTAAAATTACATTAAGACTTGCATACAATTTGCAGAATATTATTAGTGTTGGAGGAATTCATCAATTGAGTAGAATGCTCCCTCAGTCATTAAAGTTTTGATTTTACTTTTAAATTGCTTTTGTGGCTTACTTTTAATGTCATCACTTAGATGATTAAATAATTTAGTGCCAATACAAAAGAAAAGATTTTTCAAACAATGCTGACTTATGCTGTAGAGGTCTTAATTGCATTCCATGTCTTGTTTGATATGTGTGCGAACTAGATGTAGTGCTATAATTATGTATATTTTTCTTAGTGTAGCACAGGCATTTATAGATAAATATCGATGGTAGGGTTAATAAATTATTAACTTTGAATGAACTTCTCATCATTTTTTGTAAAATGAAGCACCTTTTAGCGTTACTTGAGATTCCCCAAAGCAGAACATTAAATGCAAGATGTGAATATATAATAGCATGGTAAAGATTTAAAATTGTATTGGTATCCATCGATTTTTCATTTGAGAGATTATAAAATAAGCTCTTGATAGTTTCTTGCAAACCATATCAATGTAATAAGACCATTGTAAGTTTGCTATCAATTTGTACTCCAAGAAATTTGGTAGTAGTTGACAGTTTGTAGCGTTGATTATTTATTAGAATGTCAAAGTTCCTGTCCATGGTTTTTCTTTTGCTAAAATATAAGCAGACGGTTTTGTCATGATTCACAATAAGCTCTTTTGGCACCATTTACTGAATTGATTGATAATGATTTCCACCTGTATTTTCAATTCATCGACATTACTATTTGCAGTAACAGCAATTGATGTATCATCAGCAAACATGATGGTCTTGGCGTCTATGTAACTCGGTAGATCATTAATAAATAGTAAAAATAGAAGTGGTCCCAAGACAGATCCCTGTGGCACACTGATTCCGATATCCTTTGTGTGAAATGTAGTTGTATAATCTCACAATTAATTTTCGTTCTGTCAAAAATGATCGTAGAAGGTTTAAAAAGGTGCCTCGAAAGCCGTAACATTCCATCTTGTCAACTATAAAATCAATATTGATAGTATCGAATAAAGAAAGAAAGCTTTGGCTTTTGTTTTAATCAACAACTCTACTTATTTATATATATATATATATATATATATATATATATATATATATATTCTTTCTTTATTATTTTGATAATGCACTAATTGGAATAAATTTGTATTTACCTTTAGATCTGGTAGACAAGAACTGTGTTTATCAACTAAATATTTCAGTGAATCAACAGTAGAAGCTGGGAACAGAGTCATATCATTCATTAGACAAACAAAACGGGATCTATAGAAGACCTGGAACTATAAAAGACCTGGATCTGAGAAGAGAGCCATAAGGCATGGAGACTTTTAAGACGTCTAAGCAATGATCCGACAAAGACCTCTGTACATTACAACATCACTGCCAACTAAATAGCACATCAGCTTTTGACGAACGGGATGCTCATCCACAAGCACAAAGTGCCCAGACATCAAAGAGAAATTCAAGAGGAAAGTAACGATCTTACAATACCACTTAGAATGGCAGAACTGGAAAAGGCTATCAAACAGACTAACAATGGAGTTTCAGCCGGCTTGGATGACATTCCGCAGAACAAATTAAGCATTTCGGCTTAAAAACAAAGGAATGGATAATACAGCTCTTCAATAACTGCACGAATAATTATCAAATCCCAAAGATATGGCGGAAGAGCCGTGTGATAGCTATGCTGAAACCTGGCAAAGAAGAGAACAACCCGAAGAACTTCAGACCAGTTACACTCCTGTGTCACCTCTACAAACTACTAGAAATAATGATTCTGAATCGCCTTCTACCCGAAATTGATCTTCTGCTCATACTCGAACAAGCTGGTTTTCGTCCCGGCAAAAGCTATACTGGACAGTTGCTAAACCTTCGCAGTTCATAGAAGATGGTTTTGAAGCAGCTAAGGTAACCGGAGTGGCATTTGTTGATTTATCGGCAGCCTACGTCACTGTTAACCATCAGCTCCTACTTGCTAAGGTTCACACATTGACTAAGAACTCCAGCCTAACCAGGTTCATTGCCACTGTCCTACAGAATCGAGGTATTTTGTAGACTTACAAAGGTAACGCAGCCGATGGAGACTACAGAAGAATGTCCTACCCTACGGAAGTGTTCTTGCTCCATTTCTGTTCAATGTGTATACAAATGACCAGCTCATAGCTCCCAACACCAGGAGTTTCTTGTACGAGATCTCGCTCTGCTGCACAGTCTAAAGATTAATAAAGATGAATCAGTGGAGAATAACCTCACGAATGCCCTTAATGGTCTGTCCAAATACTATTTCGCAAACCAACTGAAACCATATCCCTCCAAGACACAAGCGTGTGCCTTTCACATGAGAAACAGGGAAGCCTTTCGTGAATTGAAGGTAGTATGGTCAGGAGTAGAACTGGAACATTGTTACGCCTCAAAATTTCTAGGAGTGACTTTGGACAAAGCTCTTATCTACAAGAAACACTGTCTGAACACCAATTCAAAAGTTTCCACCAGGAATATTATTCTGAGAAAACTGGCTGGTTCAAAATGGGGTAATCAACCTGACACCATTCGAACATCTGCAATGGCATTGTGCTATTCCGCTGCAGAGTACGCCTGTCCGGTTTGGTATAACTCAACTCATGCTAAACAGGCGGATGTAGCTCTCAATGAAACATGTAGAACTATAACTGGATGCTTTAGATGAACACCAACTGAGTGCCTTTACCAGATCGCAGGAATAGTTCCACCCTACATTCGACGAGAAATAGCTGCAAACAAGGAAAGGAAGAAAGCCATGACAGGAAGCAGGAAGCATGAGCAGGAAGCAGCCCATCCTCTACATGGGCATGAACTACATAGAGGCTGAAGTCTAGGAAGGGTTTCCTAAGAACATCAAAAGAATTGAAGGCTAAATGCAAAAAAGCCAGGCCAGAATTATGAAAAGCTAAGGAATATCTTTCCCTGGGCTGGAAAAGGATAGCCGAAACTTTACCTCCTTGTCATGAGCAAGGATGGTTAACATAGATATCCTTGAATAGCTTAAGATCAGGAGTAGGCGGATCTAAGACCAATCTTGCAAAATGGGACAACATGGGGAAGATAGCATTCAGTGTGACTGTGGAGAAAACTAGACTGTGAATCATATGTTTCAGTATAGACTGTGTCCGATCTCCTGCATAGAATATGAACTTTATGAAGCATTACAGAATGCAGTGGAAGTGGCTAAGTTTTGGTCAAATATTATATAATGTCAACACAATGGTAGTAATTGTAGTGATAGTATTCGTATCTGTGTTTTATTTGATGTTTTCTGACCCGAGAATAAATAAATAAAACTAAAGTGAAAAAAAAAACAAAGTGAAACAAAAAAAATAGTGATTTCTATTTTGAAATGAATTTCTAAATTTGACGTTTAATTAATTTGACATTTGATAAAAGAAACCTACTAGAAATTATGAATAAACAAAAAAATCTAAAACAGATCTGGACCTAGTAATATAATAGTACATACCCCTTGAACATCTTTGGTAAACAATGGCACGGAGCCTAGCACCTGGAAAGAGTGAGGTGGACAGGACTCCTTAGCCGTAGTGAAGGCGACCTGTCTAGGGGTGACAACCCCGAATAATAATACACCCAAGATAACAACTTGGGTAATATCTTGGACAGTGGCTCGCCACTGTCCCATGAAGAATATTCTTCAACTGAGCATGAAGGAAAATCTCGCTAAATGCACTAAACCAGGTAGTAACCAATCCACCGTCACCTATGGTGACGTTAGCGGACCTTCGGATTCTGGGGAGTCCGCACCAACATGCTTTAAGGATGAGTCGGATCCTGAAATCATCGGACGTAAACTCAGACCAAGACGGCAAAGCTTCTTCGCAACATTTAATGCTCATTGCTAAAAGTGGGTAAACTGAAACATTTGAATGATTCACTAACACGACACAACACATTACTGACAGCAGTACAGGAGACCAGATTTGCGGACGAACATGCCTTTGAGTCCCAAGGCTACAGAATCGTCAAAGTCCTCAAAATCCGAAAAGTGGGTCAGCGGGTAATGAAGAACGTACCCCACTTAGATACAGGACTCATAATCAGTCACAGGATACTGGATTCAGTCACCGACTTTACCTCCCCGAGCAGTCGTGTACCCAACCTCTCTCTCAAATGCGCAAACAACAGTATACTACAGTCTACAGTATACAGTATAGGCTGCAGTATAGTTAATGTACATGCCCCAATCAACCAGGACAACAGACGCAATCCAGACAGAACTGATAAATTCTGGTAAGACTTAGAAGATATTATCTCTAAACTTCCAGAGAGGCACACCGTTATACTGTTTGGTGACTTTAATGCTCAATTGGAAAGAGAGAAAAAATACAGAAACATAGTGGGCAATTATCCGGCGCATAAGCGAACCAACCGCAACGGAGAACGATTGGTGGATCTGTGTAGGACTTTTGGGTTGATCATGAAGTCTACAGCCTTCAAACACTTGCCAAGGAAGCAGAAGACTTGGATTTCACCTAATACCAACCTGGGTAAATTCCAGATAGATCAGGTGGCCATTTCAAGAAAATCTCAAAACGAAATACAAAACGTGAAGGTACTAAGAAGCGCCAATCTGGACTCAGACCACTATCTCTCGAAGATCAGAATAAGAACAGTCAAGAAGTAAGTCAGTGACTGAGAACACAGATCTAGACAACTGGGATCAACTATAGGAGACTCTTGTCAAGGCGGCCAATGAACTCGCCCCTCTCGCTAGAAGAAGGAAGCATCCGTGGTGGACTGAAGACTGTGACAATGCAATAGCCCAAAGACAGATAGCCTGGGTGAAGTGGAATTCTAAAAAGACCAAGGAAAATTATCATACATTTTTGGAACAAAGAAAGGTTACAGCCAAGATAATTCGAGGAACCAAACGAACCTTCACACAAAACCAACTAACCCAAAACGAAGAGAGCTTTGCTAAGAATAATTCCAAAGATTTCTTTGGAACCTTTAAGCAGGCACTCAGAAAATACGCTCCGCCAAGCCTCCACTTCAGAGACTCACAAGGCAAACTGGCTCATAAAGTCAAGGACAACTGCCACCTTTTGGCTCAGTACTTCTAGTCAATCTACTCAACTGTGACCCACCCAGCGAAGACTTCGACTATAAACAAACCACACCAAACCCGGACTCGCTTTCCCCTTCATTGGAAGAAATTGGTCAGAGGATTCAACTTCTTAAGAATAATAAGGCAGCTGGAGAGGACTCTATCATTGCTGAACTGTAGAAAGGTGCTGAAAACAATGTTGTGCGTAAGCTAACCGAGATCATTCAGGACATCTAGGAAACAGAGAAATTACCACCCAATTGGAAATCTGCTCTGATCATCTGCTTCACAAAAAGGGAGATTTTACGGATCTAAATAACTACCGTGGAAATTCTCTCGTCCCGGTAACTTACAAGATTCTCTCGAAGGCGTTACAAACAAGGGCAGAAAATCAGTTGGATAGTCAACTGGGAGAATACCAGGGGGAGCTTCAGGAAGACCCGATCCTGTGTTGAACACATCCTCAATCTTAAAACTGTACTTGCATACTCCACAAGATGAGAAACCGCAAGGTGGTCGTCACCTTTGTTGATTTTAGGAAGGCCTACGATTCCATTGATAGAGAAACGCTTAACAAAGTACTCCAGTAACTAGCACTAGACAACAAAACCCGCAGACTAATCCTAGAAACTTTGACCAACATCCATTCCAAGGTTAAATTTAGAAGCGAGATTTCAGAAAGCTTCGAAATAAAAACTGGAGTGAGACAAGGAGATGGACTTTCCCCACTTCTCTTCAACTGTGTCCTTGAAAAGATTATGAGAGAATGGCGCAAGGAACTGAACAATTTGGGTGCTCAGAGTGGTATCTACCTGTGACGTAAGAACGATGGACTAGTTGTAGATTGCCTGCCTTTTGCAGATGACATGGCACTGTTTGCTGATTCTCTTGAGATGGCAACAATGCAGGTAAATTGCCTCAGAAAACAGGCTGCCAAAGTGGGTCTTCAAGTGTCGCTGGAGAAAACAGAATTCTTCACCAACATCAGAGAAGCAAACAGAGAGATGTTACTAGAACAGGGAAACATCAAGAGGACTGAGAAATTTAAGTATCTCGGGGGGTGGATTGAACCCAACTTATCAGAAAGAGCATCATTATCCAAGAGAGTCAGCAAGTTGGAACTAGCTTATCGGCTGACTAAGAACACTTACAATAAGAAATGCCTGTCACGCAACCTGAAACTTAAACACTACACATCAGTCTTACGACCAGAAGCCCTGTATGCCATGGAGTATCTTTCCTTGAATCGAAGGGGTCTAAAAGAGAAATTGGAAATCAGGGAGAGGAGAATCCTCAGGAAGATCCTAGGCCCGGTAAAGGAAGATGGGGAATTCCGATGACGGCATAACTCTGAGCTCTACGAACATTTTGAGATGCTGTCTGACTGTGCAAGGAAAAGAAGGGTAGCTTTCTATGGTCACGTTGCAAGATTGCCTCCAAACCGACTAACCAACCGTTCACCTGTTCACCTTCTGGCAAAACAAGAAGCTTCGTACTAATTGGTTGACAGAGACCTAGAAGGATATTAAAGAACTGGGAATAACAGATCTCAAAAACAGACAGTCTGTTAGACGCACCCTGAAGGAAGTCCGTGGATTTCAGGAAAAACCTCGAAGGAAAGGTACCCCCTGGATAGAATAGAGAAAGGAGTTACACCGGCAGAAGATGCGGCAATACTGGGCAAAGGTCAAAGCCCAACAGTTGAACAAGCGTGGTCCAAAGTAGGCCTATTCGAAAGAAGAAGAAGAAGAAATAAAACTAAATATTTTTTACAGTAATATTTTATTTGAAATACTTTTGGGTTGTGCAACTATCGTCGAAACAAAACTTTCGTTTTCACGTCTCGACTGAAATTTGGTTCGACTTCAGACTAGGTTTGAAACAATTACGACGAATAATAAGTTACCAAAATTGTTAAAACTTCGTTTACTTACTTTAAAAAAAAAATTTTTACTCATTTTGAGACAATTGTATTACAATATATTATTATATGTATAGATGCATGTTAGTAAATAAAGAACGTAACAATCTCTCAGTATAATGGGCAGCAAGTAAATAAATGATTAGTGAATTGGTCAAAGTTCCAATGGTTTATTGAGCATCCCCAAACCATGTTTGTGCTCAGTTAAAGCCCTGAGAGTCACCCTTAACAATATCTAATTGGTAATACAATAATATTTAAATAATTAATAAGTCCAACAGCAGCAACGCAGTCGCCTTCAGGAGTTATCTGAAACCTTGCAGTTTAGCTGATGCGACAATCACTAGACAATATAAATCAATATTAAAATAATGAAAAGTGCTATTTTTAGAAGCATTAAAATTCGGTCTTACAATTCATAAAAAATAAAATCAATTTCAGATTTTAGCCGCCTCAAATATTTTGGCGCCCCTTAAATTTTGCCGCCCTATTAGGCCCAGGCCTCGCGGGCCTATGCCTAAATTCGTAACTGGGTAATCCTGGTTCAAAATTGACGGAGAATTGACTGCCGGTTTAAAGAATTCATTGGATCTATATTGACTGAAATTGTTTGTTTGAATTTTTCATATGTTGAAACATTTCACCGTTTCATTTACAACCGCATTAATTTTACACAAATTTTTGGATATTACAAAGTTTGCTTACAATGTTTTGTTTCATCTTACTCTCTTTGTAAACGCATAAAAACTTACATCTCTACGGTAGGTATGCCCCAACTAAAGTGGGCTCTGTCTTCCGTTTATCTATGCAGTTTATCTCGTCATGTTGGTGAACTTCGCAGTTTAAACCGGGTTTTCACGCAGAGAAAGACTCGGAATATCTTTTGCTACGATAACCTTCATACTTTCATATACACTTATTAATTCATACTTTTAGTTCAGATAAATGTACAGATTTTCACACAGTTATTTATGGCAGTTAACTGCGTAGATAAACGGTAAACGTGTAGTCCTATGTAAGGGGGTCAAATTATGTCGGAACTGACAGAAGAACCAAGAGTTCTAATGCACACGTGACGGACTCTTTGGACTGTTTGTTGGAATAAAGCTTGAAAGAAAATTGGAAGAGTATTGTGCGAAATCCAGAAACGGTACCGCCATGTCCCACAACTACACAATTTTAAACATATTGTAAAGCAGAAAGATTAGAATACATCTCGAACTATGTGTCTAGTTGCGCCACTGTATTTTATGTATTTTTCCCAGACTGTGACTTTGAACTCTATTAGTTAATTGACTTGTATTGCCCCGCTACTTCCACTTCAGATCAAGGTCAAAATTTGAGTGATATAAAACGAGAATACCAACATATGGACATGCTCTTGTAAACAAACAGTTTACAAGTAATTTCTGTCGTTGTTAAAAATATACATATTTAAAACCAATTTATCTAATCCGATAAATTAAATGATAGTTGACCCATAATATGCGGTTTTGTTTTATCGTTACATGAACATTAAATTATTCTGACAATTATATTATCTAGAAAAGATAAAAACGAGCTAATAAATACGAAGCCGCCTTAAATTATTTTTAATTCGTTGTGAAAATGTTTTGGGTAATATTAATATTAGTGTTGATCTCGATATGTTTGTGGAAATTTATAGACAACTATACATATTGGCAGCAGAAAGGTGTGCTACAGCTTAGTCTTACCCAGATATGTACAAGAATTTTTCAAAGTTTTACATACAAGAGGAAATCATTTTATGAGTTGGTTCAGGAGGCTTACGAAGAGTTTCCCAAAAAGAAGTAAGAAAAACAATTTTATTTCATTGCAAAATATTACGTAATGAACAAGTATCATCATAAAACAATTTAATTTTATTGCAAAATATTACGTAATGAACAAGTAACATCGAGAGCAACCTGTTTATATTTATTTATTTTATTAGTATTTCTAAACTGTATTTTATTTTTAGCTCATTTATTTTTCACTCTAAATTAGTTACCAACCTTAGAGACTTCTTTGAACTCATCAAGATTTTTAAAAGTATTTTCTGCTTTTGTTTATTAGAAGCATTTTAATAATATCCCATTCCCAATTAAGAAAATAAATAAGTTAATAAAGAAGTTGGTTTGTGATCTAAAATATTACTTCACTAAGAAAGCAATTTCAAATTTATCGATACACGGTACCCAATGAATGATCTTAATTCGTATTCTAAGAAAGATATAAAAATCCGAAAGTCTGATTATGACATGCGGATGATGTTCATAAGGCTTAATGATATTTCATAGACTTCTTTCACCATTTCGCAGACATTTATGGGTGTTGTTGTCTGAAAATGTTTCGTTTTACAAGCAGTATACAGGGTCTTATGTAAACATGTGGCAAAAATTCAAGCGGCTATGCCTATTCCAAGAATATTTTGTCTCATGATGATTTCTGAAAAACCCTTTGTTTCGAAGATACAGGGTGCACAAAATTTGACAGTAACAACATTTTATCATCAAAATGTACATGTAAAGTTGCTTAAATTACAATTAATATCCGAAATTATTTACTCCAGTGTGGATACATGCATTAAATTTTCTCTTCATTGACTTCCGAACTCTTTCAAATATACCAGGGTTGTTTCTAATTAAGTTACATACAGCAATTATCCGAATTCGCAATTTCGTCCAAATTCTCCGCTGCAGTAGCGTAAACTAATAATAAACTTTAGGTAGGTATAAGAAATAATCAGGGTGTTTAAGTCTGGGGATCGACCACCTCGACCAATTCAGTGATCTGCGTATGTTGCTGTTAAAAACTCACGAGCAACCAAACTGAAATGTGGTGGTGCACCGTCGTGCATAAACCACATTGCAATTCTTGTCGCCAATGGTACATTCTACAGAAATTCGGGCGGTATTTCTTCCAAAAAGTTTTCAATTCCAACACAAACATTCAAGAACTGATTTTGAAATCGATCTTCACATACCTCATGCGGATTGTCATCTGCCCAAACATGGTTGTTATGAAAATTCCTTATTGCATTTCTTAAGAAACTGGTTTCATCCTTGAAAAGAATAGGGGAGAGTGGGGTAATTACGGGCACCTAAGGAAAAAAGTAAATATTACAAATACTAAATAAAAACTCTGTTAATTTATTGATTAACAACAAAGATAAGGGTTTTATTTATTACTTTTAATCATAATATTTAATTAAATTTGAAAATTTAATTTTTTGTCAAAAAAAGAAAAGTGTCATTTTCGTGATCCTCTCAACTCCGTGGGGTAATCTCGGACTGTTGTGGGGTAATTACGGACAGTACATATTAAGTAGTAACGAGTAGGATAATTTAAGATAAATAAATAGTTTCAACTTATTTTCAACATAAGAAATTAAAACCATCTTGAACAGTACGTATATCGTACGTGGTAAGTTAATGGTCCTCATTTGTTAATAGATAATTTAAAAATAAATAATGAATAGAGAATAAATTTGAATTAATCTCTACAAATTCCTTAAATCACAGAGGAACCCTTTGCTAGTGCTTTCGCCATTACTGCATTCTTCATGTGCCCATTATCCAGTACATTATCCATTATTCAGTGGGTGGTTCTTCATATTTTCCCGTACAAAAAAATACAATAATACTCATTTTGAGTTTGTTTATTTTCTCTTTTTTGTTTTTTCGTCTTTTTTTGGTTTCGTGTCTTTTTGTTTTGTTTTTCAACCTGCTCTTTACCAAGGAAATTCCCTAAGTTCTTCACACCTTTTTCAATTAATATACCAATTTTAATTTTTATATTTTTAATTTCTTCTGCCTGCTTTTTAGTAATTTTTTTCTGATTCTTTTCCTCTAAAATTTCTTTCATCGGGGTACTGGTTAGAATAACTGAATGTTTTTTTCTAACTCTTCGGTTCGTGCTTTTCTTTGGTAAGATAGGCAGGGTAACAATATTAGTAAGGAGCACTGATGCATTTATTGAATCTCTCGATTGATTCAAAGATAACTGTTCATCAGGCAAATTATCAGTGTCTACATTTTCATGCGTCAAAGTACTAGTTGCGGTTTTAGGTTGTGCAACTTCTGATAAGTTTTCAGAAGGTATGGAATCAGGTTCTATACCTTCAGATCTTGAAATTTCAAAAACTTCTTCGAATATTTCACGGTTAATTGGATGTATTACTGCTGCTTTAAATCCATTAGCTGCTTTTTATATTTTAGTGACATTCTTATATGCTCTGGTGAACAATTCAACAACTTCGTATTGTGTAATTCTTCTTCCTACAGGTTCAGCCATATATAAATCACATTGTCGGTAATATGCTCTTTTTAGTGGACCAAAAAATGTCAAATCTAATGTTTGCAGACAATAGGAAGTATGAGGTGGAAGTGAAAGCAAAATTATTCCATGCTGACGACATAACAAAAAAGTTTCAAGACTGAAGTGACTTTCATGATTACCTAAAATCAACAGTACAGCTTTTTCAGGCGTTGGTTTAGCATGTGAAAAAAAATGGTGTAGCCACTCATCAAATAAATTTTCGTTGATCCAACCAGAGTCACTAAATCCTGCAACCATATTACTGGCTCCTCCTCGCAATAAATTAGAATTCATCTGTTTCCTTTTAAAAATAAAGTACGGAGTAATAAAAAATGTATGCAAATAAAGTAATGTATTTTCCCGAAGCACTAAATGAGCATACAACGGTTGTAGTAGCTCCTCTTTCTCCACTCGTAGCCTTACCCACTTGTTTTTGACCTTTAGGAGCTAAGATTTTAGAATTTTTTTGAACATTTGTGATACCCATCTCATCAACGTTGAAAATACTATCAGCGCTGAAATGATGGCAATCTCGTAAATTTTCTAAATTAAAAAAATATTGATAGTTCATCTGGATTAAATGCAGTTATTCTATTTAATGAAGTAGCTTCTGGTTTTCTCAATGAAATTTCAGGGTTTCTTTTGATAAATCCATAATACCAGTCTTTACCTGCCATTTGATAGTTCTAATTAAATTTGTGATTTAATTTATTTTTTTCTGCAAACTTATAAGCAGTCTTCGTACAGCTTCAACAGTCAATCCATAGAATAGTTTACTGCATTTGATAATATGCTCTGCTAATTCTTTTTCTTGTGCTTCAGAAAATAGAGATTTTCTTCCACTTTTTGGCTGAACTAAAACTTTTTTTAAATGATCATGTATAGTAGTTGACTTTGGTATAGAATAATATTTAGCTGCTTTTCCTATAGTTAATTGTTTACTTCTTATATCTCTTATTGCACGTTCCAAATTGTTTAAATAATTTTTTTTTTCAATTTTCCTTTTATATTTTCGAACCATCTGGAAAAAAAATTGTACAGTATGATTATCGATGTGGGGCAATTGCGAACGTCAGAGATTACCCCCATTCAATTCGTCCGTCATTGTCCCACAACGTTAAAATATAAAAACTTTTGAGGTTAGAAATAAATAAAAATAAGTATTTGTGTCACAAAATTTGTCTTAAATTCCACTTAACACGTCGTAAATAAATTATAATTATATCATTTATGTGTAGCGAGAATTTAACGAATACATACATGACATAAATTACATGCAAAAGGATAAAAATATTAAATAATATTTACCTTGAATAAAAAGCAACACTTGAGCAGCTCACTTATTGCCTGACACTACGTATACATTAACCTACAATTCCATGTAAAAAAGTAATTTTTTTTTCCTAAGGTACTGAAATCGTGGTGTCCGGGATTACCCCGCGTCCGCGATTACCCCACTCGCCCCTATGTGTAAGGAATTGAGGGATTAGAACTAATGTTTGAAAAAGCCATTGACATAACGAAATACGTGGACGATAATCAGCAGGTAATAGTGACTGAATACGTTGCATGTGATATGGATACAATAAATTTCAATTAAGAATTTTCCAAACGGTCCAATGACTGACAATCAAAGTATTGGCAATTTGTCGCGTAGAAGTACTTGGATCTGCTTCTATCATGTAAAACACATTCTGTTCCAGTTGTACCGTTCTTACTGTTATTATTCTTGATGTCCCATTTCGATCTGTTTCACGAAGACGACGATGAATGCTATCGAAAATTTTTCGGTCGGGAATATGACGGCTAGGAAACCGATCAATGTACAATCGTCCAGCTTGTAATGAATTGCCATCACCAAGTCCATAAATGAAATGCATGTCAGTCATATCAGCATTCGTATACATGGTAGAGGACTTTGTTACCTAATAAATACACAATGAAATCCACTTACCTATACGTAGATAAAACAGCCGTTCCAAATAATCGTCAACAATTTTTTGTACTTGATAAACTCATTAATTTTATGTACTCGATAAACTCTTTGCGGTACGCCATACTTTATTTACATTAATGATTTCAACAAATATCGAATATGGTTGTAGAAAATTTTACTCACCCTGTATCTTCGAAACAAAGGAGTCTTGCAGAAATTATCATAGAACAAAATATTCTTAGAATAGTCCAAGGAATATATCAATGTGGTTTTAGACCTGGCCGCTCTACTACGGATCAGCTCTTCATTCTACATAAAATTCTACAAAAGACCAATGAATTCAACATAGATACCTTCCATTTTTTCATCGATTTCAAGGCATCTTATGATAGTATATTATGGCCGAAGCTTTATAAAGCCATGAATGAGCTTGAGATACCAGAAACTCTTATAAACCTCACAAAAATGACAATGTCTAAGGTAGTATTCTGTGTCAAAATACAAAATGATATATCGAACCCGTTTGAAACGGAGGTTGGCGTGAGACAGGGTGGTGCGCTAGCATGCCCACAACTTTTGAAACCGCAGCAAACAACATGGGACTACACGTAAATGAACAAAAAAATAAATTTATGGCGGCAACAAAAAACCAAAGAGTGCGAGACATTGTACAGAACATCACAATTAATGATCATAATTTCGAAGGGGTGAGGGAGTTTGAGTATCTGGGTGCGACAATAACGGTAGATAATCACAACAGTGCAGAAATCAGAAGACGCATTATGTTGGCAAATAGGTGCTATTTTGACCTTTCAAAGTACTTTCGCAATCTATCGCAATCTATCAAGAACTACAAAAATCAGGCTATATAGAACACTCATCATATCAGTCATAATGTATGGATCGGAGACATGGACCCTGACAACAAGAGATGAATCTCTGTTGATGATCTTTGAAAGAAAAATATTGCGAAAAATATACGGGGCAATCCAAGAAGACGGTATGTGGAGCTGCAGCTATAACTTCGAAATTTATAACATTTATAGACAAGCCGGTAACACGTACATATTAACTACAATCAAAATCGGCAGATTGCGATGAACAGGCCATGTGAACAGATATGATGACAATAATCCTGTAAAAAACGAACTGGACGATGCAGACCAGAGATAGGAATGAATGGCGAAAGAAGCTGGAGAAGGTCGAGACCCTACTATAGGGTTGTATGACCATTGATCATAATGAGTCCAAGGAATATGATTTTTTTCCGCATTTTTACTTAACACCCTGTAGCCCTATTGCCCACTTCTTTGAAAAATCCAACAATATTGTTGTGTCTAGATTGTCTTTTGTATGAATAAATGCAACGGTCGTGGTATATAAATAGCTAAATAGAAAATTTTCATACGCAATGTGGTCCGACAACCAAAAGATTTAGACAACCAAAAGAACGACCACCCCTGTTCTACATGTTGCCAACAGGTCTCTTCTAATGCGAATATGTCCTCTACTACACACAGCACTATTTATTCCTATACATAACTCGGATTATAAAGCAATCCGAGTTATGTTTATATCATGTTTTATGTTCGTATATCATTAAAGGGAATTATTAGTTTTAGTTTTAATGTGTCATGTAATATTCATGATTTGATCGAAGGGACGAACTATGCGAAGTGATTGTGATTTGATTGGGCGGTTCATCGAAAGACTAGCTTTTGGAGCATTGAAATTTATTGTACACAAAAATGGTGATCTTTTGGTTGGATGATAATTTGTTGTGACGAGCCGATTTAACCGCCGCTGACTTTTCTTTTAAAGCTATTTGAATGCATCGGTTTATTTTCTTAAATCACAAACTTTACAGCAACTAATTAACAATATTTAACCTAAACTATCAGAGTATAACTGTACGTAGTGATCATATTATTCTAGTATTCTATTATCATTTTATCATTCTATATCGTCCGCGATTTGTAAATAGATTTACATACATTTTTTATTAATTTATTTAAATATTATTTATTTAGATTTAATGGAATTTATCAGCTACTGCAACCAAGATTGATTATAAGAGACCCGGAATTAATCAAACAAATAACAGTCAAAGATTTCGATCATTTTGTAGATCATGTTCAATTTATGCCAGAAGAAAGTATCTGGTCTAAAAATTTATTTGGTCTAAAAGGTAAAATGCCTGTTTTTATATTTGTACTATATATTTTGATATTAGTAACTAATTAAATTGGTACATTATTCTTATTCAATATATATTTGCAAAATGTTTTTATGAAATTTAAATTAATAATTTTATTCTAAATTAGGGGAGAAATGGAAAGATATGAGGACAACATTAAGTCCAGCATTTACCAGCAGCAAAATGCGTTTAATGTTCGGTTTAATGTCCGACTGTGCCGACGAATTCGTGAAATATTTCGAAGAAAGGAAGTCAGAAGTGTTGGACGTGGAGCTGAAGGATATGTTTACAAGGTACACCAACGACGTAATTGCAACTTGCGCTTTCGGCGTTAATTGTAATTCGGTGAGGGATAGAGAAAACGAGTTTTACGTGATGGGAAAAGAATTAACAAATTTTTCTAGTATATGGAAAAACATAAAACTGATGATGCTGATGGCTGTTCCAACATTATCTAAAGTAAGTATAACAAATTCAGAAATAATAGAATATTGGTGAATCCTTACTAATTATAGATACAATCATATAAAAAATCACACAGGATATTGAATAATTCAACACACATTTGCATTTTATTACCAGTCCCAGTCCATTTTCATGTCACTAACCGAACTAGACAAATAACATTGTTTTTAAGATCATTTCTTTGTATTTAAATTAAGTGATTAGCCATCTGCAGACGTCGCCAGTCATGCACGAGGTGTTCAAGCTAGATAGATAGATCTCGAAACGCGTCTGCAGATGGCTATTCACTTAATTCATACAAATAAATTATATTAAAAACAATGTTATTTGTCTAGTTCCGTTGGTGAAATAAAAATGGACTTGGACTAGGAATCACATGGAAATGTATGATGTATAATTCATTATTCGATATCATGTGTAATATTAGCCAAGAAGTAGTTGTTTCAGCATGAGATTTGATCATAGTTTTAATAAGACTTAATATTATAGAGCTACGAACAGGTTGAATATATTTATATTTTTAAGTTATATTTCGTCTTTAATAAGTTTGTCGACAATAATAATTTGTTAATGGAACAAAAAACTTCGGGTCTCAAGTGTATAACAGAAAAAAAATTGTTTCTTGATTTTTTATTCAATAACACGTTCAGTTTGTCTGCCGATAAGCAGAAATACAGAAGTGCGGATTTGTGTTATTGTTGACTAAATACCATGAACTTTGTTTTGTCAATATCAATGTTTAACCTCGTCCGGACTCCGGAGATAATTAGGAATGATATTGCATTTTTATTCAACATACATCATTTCCATATTTAATGGAGATAACGCGTTGAGATTATGTCGTTGATTTTATTTTGTGCTAAGTTTGTGTGTTTGGGTGTTATTTATGTAGTAGTGTAGTGTAGTAAATTATTATATGCTCAAATTTTATAAATTCAATAATCTTATCTTTTAAATTAGGTAATTAGATAATAGATTAGAAAATAGTCAAGTTTTGAAAAATAATAGGAGTATAAGTTTTAAGTTTTTTGTTGATTGTTTTTTTTTACTTTTAAGGTAATGGGAATTTCATTTTTCGATATAAAAGTTGTACACTTTTTTAACAATTTAGTAGTACAAACTATTAAGGTCCGCGAAGAGAAAAATATAGTTAGACCAGATATGATAAATCTACTAATGGAAGCTAGAAGAGGAAATTTGACATACGAGGAATCTTCGACGAAGGAAGCAGGTTTTGCTACTGCTTTAGAATCAGATATCGGCAAAACAACGTCGCACAAACAAAAGCATAAAATTACAGATGATGACATAACAGCTCAAGCTATAGGATTTTTCTTTGCTGGATTTGATTCAGTCGCCGTTTTAATGTGCTTTATGGGATACGAATTGGCTACTAATCCAGAAATTCAAGAACGTTTGCAACAAGAAATCGATGAAACTTTGGAACAAAACGGAAAGATTACATATGAAATTATTAACAAGATGAAATATCTCGACATGATTACATCCGGTAATTCAAAAAATAAATCCTCATTTTAGCGTTTCTTAAATAAATATATTTCTTTTTAAGAAACCTTAAGAAAATGGCCTGCGGCTGGAGCGACTGACCGAAAATGCATACTTTCCTACGATCTACCAAGCGAAAATTTGAAACTAAATAAAGGCGATTCAATTTGGGTTCCAATTTGGGGCCTGCATAACGACCCTAACTATTTTCCAAACCCGAAGAAATTCGACCCCGAACGTTTCAGCGACGAGAACAAACAGGATATTAAACCATACACCTATTTACCGTTTGGAGTTGGACCTAGGATCTGTATTGCTTCTAGGTTTGCGTTGATGGAGGCAAAAATTGTTTATGTAAAATTGCTGAGTAAATTTAATATCGTTGTTATCGAGAAGACACCCATACCGCTGGTTATGAAAAAAACTGGCTTTAACTTGTCTCCAGTCGATGGATTTTGGGTAGGATTGAGACCAAGAAATTGAAGAAATATTTACTAATATCTTTGATAATATTAAATATAAATCTGTGTTATCTTTAATAGTATTAAAATAATATACGAAATTTTAAGAATTCTCCTGTAACACCACAAAAAAAAGTCTCCATTTTCTTTTAATGTTTTCCGCCTTTAATGTCCAGGCCTCCATTTCATAGAGCAGGGTGGGAGAGATGTAACACTTTATTTAGCATTAGATTTCAAATCTCTAATTTAATGCTGCGGTTACAAAAAAAATTCCCTATCTTAGAAAGGGCACTGCGGGGCGAGTTCTATTCCACAGTTGATTTCCTTGGTTTGCTCTTCATTATCGGTTACCCGTGTTACCCGTGTACTTGTGGGAGGATACCTATTCTTAGTTTCGTTGTTATTGACTGAAGGTGGTCTAATATGATTAATGTTTGGGTACTTTCTAGTAGCCATAGCTTTTGTCTTCTTTATGTTTATGTCCAGTCCGTACCTTACCACATGATATCTATGAGTCTGTCTGTGTGTTCATATAGCTTTTGGATTTGTCTTTTCATCCATATACCATATCTGTATACTACTCCAAATATTTATCTGAGAATTTTGTGTTAAATTTTTTTCTTTGTATGTTGCCAGATGCTCCAATTGTGGTCATTTCTGACGCATACAATGCTTCAGGCAATACAATTGTTTTGTAGTGTCTGAGTTTGGCCTGCCTTGATATATTTTTTTTATTATAATTTGACAATGTAAGTTTGTATGCTTTCTGGAGTTTTTGCGTTCGTTCTGTGTTAGACATCTTGTTTGATCCCCTTATTTATATATATATTCTTCTAAGTATTTAAATTGTTCAACTCTTTGTATATATCCATACGTTACGCAGTTATTTATACAGTTATTATTTTCGTAATTCCGCGTGTACGTTTTTTAATTGCCTTACAACTCGAATTATGTACTATACTTTATCTATGACCACACTAATTTGTTTCTATTTAATAAAAAATATATGTTTGATGTAACAAATTTATTTCTTATTAGGTACATTATTTAATAAACAAAAAATTGTATTTTCATATATAACTGTTGGTATGTCGTTCCATGTATTGGGTTTTCTCATAAGATATCTGTAAACCTAGTTTAGCAGCTATTTTATGTAATCGCTCCAGTTTTCTGAATCAACTAGGCCCTGTTGGTCTTCTATGTTGTTAGTTATAATGTTAGTGTCATCTGCATATCGTATGTTGTTAATTGTATCGCCATTTATGACGATGCCTCCCATCTCTTCTAACAATGTCGCTACGAAGATACATTCACTATATCACTATTACGGTAATGTACAAAATCTGCAAATGTAAACATTTACCGGTATATGTATACATCTACAAATTTGATAGGTAAATGTGAGTTTAAATCTGAGATCAACTTTATATATCTACTTTTCCCGGAAAATGTATACTTTTTGTGTATTACAATATCAGGTGTGTTTTGTTGAATAGCCCATGAGCTGTGTAAATGTTAATGTAAATCTCTAACAATTTCCAACAACATTATGCATATGTACACATTTGCCGGAAATAATTGGTAAATGTAAGTTTAACTCACATTTACCAACCAAGAAGGTAAATGTGTACATATACCGGTAAATGTGTACATTCACCAAACTACGTACTTTTACCGTAACATATACATTGAATAAGAGAGGCGACAGTATACATCCCTGTCTTACGCCACGGCATATTTTAACCTCTTCGCTTAGGGTTTTTCCGACTTTTACTTTAGCTGTTTGGTTCCAGTGGCGGTTAGAGATTATTCTTATATCTCTAATATCGATGTTTTTCCTCTTTAGTATTTCTAAATTGTATCTCTTTATCGTTACATAAATATTAAATTATTCTGACAATTCTATTATCTATAAAATATAAAAGCGAACTAATAAATACGAAGCTGTTTTAAATTGATTTTAATTCGTTGTGAAAATCTTTTGTGTAATATTAATATTAGTATTGATCTCTATATATCGACGAAAAAACCAAATACATGCACATTACCCGATAACCAGGGACATAATCGGTCATAATATAACGATGGACACCTATAACTTCGAATGTGTCAGACAGTTTAAGTACCTTGGAACCACGATATGCTCAGACAACGACAGCATCGAAGAGATTAAAACACGTATACAGAGTGGCAATAGGTGTTTCTCTGCCATGCGAACCCTCATGCAATCCAAAACGGTGTCGAGAGGTTCAAAGCTGAGGGTGTACCAGGCTGTAATCAAACTGATCCTTTGTTTTGGCTATGAGACCTGGACCCTTACGAAACACAATGAGCTTCTACTAAAGCGGGCTGAAAGGAAGATCCTGAGAAGAATATTTGGCCCCGTCAAGGATCCAAACACGGAGCAATATCGCATAAGGACGAATGCAGAACTCCAGGACCTATACCAAAAGCCGGATATAATCAAATCAATAAAATCCCAGCGTCTGAGATGGACTGGGTATGTCCAAAGAGCACCTGACGACCGACTGAATAAGATAGTATGGGATGGAAACCCAGCAAGAAAGAAACCGCTGGGGCGGCTCAGATGGAAGGACAACATTTTAAAAGATCTACAGACTATGCAGGTATATGACTGGAAGGAGGCCATGATGGACCGGGACCGATGGAGGCAAATCGTTAACGCAGCCAAGGCCCGCCAAGGGTTGTAGTGCTACCCAGAAGAAGAAGAAGAAGAAGTATTGATCTCGATAAGTTTGTGGAAAATAGATAACTATACGTATTGGCAGCAGAAAGGTGTGTTACAGCTTAGTCTTACCCAGATATTTATAAGAATGGAGAAAGATTGATCGGTTATTGTTATATAACTTTTATTAAGGAAATCTCTAGGAAGTTCTTTGGAGATTCCTCTTTTCAGAGTAACCATTTTTAAGTTCCCTATGTATTTCCAATTCTGCTAGATATTAATAGCAATCGTTGGTAATCTACGCACCATAAACCTGCAGTAATTTAAATTTGCTGTTCATCTGCATTTTCTAATCCTGTTGTATCTCTCGCAGGGTAATGATAAAAATAGAGATTTGATCAAATCCCGAAGGGAGATGATCAATTCATGGAAGATAAAAATAAAAATTATGTGGTTGTATTTGACAAAATTATTACGGGCATATATCTTATGTAAATTATATTAATTTATATCTTGTGTAAAAACCACACACGTTCCATAACACCATATTATTAATGTGTAGGAAACAAGTGTGGTTTTTACACAGAAGATGTAAATAACCCTGCAGATGTGGTTCAAAGTTAAAACCCAAATTTTGAAAAAAATTGTCTTATGTTGTTTTTGAAAAGAACGATTCAATGAATAAATAATAACGTTAATTCATTTTTATTAATACACTTTTTTGATTTTTGGCATCTCGAGTTACAAAGTACGTTACTTTTTTTATAGGCACATTTTTTGTTTTACATTATATTTTGGATTGGTTACAGGAACACTTCTTAAATCCTTGACCTCCAAATAAGGATAATTTTCCCGCAATCTTACACAGACTTAGGTTAGTCCGTGGAACTGTTTCGGAAAATGTTATAGTAGCTATTTGAAGAACGTTTCTCTAAGTAGACAATCTTTTATAATTACAACTGAGGTACCAATTTGGAATACATTAATTTTATATCTAATATACTCCCTACAATGTTATTTCCATGTAATGCGCCTCTATCTACATTAGGTACATACACTAAAACTGTGGAATCCAGTAACACGTCTTTAAATTTCTTCAAAGATTTTTTTTCAGCTGATATTTTCAGGTGTTTTCCAGCATTTTCCCTTTGATCTTTATTGCTTTCTACTTGTTGGCAAAAATAGCATAGAATTTTCGATCCATATCATTCTTCTCTAACTGTATTCACACATATTGCGTGTACTGTAGGATTTTTACAAATTTCACATGAATAGGCTCCAGTAGATTTCATTTCACTAACACCACAGCATGCTTTATTGTCGCTGACAGCTGCTTCTTTTCTGGTTTAAGTAAGACTACAGATGTGTTAACTGTTGAAGCAGGAGTTGAAGCAGAGTTGTTAACTGGTTCGAGTTGCTGTGTTGTAGATAAAGAAATTGATTCAGTTTCTGGTAGATCCTCTAAATATAAAGCCTTTTTGTAGAGTGCAGGGTGACATTGAAGTGTTATTGTTGCTTGATTTAACTATTAATAGAACATTTGAAGTTGAAGCATTGTAATCAATTAGTTCAGATTCTGCTAGATCTGAAGCGTCGCTGTTGTTCTCTAAGGAAGCTGCTTGTAAGTCTTCTGGTGTTAAAATGATCTTGGTCTTGCGGATTAAAAAGTAGAACGCTTCAGTAACAAGTTTTTCAAGCAACTTTTTAGAAATATAGTTTGATTGTGGTCCTGGTTTTGTTCTGTTTCAAATAAAGCTTCGTAAGGTGATCGTTTTATGGTTAGATGAAAAGAGGAATTCTTTTGGAATTGAACAAAGTAACAATCTATTGCCGATTTTTTTGTATCATTTTCAATTAGCCAAGAACGTCACGATCGATATCTTGATTTGATCGCTCAACAGATCCTTGACTAGGTGGATGTCTAGGCCTACCAACTACAATGTTGCTCGTTGGCCACGGACTTGTTAATTTTTGTATGCTACCAGCTGAAAACTCACGGCAGTTATCGCTTTGCAGTATCGCTTTGTATGTAATCGCTTCAGCAGATATTTTACAAGTCAACGTTCGAAGAAAGCTGAATTTCGTCGCGTAGTCCTGATAGTTTAATAACCATTTATAATTTCAATTTTGAGTCGACTGTAAGTCAACTAAATCGAGTTGTCCACGATGATTGAAGTTACTAGATACAATTGTGCGAACAATTCCTTTTCTTGGATTTTGATATACCGTCTCACATTACCGTGCACTCTTTAGGGTATTAGGGCTCTTACCCCTATACTCAGTTATAATGGAATTGAAAAATATAGGTGTGTATAGTACTGTACAGGATTTTATCTCTTCCTCCGTGACCAGATGCATGATTTCATTTTTCATTCTGTTGGAACTATTTTAATAATTTGCTTTGACTAAGACTTTCTCTTAAAAATAAAAGATTTTCTCAGTACCTAATTCCATAACATCGCATTTTTTCCGTAATAGTATTTTTTATGTACCCGTTGCAGTTTAAGTAGTAGTGCTAATTTAAATTATAGAGCTATTACAGAACTTCAGATACAAATTCGGCCCGGGTATAATTTGTTATATATCTATGTAAAGGAGAGTGGTAACAAGAGAAACATAGAGCTGTACGCGTTTTGACTTATTTTACTTCATATTTTCACTAAAACAGTTCAGAGATTTGATCAAATCACTTACTTTCTTTAGGAAAATCACCCACAGAATTTTTATTTTAACATCTCTGTTGAATTGATCATCTCCCTTAGGGATTTGATCAAATCTCTATTTTTATTATTTCCCTGCAACATATCTATTAATTTCACGAAAGGTGAAATTTCTTGTTGAAAATTATTTGAAGTTTTCGCTATACTTCTTAGATATTCTGTTAATGCAATTATTAGTTAAGTTTATTAGTTATTAATTTATTTAATTTAGTTTATTATTAATTATTTATTATTATTACACATCTTATACCTTATTACCCATTTGTTACTTTTATGTTATCTTATAAAAAATATATTATTATAAATTTATTTTTATAAGAATTTATTGAATTTGTATGAATTATTAGGAATTAGGCGTCAAATGGAAGAATATGAGAACAATATTAAGTCCTGCATTTACCAGTAGCAAAATGCGTTTAATGTTCAGTTTAAACGACTGTGCCGACGATTTTGTGAAATATTTCGAAGATGGGAAATCCGAAGTTCTGGATGTGGAGTTGAGGGATATGTTCACAAGATATACCAATGACGTAATTGCAACTTGCGCCTTCGGCGTAAATTGTAATTCGGTGAGGGAAAGAGAAAACGAATTTTACATGATGGACAAACAACTAACAAATTTCTCTAGTCCATTCAAAAATATAGCTATGATGTTTATCGCAACACTTCCAAAACTATCTAATGTAAGTATAGGGTGTCTCAAAAGAAGGTTTCTTTTTGTTTAGCTTACTGCGTGGACGCAACTATTCGGAAGGGAGCGGGTGATATGTCAATCGGTAGCCTGGCTCTTGGAAATTTAGTCGCTATGGAGCGTTTCTCGGGAGTAGATCGCGCGTTGTGCGTACGCGAATTTTACAAAAGTGGTAATTCTGCGACTATAGCGCGAAGAAATTTCTCCAATATTCGAGATTTTCGTCACTTAAATGATGCGCCAAGCATTCCTCTCATTTGGAAAAGGGTAAAAAAGTGTGAGGAGATCGGAAGAGAACGAGAACAGGTTAATCGGTCTGTTCGTGATGAACCCGACCTATCTATTCGGAAGCGTGGAAGTGCTTTGATTAGATCATCACTACACCGAATTTTGCTCAAATATCTAAAGCTACACCCCTATAAAATTCAATTTATGCAGAATTGCAATTGCAGTCGCAGAATTACCACTTTTGTTAAATTGGCGTACGCACAACGCGCTATCCGCTCCCGAGAAACGCTCCATAGCGACTAAATTCCCAAGAGCCAGGCTACCGATTGACATATCATCCGCGCCCTTCCGAATCGTTGCGTTCACGCAGTAAGCTAAACAAATATAAACTTTATTTTGAGACACCCAATATAATCAACATAACGTTGACGGAATTAGATACAGAATATGTATGCTCAAACTTTTCTTTTTTCAAAAAGCTTATCATTGTTGCCATTTAAATTGGATAATAAAGATTTTCAAATGTTGGGCAAAAACATGATAACATACGTTTTCCACACAGAAATATTTTTATTTTTAAGATGCTCGGAATATAATTTTTTGATGCAATTGTTGTAAAATTCTTTAAAAATATAACACTAGAAACTATAAAATTACGCGAAGAAAAAAATATTAGTCGACCAGATATGATCAATCTACTAATGGAAGCTAAAAAAGGAAGATTGGTATATAGAGAATCTTCAGCCAATGAAACAGGTTTCACTACCATTTTAGAATCAGATATAAGCAAATCGTCGCTGAAACAAATAGAGTAAATTACAGATCATGATATAGTAGCTCAAGCTTTAGGATTATTCTTTACGGGTTTTAAATCCGTCGCAGGTTCAATATGTTATATGGGCTACGAATTAGCTGTAAATCCAGAAATAGAAGAACGTCTACAGCATGAAATTGATGGAGTTTTGGAAGGAAATGGAAACATTACAAACGAACAAAATGAAATATTTAGATATGGTTACATCTGGTTATTCATACAATAAATCACCAAACAAACATTATTATTCTTATATTTTTTGCTTTAAAGAAACTAATAGGAAATGGCCAGCAATACAAGCACTTTACAGAACATGCGTAGTTCCATACGATTGACCAAGCGAAAATCTGAAATTAAATAAAGGCGATGATTAAGTTATGATTATGATTATTACGATTCTGATACGTGATTCCTTCCACTCCGTACCTTCCACTCGTGATTTTTTTAAATAATATCATTACAAAACTTATTAATTTCAACCTTTATCTTTACCTAAAATGTATACAACCTAGAAATCAATTAACTAAATACAAACAGATAAGGATTCTATTAAATAATATAAAGTAATCTAGTTAATCATATTATTTACTCTAGCTCAGGCTATTTTTCAACTTGTTTTTAATATTTTTCATAAATATTTTTTCATTTGCAGAATTGTCTCTATATTTGGGTAAGAGACCATCGCCAGCATCATAAGTACAGTGACACCGATGCAGATCCTCACAACGCTCATCGTGGATTCTTCTTTTCGCATATCGGATGGCTGATGAGCAAAAAGCATCCGGCGGTGATCAGCAAGGGCAAAACTATCGACATGTCCGACTTGGAAGAGGACTGGATCGTCATGATCTTTGGATTCCTATTTGGGGCTTGCGACCCTAACTATTATCCACACCCGGAAAAATTGATCCCGAACGTTTTAGCGACGAAAATAAACATACAATTAAAGCGTACACTTATTTGCCGTTTGGAGTTGGACCTAGAAACTGTATTGCTTCTAGGTTTGCATTATTGGAGACAAAAATTGTTTATATAAAATTGCTTAGTAAATTTAATATTGCCAAAAGCGGGGCGGAGGCTCCCTTCTTGAGCCCGGAGCCAACTTGTGGGCCCACTTAAGGCAGGGGGCTAAGAAATGGGAAGAATAGCGAAAGCAACCCCACTGGAAGAACACGCCAAGACAAAGGCAAGCTAAAATGCTCATAAACTATTCTGCCGCAATAACGCAGCAGATACTAAGCTTCTCTAGAAGAGAAATCAAAACTTTGGTAGGCATACTCACAGGACATTGTCTAGTGAGATATCATCTACACAAAATGGGAAAGGCAGAGGAAGTTGCCGGTAAATTATGTGAATCAGATGATGAAACCGCTGAACACATGATGTGCACATGTGTAGCGCTAGCACACATAAGGCTTGCCCACTTCGGGGTCGCAAGATTGACCACTTTGGAGCTGAGTAGCAGGGCTCTCAGGAATATCTTAGACTTCGTTCACGAAGTTGAATTCCTGGGAGAGTAATTGTAGAAGGGTCAAGCACAATAGATCAAGTTGGTCGTGTGTGCAGTGCAGAAGGGCTTTGCAGCCAAACGACCCCCACAAAAAAAATAATATTGTAGTCGTAAATAAGACACCCATACCGATGGTGTTGGCTGAAACTGGGCTTAGTTTATCTCTTGTGAGTGGATTTTGGGTAAGATTGAGACAAAAGAATTTTGGGTAGGATTGAGACCTAGAACTGTTATTATATTTACTGTGTTATAATATTTAACACTTATAAGTGTTATAAGTATTACATTACAGAACATTTACTGCTTTATAGACTTTAGTAAAAAAATAAAAGCTTTTATTAAACTTACTATACGGCTTTTCCATTATACTTAGATATGTATTATAAAGAAAATTCTACAAATGTACAGGAGCATAAATTAAAGTTCATAAAGCAGTGATTTTCGATCTGGAGGGTTTAGTGTTTATAATTTTATAATTTAATAATGTTAAAGAGTGAATAAAAATGAGTTTGTGATTGGATTTCTACCCTTGAATTTCTAGCAATTTATTTGTGCATAAAAATAAGATACACAATTACTACGTGATATTCGGCCAGCAATTCTCGTGGCCCACAATTGGGGGCCAGAATGCGCCTCGTCACTAAAAACCGCGGTGGCTATCATTAATTTAAAAAATTGTTTTGATTAAAATTTCATATTTTGTGTTATTTTTTTTACAATTTCAAGTTCTATCGGGTTTAAAAAAACACCTTATATTTATTCACTCAGTTACCTAGTATTTAGTTATCTCGTAGACTTTTCGCATTAACATCCGAACGTTAATAGTGTCGGATGCCACCGTTAGGTCTATAAATATAGCTCCTGTAATTTTGCGCTTTTAGTACCCATCCTCAATGAACTCCGTTAGATTGAGTCTCTGCGTCGTACAGCATTTTTCGGGACGGAAACTAGCCTGCTGCGGGATAAATATTGGTTCTATATCTTTTGTTAACCGGTTTTGTATAATACTCACGAATATTTTGTAGATATGGCTCAGAAGGGAGATTGGCCGGTAGCTCTTTGGATAGCTGAGTTCCTTACCTGGTTTAAGGATTGCGATTACCTTGGCTTTTCGCCATATGCCTGGGATCTTGCCGGATTCTAGGCACTTGCTGAACATTCGCGGTAGCCACAGCTTTGCCCTGGGTCCAAAGTGTTTTATTTGTTCAGTAAGAAGGTCGTCTAGGCCTGCCGCTTTACGTGGTTAACATTTGTTGATGGCTGCATTCAGTTCCTCTAGCTCTAGTTCCAGTGAGCGACACGGAGAGGGTTGTTGTTCTCCTCCAGGCTCCGAAGAAACTTTGTTTCAGCCTTTGGGAGTCGCTGTTCAGGCATGCTGTTTTCTAAGATCTGGTTTGGGTTTTGATTTTCCGAAACGTTGGAAAATTGTGTGACGCGAGTTGGATCATTGCTGAGGCGCTGAAGTACTGTCCAGGCATTGTGGCTACTTCTGCTCATGTCAATTTCTTCAATTACTTTAATCCATCTCTCTCTCTCTCTCTCTCTTTTGTTTTCTGCTAAGGAAGCGATTAATTGTTGATCTGCTGTTATTGTGTCCTCGCCCATGGGGTCGGCGTCGAAAAGTTACAAGTACTGCTATACTTTATCCACTGCCTCCGGGGGTAAACCTGGGACGTAGTTCGTTCTGCAGCCTCGTGGGATTGATTGCCTGGAGTACTTTTTTAGGACCTCCAGGAATTTATTATAGCAGCAAGGTGTCGGTGTTGTTTCAGTGACTGCATCCTCCAGTAGTTCCTTGAATAGTGTTTTTGTTGGCTTTCCGAAAGTTGTACCTTCTCCGGAATCTTATTTTCTGGGGTCCAGCCGCGGTAATAACTTTGCACATTATTGGTCGGTGCTGGGTGAGAGGTATGAATGAGCAGATAGTTTTCACACAATGGGGTATTATTCTCTCGTTTGCAAACAGTAGATCCGGGTTGTATCCCCTATGCCACCTGCGACTGTTAAATGTGGCTGGTTGTTTATTATCATGTAAAAGCGCCAGCTTGTTGGTCTGTGCCCACAGGATCACGGCTTCTCCGTTTTATCGTCGCCTTGGCAACCCATACGCTACTGTGACTGTTGAAATCTCCAATTACGAAGTGAATTGCTTTTATTTAAACCTTTAAGCTCGTCCCCGATAAACTCCTTCCCTGGCGGATTATACACCGATGTTACCGTACAGTCAATTAGTTCCACTCCCAGTAACTCCATATTATTCGCTTCCACAATGTCCACAGAGAGAATCTGTGGTGTGGTCTCTCAGCTACCAAACGCATGTTCTGAATTTCTGGGCGTTTTTGGTTACTATCTCTATGGGTCTCTTGTAAACACAGTACGTCGCAATTGTGTTCTCGACAGAGCTCCTGGAGCAGTTCTTCTTTACTGGCAGAGAAGCCCTCGATATTAATAGAGATCATAGACAGTTTTGGGCCTGAAAAGGTCCTTTGTGCAGAAGACTTTGTACGAAAGGATTTGCTGACTAGAGTCGTTGTCCAGGGGACGCCCGAGTGTGCTATAGTAATCACATTTTTCGGGGAGGCTCCTTTCGTGTCCCCCCCTATTTATAGTAAGTTGATTAAACTAAATATTTATAAACTCATTATTGTGATAATTGTGCCATTCATTCCACAGATTCATTATGATGTCTGTTATAAATATAAGAATAAGACTTGTTAGTATGCTCAAATACCTAATTGTTGTGATCTCAGTAGATTAAGTAAAGTTTATTTTGTTAAATATAATAGTTAAAAGTTAAATACTAAAATTCTATCTGTAAAATTTAACTAGTTATCTATCTATACCGAACTAGATTTTTAATTATTGGTCTAATTATAAATGTGTGTGTAAACTACTTATATAATATACTCACTCGATAATATAATAATATAATAATACGTACCCCTTGAACATTTTTGGTAAACAATGGCACGGAGCCTAGCACCTGGGAAGAGTAGGGTGGACAGGACTCCTTAGCCGTAGTGAAGGCGACCTGTCTAGGGGTGATAACCCCGAATAATAAGCCTCCCAAGCTAACAACTTGGGTAGTATCTTGGACAGTGGCTCGCCACTGTCCCATGAAGAATATTCTTCAACTGAGCATGAAGGAAAATCTCGCTAAATGCACTACCCAAGGTGGTAACCAATCCACCGTCACCTATGGTGACGTTAGCGGACCTTCGGATTCTGGGGTTTTTATCTCCAGTTTTTATTTCAAAGCTTTCTGAAATCTCACCTCTAAATTTAACTTTGGAATGGGTGTTGGTTAAAGTTTCTAGGATAAGTCTGCGGGTTTTGTTGTCCAGTGCTAGTTCCTGGAGTACTTTGTTAAGCGTTGTTAAATCAGAGAGAGGAGAATCCTCAGGAAGATCCTAGGCGCGGTAAGGGAAGATGGGGAATTCCGAAGGCTGCATAACTCTGAGCTCTACGAACATATTGAGATGATCTCTGACTGTGCAAGGAAAAGGAGGGTAGCTTTCCATGGCCACGTTGCAAGATTGCCTCCAAGCCGACTAACCAACCGTCTGTTCACCTTCTAGCAAAACAAGAAGCTTCGTACCAGTTGGTTGACAGAGACCGAGAAGGATAATAAAGAACTGGGAATAACAGATATCAAAAACAGAGAGTCTGTGAGACGCACCCTGAAGGAAGTTCGTGGATTTCAGGAAAAACCTCGAAGGGAAGGTACGCCCTGCACAGAAGAGAGAAAGGAGTTACACCGGCAGAAGATGCGACAATACTGGGCAAAGGTCAAATCCCAACAATCGTGGTCCAAAGTAGGCCTATTCGAAAGAAGAAGAAGATACTCACTCGATAACCTTGGAAAAAGGTCCTCCTTCCCATTATGGAACAAAATGGGAAAATTATCCTGATCGCATCAACCGAATTTCCATCGATCCGGTCGGATCCGTCCGGAACCGGCCAGATTATATATCATACCATACCGTTAACGAATTTCCATCAAATTTAAGCTTTTCTTAGTCTCTACAAAGAAGCAATTATTGTTAACATATTTAACAAGTGCAATTAATAGCATAATTAGTAGGTCCAATATTGAAAGAATTAAAGATATGTAGATATAAAGAATGAAAAAACCAAATGAAAAATTAATCCTATCATAGTTATTAACCAATAAACAATAGAATGTCCACCTTTTTCAGACTTCTTGGCATACTTGAGAAGCCTGAATTTTTCAAAATGTTTATTTCATTCCGGCTCGTTGAGTACTAGAACTCTATGCTTTTTATTTATGTATTTTTTATTTTATTATGCAAATGTAGGAACTTTAGTGAAACAAATAAACGTATCCCAAGCTGCGCCTTACAAATTGTAATTATTGATACTGACATATGCTACGTTGTCACCCTGCAAGATTCTGAAAACATAAATTATAAATTACTCGACTTCTCCCATTAGTATACAAGTTTTAGCGGGAGTATAACATGATCAGTTTACTTTTATAAACAAACTGTTGACGTGCATTAGTGGAGAAGAAATAAAATATCTCAATCAATTTATCTACTCGTATGAACCAACAAAAATAATTTATATGTTATAAATTGTTTTTAATTCGTGAAACCAGTGAAGTGAAAATGTTGTGGGCGATATTAATAGTAAGCTTAATTTGTATAATTTTTTGGAAATTTAAACGGAATTATACGTATTGGCAAAGAAATGGAATAAAACAGCTTACTCTTGGCCAGATATGTGGAAAAATTTTGCAAACTTATACATATAACAGGAAATCATTCTATGAAATGGTTCAGGAAGCTTATGAAGAGTTTCCTCAACACAGGTAAGTAAAATATATTGATTTTATTGTCCGTAAAATGGCACGTGATGTACAATCATGATACAGTAACATCTCATTTAGAGCTTAAAATGCGTTATTTGGCGACAAAGAAGTGCTAAACAAGAGAGCAACTTTAACACATAGTAATAATGAGAATATGCGTTTAAGAATAAATGATTTTACTTTAATTTTATGTGACTTTTATTAATTAAATTGCATAATCATATTTATGATAGTAGGTACTTACGTATACAGATAAATACAGTTTATGTTATGTACAGTAAATACAGTTCATTTTGGTAATGACGATCCTATTAAGCATAACTTCATCGCCTTGATTAAGTAATTCTCGGTAGAAGAAACGCTAAATAAACATTTCATCTAGGTTTAAAAAACCCTTAAAAAATCAGGAACATTCGCTGCAATTTAATCAACGATTTCGCTCATTGTCATTAAACTTCAATTAAGGAAATATTTAGGAAGTTTTTTTGAGATCCCCCTTTTCAGAATAACCATTCTGATAGTTCTTGGTAGTAGTCGTATGTAAACTTCACACCAGAAACCTGCAATAATTTCTAAATATCCTCTTTATCTGGATATTCTAAGCTCAATGTGTTGACGACACATAGGATACTTCTTGCTCAAAATCATTGAATACCTTGGACATATTCGACATTTCTTTCATTAAATTATATAGCAGCTAATAATGGCCAAGCCATCCCTTTAATCTTATTCAGTTATTTAAGTTAATTCCACATTTAAAATATGATCCCTTTTTGGACATTAATATCAATTTTATCTGGTTCCTCTGGAATTATGGGTTTCTTAAACAACATAGGTTCACAAACATAATATCAAGATGCCAACACTAGTACAACACTAGTAGCTAGTAACAAATTTAAACAGTTTGTTGTTTCATTGTCCTACATTATTAGTTAACTCATCATTTAAAATTAAAAATCATTTAATATTAAAAACTTCAGCCTTTTAGACTCTCTTGTATGTATTTACTTTGTGCATATATACTTTGTGAGTAAACTTTAATAAATATTTGAATATTTTAATATTAATTAAATAACATTGATTTAGGTTTAATGGAATTTATCAGCTTTGTTTGCCAATATTAGTTCTAAGAGACCCCGAGTTAATCAAACAATTAAATGTGAAAGATTTCGACCATTTTGTAGATCATGTCAAGTTTAATTCCGAAGACGCTTTATGGTCCAAAAACTTATTTAGTCTAAAAGGTAAAGGGTTTATTATTACACATCTAAATAAAACTTTTTATCTATTTGATACTTTCATGTTAATTTTATAATTATTATAACATTATTTGTAAAAGAATTTATTGAATTTGTATGAATTATTATGAATTAGGCGAAAAATGGAAGAATATGAGAACAACATTAAGTCCTGCATTTACCAGTAGCAAAATGCGTTTAATGTTCAGTTTAATGTCGGACTGTGCCGACGATTTCGTGAAATATTTCGAAGAACAGAAATCCGAAGTTCTGGATGTGGAGTTGAGGGATGTGTTGACAAGGTATACCAATGACGTAATTGCAACTTGCGCCTTCGGCGTAAATTGTAATTCGGTAAGGGAAAGAGAAAACGAATTTTACATGATGGGCAAACAATTAACAAATTTCTCTAGTCCGTTGAAAAATATAGCTATGATGTTTATCGCAACTTTTCCAAAACTATCTCATGTAAGTATAATAAACATAACGTTGTCTTTTCTTTTTTTGAAAAAAAATATCATTGTTGCCCTTCAAATTAGATAATAAAGATTTGTCAAATGTTGGACAATAACATGATAAAAATAAGTTTTTCACACATAATCATTTTTATTTTTAAGATGCTGGGTATTTCATTTCTTGATCCAATTGTAGTAAAATTCTTTCAAAGAATTATAGTTGAGACTATAAAATTGCGGGAGGAAAAAAATATTAGTCGACCAGATATGATCAATTTACTACTGGAAGCTAGAAAAGGAAAATTGGTATACGATGAAGCTTTAGCTAATGAGGCAGGGTTCGCTGCCGTTTTAGAATCAGATATCGGCAAATCGTCGCTGAAACAAAAAAAGGAAATTACAGATGATGATATAGTAGCTCAAGCTTTAGGATTTTTCTTTGCGGGATTTGATTCCGTCGCAGTTTTAATGTGCTATATGGGCTACGAATTAGCTATAAATCCCGATATTCAAGAACGTCTACAGCAAGAAATTGATGGAGTTTTGGAAGAAAATGGAAACATTACATACGAAATGGTTAACAAAATGAAATATCTAGACATGGTTACATCTGGTAATTGATACAATAAATCACCATTCAAACATTATTTAATCATATCATTTACTTTTTTAAGAAACTATGAGGAAATGGCCAGCAGTTCCAGCACTTGACAGAACCTGCGTAGTTTCCTACGATTTACCAAGTGAAAATTTGAAAGTAAATAAAGACGATACAATTTGGATTCCAATTTGGGGCTTGCAACGCGACCCTAACCATTTTCCGCAACCGGAAAAGTTTGATCCCGAACGTTTTAGCGACGAAAACAAACATAATATTAAGCCATACACTTATTTACCGTTTGGGGTTGGACCTAGAAACTGTATTGCTTCTAGGTTTGCATTATTGGAAGCGAAAATTGTTTATATAAAATTGCTTAGTAAATTTGATATTGTTGTCATCGAGAAAACACCGATACCGATGGTGTTGTCTAAAACTGGCTTTAACTTATCTCCTGTGAATGGATTTTGGGTTGGATTGAGACCAAGAAGTCTATAATAATATTATATTACTATGCACTACTTTAACCAATATCTTATCATTATCAAATCTATACATTATATGTACATTATCTATACATTATCTCTATTCATTATCTATATATTGAATCAGAAACACCTAGAATATATTATTGTTTCTTTAGTTTATGTTTATTGTCTACGTTTATATCCTTCTTCGAAGAAAAAGTACAATTATTAAAATCTTTTGTTGGCACTAAACCACTGATTATATTTATATTGCTTGGCGTGATAACGGATTTGTTCCTCCTGCAACAGTATGGTCAGCCTAACCTTAATTGTAATGTTTATTAAAACTGAATGTAATGTTGTCGTTTGATTATGTCTGGTTAATAGTGTCAGCCTAATTTAGTTTATGTAGTTAGCTTTACCAAATTACGTCTTTCATAACTTATTAAATAATTGACGTGTATTATTGGTCTATTTATTGTCAGGGCCATAGTATATAATATGAACAATTTCAACAATGAAACTGGCTACAGTAATTGTTTTGTCTAAATAATAAATTAAATAACTGAAATCGAAAAGAGGAAAAGGTCAATGTGTCCATTCAGATAAATACATGACCTTTAATTTGTTTTTTTATTCTCCTATAAAATAAATGATCTAAATGAATAATCTAGAAATAACAAGAGCGCATTAAAAAAATAATTCTTGCCCGTTTTTGCGAAGTAGAGATGTTGTAGAAGATATTAATGTTAATTTCATTGTTTTTTGAAACGTAAATTAGACATGATTGATAGAAAAACTGATACAAAAATTAACCAGATTCTTTCATGTGATACTATTTAATGGTGACTTACGTCGTCTAACTCTCCCAAATGTCGATTGTTTATTCGCTATAAAGGTTATTATTTATTATTTTTACCGACACTCTCCCAATAGGCTAGTTACTAGCGACTAAATTTGAAAAATTGGTTAATACCATGGGCGTAGCCAGGGTTTAGTTTCGGGGGGAAGGGGGGTCTTTAAAGAAAATACAATAACAGAAATGCGCCAACTTACTTTCTAAAACTGACACACTAGGGTTCCTAAACTCCACATTACTGCCATAAATTTGGCAAAACTTTTTGGTTTGGCATATTGTTTGGCAAACTGTTTCTCTGGCAGTTGTGCTTGTTGTTAAAATACAGTTTGCCTCTCTTGTAGAGAGTCGTCTCTCTCGTCTCTCCTTATTTCAATATGATGTTTATGTTATTTTTTGCATATTTCGTGTGGGGGGGGGGGGATATGGGTATTGTTTGAACCCCCAAACCTCCCCCCCCCTGGCTAAGCCCATGGTTAATACTGTTCCTTAACTCCACCATAAAACAAAACAAAAATATTCCAAACAAATCCATCATTTACATTAAGAATTTTGCGATTTTAAAAACAATTTAAAGCTACCGCGAAAACGCTCAGTACTGTCATGGCGTCTTGAATGACGCAACGTCGTGCGAAACGAATCAAAATAATGGTGTTTGTGTTTGATAGTAGTTAATATATTTTTGTTTTCTTTAATAAAAAATGTATTTCTCATATTACAAGTACTGTATGGTACCCCAGTGTAAAAGTACAAGTATTAAAACGCCAAACAAGTTATTTATAATCGTTCCAAAAAATTAAAACATACGGAGAAAGTGGCGAAACTTGTAAGGAGGGATAATGCTAATAGTTGTACAGATTCCCGAATGTATTTTTGAGAAGATTGATACACCATCCTATGTCTAAATCTGAAGCAGTGCTGTTGAATTTTGCAGAATCACTATTTGTCAAGTTTGTTTTAAATAAAATATTATGATGTTTGAGTTGACTTTAAGTTTTTTTCGATTCGGATTTAAAATCTTGTTTTAGAGTCATATTTATTATAATAAACCCAGTTGTTTTGATTTATCTAGTTGCCAAATGATATGATTAATTACGTGGAGAGATCATATTATGGGAAGTACGCATGAAACCTGGTTGTACTCCAAGTAAATTTGATTGTCAAGCAGACAGAAGAAAACGGACGTGTAGCAGTATAGAACGGTCATATTCTTCTTCTTCTTCTTGTTTCTAATAGGCCCACTTTGGACCACGCTTGTTAAACTGTTGGGCTTTGATCTTTGTCCAGAATTGTTGCCGGTGTTAGAATGATCTGCTGCCGGTAAAACTCCTTTCTCTCTTCTATCCAGGGGGTACCGTTTCTTCGGGGTGTTTTCTGAACTCGGATTTACATCAGGGTGCGTCTCACAGACTGCCTGTTTTGGAGATCTGTTATTCTCACTTCTTTAAAATCCTTCTCGGTTTCTGTCAAGCAAGTGGTACCAACCTTATTGTTTTGCCAGAAAGTGAACAGACAGTAGGTTAGTCGGTTTGGAGGCAATCTGGCAACGTGGCCATAGAAAGCTACAATTTTTTTCCTTGCACAGTCAGAGAGCCTCAATATGTTCGTAAAGCTCAGAGTTATGTCGCCTTCGAAGTTCCCCATCTTCCTTTATCGGGCCTAAGATCTTCCTGAATGATTCTCCTCTCTCTGACTTCCAATTTCTCTACTATACCTCGTCGGTTCCAGGAAACACACTCTATGTCATACAGGGCCTTTGGTCGTAAGACTGATGTGTAGTGCTTAAGTTTCAGGTTGCGTAACAGGCATTTCTTGTTGTAGGTGTTCCTAGTCTGTCGATAGGCTAGATCTAACTTGTCGACTCTCATGCATAATGATGCACTTTCTGATAAGCTGGGTACAATCCATTCACCGAGATATTTAAATTTCTCAGTTCTCTTGATGTTTCCCTGCTCTAGTAACATCTCTCTGCTTCTTTCATTTTCATTTTCATTTTGGCAGCCTGTTTTCTGAGGTAATTTACCTGCATTGTTGCCATCTTAATAGAATCAGCAATCAGGGCTAAGTCATCTGCAAAAGCCAGGCAATCTACGACCAATCCACCATTCTTACGTCCCAGGTAGATACCACTCTGAACACCCAAGTTGATCAGTTCCTTTGGCCATTCTCTCATAACCTTTTCAAGGACACACTTGAATAGAAGTTGGGAAAGTCCATCTCCTTGTCTCACTCCAGTTTTTATTTCGCAGCTTTCTGAGATCTCGCCTCCAAATTTAACCTTGGAATGGGTGTTGGTCAAGGTTTCTAGGATGAGTCTGCGGGTTTTGTTGTCTAGCCTTAGTTCCTGTAGTACTTTGTTAAGTGTTTCTCTATCAATGGAATCATAGAGCTTCCTAAAATCAAAAAAGATGACGACAACCTTGCGGTTTCTTATCTTGGAGTATGCAAGTACAGTTTTAAGATTGAGCTTGTTGAGCACAGGTTCGGTTCTTCCTGAAGCCTCCCTGATATTCTCCCAGTTGACTATCCAGCTGATTTTCTGCCCTTGTTTGTAACGCCTTGGAGAGAATCTTGTATGTTACTGGGACGAAAGAATTTACACGGTAGTTGTTTTGATCAGTAAGATCTCCCTTTTTGTGAAGCGGATGGATCAGAGCCTATTTCCAATCGGATGGTAATTTCTCTGTTTCTCTGGCAGTTGTGCTTGTTGTTAAAATACAGTTTGCCTTGTGACTCTCTGAAGTGGAGGCTTGGCGGATCGTATTTTCTGAGTGTCTGATTGAAGGTTCCCAAGTAATCTCTGGAGTTATTCTTAGCAAAGCTCTCTTCGATTTGTGTTAGTTGGTTTTGTGTGAAGGACCGTTTGGTTCCTCGAATTATCTTGGCTATAAGCTTTCTTTGTTCCAAAAATTTATGCCAATTATCCTTGGTCTGTTTAGAATTCCAATTCACTCAGGCTGTCTGTCTCTGGGCTATTGTATTGTTACAGTCTTGAGTCCACCACGGATTGCTTCTTCTAGCGAGGGGGGCGAGTTCATTGGCCGCTTGGAGTTAGATCTGTATTGTCTCTGACCTACTTCTTGACTGTTCTTAAGTCGCTCTACGTCAAATCTTACCATTTTGAAGGTTCTGTGTAATCTAGTGTTTCTAGGCTGGATTCTTATTTTGATAGGTAGTGGTCTGAATTTAGATTGGCGCTTCTTAGTACCTTCACGTTTTGTAGTTCCTTTTCAGATTTTAGTGAAATGGCCACATGATCTATCTGGAATTCACCCAGGTTGGTATTAGGTGAAATTAGTGAAGTCTTCTGTTTCCTTGGCAAGTGTTTGAAGACTTTAGATTTCATGAGCAACCCAAAAGTCCTACACAGATCCACCATTCGTTCTCTGTTGCGGTTGGTTTGCCTATGCGCCGAATAATTGCCACTATATTTTTGTATTTTTTCTTTCTTTTTTTTCCCAATTGAGCATTGAAGTCACCAAGCAGTATAACGGTGTGCCTCTCTGGAAGTTTAGAGATAATATCTTCTAAGTCTACCCAGAATTTATAATTTCTGTCTGGATTGCGTCTGTTGTCCTGGTTGATTGGGGCATGTAAATTGACTATACTGTAGCCCTTGTTTGCACATTTGAGGGAGAGGATGGATACACGACTGCTCGGGGAGGCAAAGTCGGTGACTGAATCCAATATTTTACGTTTTTCATTACCCACTGACCCACTTTTCCTATCGAGGATTCTGTAGCCTTGGGACTCGAAGGCATGTTCGTCCGTAAATCTGGTTTCCTGTACTGCTGTCAGTATTATGTTGTGTCTTGTTAGTAAGGTTTAATTTACCCACATTTAGCAGTGAGTTAGCATTGAGAAATATTATGCGAAAGGTCATATGCTGTAAAAAAAAAAAGACAATCGCGGAGTGCATGAACGATTCTAAAAAAAGCTGTACATCTAGTTCCTCTCCCTAAGATACCTCTGATACAAGTTCAGGTATGTATTTATCCTGATTCCATAGCGAACTGTACTTGTTTCTCTAGATACAGTTAAGCACAACTGTGTCAATTCGACAAGAAAAATGTTAAAACGTGATATTTCTTATATAACCTACTCTGCTCTACGAAAATTGATTAAACGAATTTATGTCTTAATTTACGATTTTATTTGCGATTTTATTTGCGATTTTATTTCTTTATTTACGATACCTGTCTTTAATCTAACAACAATGGTGTCTCGCACGGAGTGACATTTCTGATTTGTGTTCACTGTCACGTGACAGATTGCTTACTTTAGCCGATTTTATTTTGTAAAAATATTAATACTTTATTTTTGTTTTAAATATTAATACTTTTTTTTTTATTAAATAATTTTTTTTTGTGATCCCAAGTCTCTGATTCTCCAAGTCATTCGATTTATTCTTAGTGGATACTACCCTATTCCCAACATTTCTGTAGATCATTACTTGACTAGGGGTAAATTATTTTTAATGCATGACAAACTATAAAGATTACGTGATTTGCACATTGTCTTTAATGATTTCACAAACAAAAATCAAGGTGCTATTCTACACATACTTGAGAAACTAAAATTTAAATTTATAAATAACCCTAGTAGAAATTGAAACTAGGGACCTTGCCGGGCGTAGAATGAAGTGTCCTATATAGTATGTAATGCCCTATGTAGAAGGCTTCTGTACAGAAGTTAGCCTAATCGGATGAAAAGAGGAGCCAGAACTGATGGTCACCCGACTACAAATATATTTATTAAAAAATGTTTTTCTTCCGTATTGCAGGGATTTCCTTCTACTTGTTACTAAATAATAAGTTCCACCGGTTAGGTTAGAAATCCCCAAAGAAGCATCAAGTTATTAATTCAATCAAAATTATGCCTACAATTATATCTCCGATCGGGCCAACCGCCCCCCAGCGTTCCTTATAGCATTAGGTACATTCTATATTGGGCAATTCATTTGCCCGACCTGGTGCCAAAGTGAATGCCAAATGAGTGCTCTAAATTTGCTGAAGTTTGCTTTATTAGACATTTATTGTTTGAGAAAATCAAGAATTGGCTGCTACCAGCTGCTACTTTGTCTTCAGTATAATTTTTTATAAAATCATTTATGAAATTGAGAAATTCTCTCATTTATATTTTATAATGCACCGACTAAATAACCGATAAATTTTATTTACTTAAGGTATACTTCACGATTGGTCCCATTTAAATTTGAAGAAAAAAGTACCACCCCTAAGAGTGAAAATAGGGGATGAAATTTTTTTGGGCACGAATTTTTTTTTAGTGCGGTTTTTGTTTTTGAAACAATTTCTTTGAAGTCAGTTTTTTATTTTAATATATTAACCTTATTTTATTTCAGATTCAAGTGACAAAGGTATTATCTCGAGGAGGGATCTTTTTTATTTATTGAAAGGTCGTTTTGGTGACAAAATAAGTGAAATATTTATTACCGTGGAAAGAGAATTGAATAATAAATTGAAATACAATTTTGAGATGAGTTGAAAAAACTATTTTACGCATAACTGTGAGAGAAATGCACGTGAAGTGGCAGAAAAGTTTCTCGCATAAAAGAAAAATTCCTAAATAAATTTAAGGACTGGCTGGACAAGTTTATCATCTTCACTGACGAATCGCTATCGGAACCTTCTCAACAATCGATCTCTGCGGCTATCCGGAGTCGGCCTTCCATAGCCCTCTCCGAAGCGAGTGAGAGAACAAAACGCAGAACGACAGAGGACATTCGAAAAGATAGGAGCAGCGCACAACTGGCATATGCAACGCGAATTAGTTTGAGAGCAGAGGGAAAATCGGCTGCGGCACAGGATTTACACGACATCACATATGGCAGTCCATCAAAACCTTCCAAATATAGAAAATCTCTAAAATTTGTCCCAGAACAACAACTTTCTGATGACGAGGCATTATCGCTAATTATTGGATGTGGACTATCAAATTGTCAAGATAAGAAAACATTTTCTCAGGAAAATGTTCGCCATATTGGATCCGCCATTTTGTTTTTGGAAAAATAAAACTTAGATTCGTAATTAGTGCCCCAAAAATCTCGTTCCTGTCAAATTTTCGCCATATGGAAACATTTTCTAAGGAAAATGTTCGCCATAGTGGATCCGTCATTTTGTTTTTAAAAAAATGGAACTCAAATTCGTAATCAGCGACGCAAAAAACCTTCCATACGACATTTGGTGGGGATAGAATGAAACCTTCTATTTATGGCCAGTTTTTTGGGATCTTATCCCACTGTGCGGCGGCGCCTTTCTACAAGCCGTGTCCCCTATATCCCCAGTTGTGTACGGAATGCCGAGGGTAGTGGGTAGTGTAAATACGGTTTCCGTAGTTTATGGTAGATATAAATGTGCTGTAGTTATAAATGACTGTACTGAAGTACCCGCTGCCGTGGTTTATCCAAAAGGGGATCCAAAAGTAGGACCAAAAATATTGATTACGCTAAAATCAAGTTATGACATGTCTATAACAGAGTTTCCCAAATGCCGGGTCGCGACCCGGTACCGGACCACCGAAAAATAATACCGGATCGCAAAGAAACTCTTCGCAAAGTCGCAAGTCTCAAAGAAAAAATAGCTGCTTTTTGTTTTATTTTATTTATTTTCACGAAAATGTAAAATACTTATAACTAAATAAAATTAAATGGACATTTTTGAATAATTTTGATTGTGTGCAAAATATATTATACATTCTGGGAATATATCAAGCTTTTCTTGGAAGAAACTATTAAAAACAAATAACGTCAACAATATTATTCGGATTACATAAAATAAGGTTTCATGAAAGGTGCTGATGCAAACCCATTATGCGTTATTTCTTACATGACACGTCAAACGTGTCCATGAATCATTCAAAGTTAAAGAGGCATTTAGAATTAAAACATCCAAATTACAGTGATAAAATGACATATTTCTTTACAAAAAGAGAGAACTAATGGCGAGAAAGAAGTCGATGTCTTTGAATAATTATCAGGGTGATTTGTCTGAAAACATAAATATGGCTTCTTATGAAATATCCAAATTAATTGCTAATTGGGACCGGCTATCCTCATACAATTTCCGAAAAGTTACTAATTCCAGCAATGAAAATAATAGGAAATCGAATATGTGATAAGAAACAACAGAACCAAATAAATATGCTATCACCAATAACACAGTGAAGTCACTGTGGTCACGTAAAAAACACGTGGTCACCTAAAAAAGTGATTCTCTCTCTTCTCTCTCTCTCTTCAAGTCGATGAAAGTGTAGATATTGCGAAGAATGCTAATCTAATTTGTTTTGTTAGATACGATCTTGACAATACATCGCAATCTTTGTTTTGTAAAACTTTGGTAACAAGAACAACAGCAGAAGAAATGTTTAGCTTGATTGACATTTATATTATTCAAATTGGTATTGACTAAAAAAAATGCATGCAATGGGTCTGAGCACCGATGGTGCACGCGCAATAGTTGGTACACGAGCAGGACTGTTTCCAAAAATAGAAGCTGTAGCCCCAGAATATGTGTGGGTACACTGTAGCATACATAAAGAAGCTTTAGCTACAAGAAAAATGCCATTGCTCTTACAAAATGTTATGCAAGAGTGTATAAAAATTGTGAATTTTATAAAACAGCGCACTCTGAATTCTAGATTATTCACAGCACTATGTAAAAAAATGGGTAGCGAACACGAACATCTATTGCATTGCGATGTACGATGGCTGTCCAGAGGCCATGTTTTAAAAAGGCCATTTAAAAAGGAAATTGTTTTTTTGAGATGAAAAAAGTTTTATTATTTTTAAATATTACCAATATCCCCCCGCGGCTAAAGATGCAATATTTAAAGCTAGAGACACGTTTAATGACGTAAATTGGTTGATTAATTTGTCTTAAGGGGGAATTACTCTTTAGAAAATTCGAAAATTCTATTTTTTTTGCATTTTATTATAGTCTGGGGTCCTGAGGGTGTGTCTCGAAAATATTAATTTGAAATTCGTAGAACTCCCATAGTTACAGAAGCTTAGGCTGCGGCGCGTTGAGGCTTATAACGTCGACCGTTATACCTCGACCGGTTGTCTATTGTTTACCCGGTATACCGGCTTTGGGGATTTCCTCCTTTATGGTCCCTCCTTGCAGTCCAAGACCCAAGGAGGAATGATCAGTATACTGTTGAGTTTTGAACGAAATAGACGTGCGTATTCTAAAAATGGATCGCAAAAGCAAACGAGGTGGTCATGCACGTAAGTCGACACCAAAAAAAAGACCATTTCGAGGAAATCGACACACTTTCGAAGCTGATACTGAGTATACTAGTGCGTCAGCAAAAAAATTTAAAGATACTGGGGAGGACGACTTTATCATTGAAAAAAAAAGAATGCGTAGGCCATGTGGAAAAACGTATGGGGACGAGATTACGTAATGCGAAGAAAAAGAACAAGAACATCGGCGGGAAAGGATCTGGAAAATTGACAGAAAAAGTCATCAACGAACTCACTACGTATTACGGCTTAGCAATATGCAGAAATGCAGATTCAGTAACAGAGATGAGAAAAGCTATATGGGCCACATTTGGCCACAAACGATCGACCGATAGCGATTCGCACCATGAATGCTGCCCCGAAGGCCCCGAGAGCTGGTGCACATGGCGTGGAGCAGAAGCTGCAGCAACGTTGGACAGTTTCGCACATAATCCACCGCTCAGAGATGCAGTTTTAGAAGTCATCAGACCCATTTATGAGGACTTGACATCGAATGATTTATTGTAGCGATGTCTCGGAGCCTTCACACAGAACAACAACGGAAGATTGAACTCGACCATATGGAGCCGTCGTCATTTTCAACGAAGGATTCAGGCCAATCCTAAAAATCATGGATGTGTTAGGAATCAAAATCGGCCCCAACGCAAAACAATACGCAGAGTGCAGAGACAACGAGCGTATAGAACGGTCCAACCATACGGGCGTCTGCCGCATCTAAAGAGGCGCGGACCGCTAGAAGAGAAGCGAGTGCGGCTCAAAATGATTTTTTCGAAGCTGAGGAAGCTGGTCTCTATAGCCCCGGTACAGCTGATTAAGGGTAAGTTACTCAAATCAGTTGTTATCCACCGTAAGTTCAGCCGTATCATTGCTAAATGTATGGCAAATTATGAACGCGTTTTTCTCGGAACGTCATTTTTCAAGACCGGCGCACGTTTTTCTCAAAAGCTATTGAACCGATTGACTTGCGGTTTGGCACACATATTGAAGGAACCTTCACTTATGGTTGTAACTAGAATGATTTTGATGGCTGGTATATTTCACTTTCAATCTGATGTTTTGGTTGAAAATTTTTCGGAAAAATTGAACTTTGATTTTTAAAGAGCTGCCGTTGCCATAAAAGTATGTGTACTTGTCTTGTTCTAGTTCGGACGATAACTACACTCATATAGATTGAAATTTTTTCGTACTTTGGGATGCCTATATCTATGAGCACTTATTCCAGTTTAACCCAAATAATTACTAAATAATAAGGTATGTAACCATTAAGAATTTATTTCTTTTCATTTCTATCAAGTATCAAGTTAAATAATGTCGTGTAACAGTTATATATGAAAATACAACTAAATTTATGGATTCGTCGTGCGGAAGAAGGGAATAACAATGCTTTTATGAAACTAACAGAATTACAAAAACAGTATAATCTTAGTTCCATGCCAGATGAAATTTCAACTGCATTCAAGAAAAACGCTTGCGTATTAATCCGCTTCCAGTATACGGGACATAAAAATATTTTACGGCTGTATCCGGTTATCGCAGCGAAACTGCTAGATATGAATTTGATTGTATGTATTATTAATTTGTTTTAATAATTAACCCGTTTAACAGAGGGTTTGTTAGAATAACTCGACTTGGGGTTTATTAAATGTCGTTTACAGAGTAATTCGACTTAATATTTTATATAATATCTGTGGTTTGTATTATTAATTGTTATCAGGCGATTATTATCTCAATAATGAGACAAAATACCTATGTCGGTGATATAATGTAATTAGGTAATATTATCAAGTATTATCGTATCAAGTTGAACAGGATTCCCTATAAACGATTTTAAACAATGTTATAAAAATCAGGTACTTACGTATTAACGCCATCACCGCCACATTTTTAAATGCCGCCAATCTACACCTAAAATTTTTATGATAAATCATAAAATAAAACATTTTATTTAAAATTAAAACATTTTTAAAACTCAAAATACTTTTTTTTTAACCCCGGTTAGATTAGGTTGCCCGACGCGAATAGGACAGATAAATCAAGACAACATACGCGCGGCAGCGCGAACTCTCGATCCAATATATAGCGGTGGTGGCGTTCATACGTAAGTACCAAAATTATATTCAAAATCATATACAAGGTGGGCCATTGAAAAGGAAACAGAGGAATTTTCGGTTAATTAATTTAAGCAAGTGTATTTTTTTTTCTAAACTCTACAGTAAATCACCATAACAGTAGATTTAGGAGAATTTAAGGATTTTCCACAAAGTGATACGAAAAATCCACTAAAACTGAATGTCTGGGCCGGTATTTTTGCAGACCGCATTGTTGGTCCCATTTCTTGATAGTAATTTGAGGGGTGAACGTTACCGAATTTTTTTCAAAATTTGTATTCAGACGTTACGTTAGTTTATAAACAATATTATTTTATAAAATTTTTGTAAAAACTTATCTCTTCAAGAATTTTCATACTAGCATGTTCCACTCATATTAACACCCTGTATATTTGATCTAAATTTTTTTTATCGCAAAAGCAGAACTTTTTATAATGAATGACTTTTCGCCTTAAAATGAAAAATATAGATTTGTTCCCTTTTAGGTACCTCATCCATGGACACACTGTATATATTTGTTATACCATATAATGGTATAACAGGCAATACAAACTTGTTTACAATGTCTGTCACGCTTAAAACATTATGAGGTTTCAGCTATTTGCTGTCAAGGACTAATTTTAATAATTTAACACGAGCTAGGTACACGCAAAGTTTTTGTAAGCAAAGTGTTGACACAATGTTTTGGTCCAAATAATAAATAAACTTACTTAAATTCCAAAGAATATCGTCTATTCAGATAAAGCAAAACTTGTATTTCACTTAAAATATTTTTTTGTATTATTCTATAATATGAAAATTGCAACAATCTATTATCTGTAAATGATAAAATTGATAAAATAAGCGATTATTATAAAACATTGGACAAAGGATTGGAGTGAAAATGTGGTCGGTAATATTGGTGTTGGTGTTAATTTTGTTAAGTGTGTGGAAATTTAAAGTTAGTTATACGTATTGGCAAAGAAAAGGAGTACAACAGACCAGTCCGCTTCAGATATGTGGAAGATTTTTAAAAAATTTTATGTCCAAGAGGAAATCATTCACGGAATTGGTACATGCAGCTTACAATGAATTTCCACAAAATAAGTAAATCAAAATAAAAAATATATATTAATCTTGTTTGTTATTTATTTGAGTTCTAAGTAAAATTTCTCAATACATGTTTGAGATTGTTTACAATTTATATATTAAAGCTTTAAATTGTATATTTTATGTTAAATAATGTTCATTCAGGTTTAATGGATTCTATCAATTACTTAAACCTATGTTATTAGTCAGAGACCCAAAATTAATTAAACAACTAACTGTAAAGGATTTCGACCATTTTGTGGATCACATTACATTCATACCCGACGAAACTTTGTGGACCAAGAATTTATTTAGTCTAAAAGGTAAAAGGTTTATTGTATTATTCCTTTTTAATAACTATAGCATATAAATTGTAAAAGATGGAAGTGCAAAATCAACAGGTGTCCGCATTAGCTTTTCACCATTAATTGTATTTGGTATCGCACATAGATTAGAGATGAGCATGGAACCAGTTTCTAGTTCCAGATTCCATCCCGTTGAACGCATCTTTGCCACTGTCCCATCTCATCATTCGATCTCATCATTCCATTTCTCATTTTCGTTCCACTGTCCCATCCTACAAATCTAAAATTTTTGTCCCAGCCCATCACATCCATCCCATCTCAGTCCCGCGGCTCATCCCATTTTCCAACACAGAAGACTTTCTTCTCGGTTTTTCTAACGATAATTCGTAAGAATTAAATTTTTCCGTAATTTCTTTATCTGACAATGAGCAATTCTTATTTGTGGCAAACGGATCGGAAGATTTTTCAGTAACTACCTCGTTATCACAGAAATCTCCAGGACACAGTATGGAAAATTTGTGAATTGGCACGATAAATGATAATTTTTGATTGTTGTCTATTTCTAATCTAATCGCTAAAAAAGTTAAAAATAAACGTACACAATTTTCAAGATTAAAATATGACTTTACTTTTTCACGAAAGAAAAATTCTAGCTGAACTGTGCAATCGCGATTCGGTAACCGACAGACTGCCTCCAAAATTTAGGGATGTTCGGAAGGAATACTGAAAAAGTTTTGAAACTTCTATAGATAGATAAGGATGTTGTTAGGAAAAAAATCAAATCAATTCACTAAACTGTTTAATAGTTATTGCAATTCCAACTTGAAGAGTTTTTACACGGCGTCTTATGAGCACACTATATTCTCGGCATGAAAAGAGTCAAATGTCATAAAAAGATTTTATTTTAATAAATTCGCAGTTAGTTTACATATTTATGCTAAAATTTGCTAATTTTGGTAAATTTCAAATTCTGATTTCATATTTCATATTTTGTCTCGGAATGTCCCTCCCGAATCTTAACTAAATCCTTCATAAAAAGATATGCGCTGCAGAAAAACAGAATCTAGACATAACTAAAAATACAATGATTTGCATTCTGAGGCCTACTTGTGACAAATTTATTTTCAGCTTATAATGTGAAAGAAATTAATTATGAACGAACTATATTTACTAGATTATCAAAACTCATCCCACTAAGTCTCATACAAAATTGTCGTCCCATACCCATCCCATTCCTCACAATATACGTTTATACCACTCATCCCCTCATGGATGAGATGGGACGACGGGATGGGATCGGATGGTTTGATGGGATTCCATGCTCATCTCTAATATAGATTACCTTCCATTCATGAAAAACAGTTTTAAATGTTTGGCACTTATAGCCTTTCCAATTAAAATGCTTTAAAACTTTATTTCAGAAAAACTACGTTTACAAATAATCCCATATCAAACTACCATATTTTTTTATTTGATTAAATAGGTGAAAAATGGAGAGAGATGAGGGCAACTTTAAGTCCAGCATTTACCAGCAGCAAAATGCGTTTAATGTTCTCTTTAATGTCGGACTGTGCCGACGATTTCGTCAAATATTTCGAAGAAAAGAAGATGGAAGTTCTGGATGTTGAGTTGAAGGATATGTTTACACGGTATACCAACGACGTAATTGCGACTTGCGCTTTCGGAGTAAATTGCAATTCGATGAGGGAACCGGAAAACGAATTTTACCTGATGGGCAAAGAATTAACGGAGCTTTCTGGACCAATTAAATTTATCAAAATAATCTTTATTGTTATCCTTCCAAAACTGTCTAAAGTAAGTATAATCAAATTTGGAAATACGTTGTCAAAATTATATCTTCAACAATAAAATCAAACAAAAGTTCAAGACAGTATGACTTTTTCAATACTCAATCACATAGATTTATGTTTATGTATTGCGTTATATAATGATTTTTTAATTTTTAAGTTGTTGGGAGTTTCCTTTTTCGATCCAAAAGCTACAAACTTCTTCAAAAGCTTGATTGTAGAAGCTATTAAAGTACGCGAGCAGCAAAATATAGTCAGACCAGATATGATAAATCTTTTAATGGAAGCTAGAAAAGGAAGATTAACTTATGAAGAAACTTCAGAGAATGAAGCTGGATTCGCGACAGTTTTGGAATCAGACATCGGTAAAACGTCGTTGCAAGGAAAAGAAGAAATTACTGACGATGACATAACAGCTCAGGCTCTAGGAGTTTTCCTGGCGGGCTTTGATTCCGTCGCGGTTTTAATGTGCTTTCTGGGCTATGAATTAGCTTTAAGTCCAGAAATACAAGAACGTTTACACCAAGAAATCGATGAAGCTTTAGAAGAAAATGGAAAAATTACATACGAAATGGTCAACAAGTTGAAATATTTGGATATGGTTACTTCTGGTAAAAAGCAAACTAAATTAAATTAACAATTTTAATATGTTGTTGTTTTAAAGAAACTTTGAGGAAATGGCCGGCAAGTCCAGTAACAGATAGAAGCTGTGTAATTCCATACGACTTACCCAGCGAAAATCTCAGTTTAAGCAAAGGAGATTCAATTTCGATTCCAATTTGGGGATTACATTACGATCCTAAATACTATCCGAAACCGGAGAAATTTGATCCGGAACGGTTTAGCGACGAAAACAAGCATAATATTAATCCGTACACTTATTTGCCGTTTGGAGTGGGACCTAGGAACTGCATTGGTTCCAGGTTTGCTTTGTTGGAAGCGAAACTTGTTTATATCAAATTGTTGAGCAAATTTAAATTTGTTGTCATTGAGAAGACTCCCATACCGATTGTCTTGAAAAATACTGGTTTTAACTTGTCCCCAGTGAATGGATTTTGGGTAGGATTAAGACCAAGGCAATCGTGATTACCTTAATAAATGTATATGTTTACTAAACTATTAATGAAATATTTGTTGATAGTTTCAATATTGGGTTACATACAATTGAACAACAAATTTGGTGCAATACAATGTACAATTGCATATAAATGTTAATACTATCCATTGAAAATGTAAAAGTTTTTGTACTAAAAATTTGATGGTATGCACGTTTATAACATTATTGATATTCTAAAAATTTGATAACATGTACCCTACTTTCTGCACCCGAACCACCTACTAATTAATTATTCCAATTCACAAAGCCGACGATTAGAAAGATATAGCAAATTATAGAGACCAATAAGTTTTGTTCCGTCTTCTCTAAGATATTTAAAAAGTTATTCTGCTGTCGGTTATTACCATTCTTAGAGAAACACGCATGACACTAGCATGGTTTCATTAAGGGAAAAAGCATTGAGCCGACATGTTTTCAATTTTTAACGCAGCAATAGAGCAACTGGAGGCACACAATATCCCATTCAGAATGTTACTGGATATATCCAAGGCATACGATCTTGTGGACCGCACCATATATTGTTAAAGAAACTTCACAAATATGGCACGATTGAATGAAATATATAAAAAAAAAATAGAAAACAAATCATTAGGCTAGATACTCTCCGCGGTCCCGTAAAATCCAATGCAAGTGAAATAAACAAGGGTATTCCACAAGGAAGCATAATAGGACCTTTTTTATTTGCGAATTGACCACTTAGGATCCCGCTATAATTACAATAATTTAGTAATTTCCTCTGCCTCCAGTACTCCTTCATACGATCGCTGCGCTGGTGTCGTTGTTCGTCCGTCCAAGCTCTTCCGGTCCTTGTATCTCGTCTCTCGCTATGAAACCCTTCCATATTGTGTATATTGTTTCAAAACGTATCCCTTTCCAACATTTGGGCCTCTGGGATGTTAGATCTTTCAAGGTCTTTCCGAGTTTCTTTAATCTAAGTTGTAGTTGTTATTTAGCTCCAAAAGTAGTCAAATAACTGCTTGGTTCATCTGGATTTGTCTAATATGTACATGTGCCCAATAAATATTAGCTTCCATTTCCTCCTGGTCGCAGAGATGTTTTCTACTTTCTGGTAGACTTCAGCGTTTCCGTCTGGATTGGGCCCATGATTTTTCGGAGGATTCTCCTTACCAGGACCCCCAACTTCTCTAGCCTGTAGTTCATTGAAAGGTACTCACAGACGTACAGGCATTCTCTTTTGACTACAGTGTCGTAGTGCTTTATTTTGAAGTTCCAGGAAATGCATTTCTTCTTATAGATGTTTCTTGTATCCACATACACCACTCCATTTTTTAGATCCTATTTCATACGGCAGCTTTCTTTAGACCATTCACCGCGTCGTACGTTTCACCGTATCGTTTCACCGCGATATTTAAATTTCTTTACTCTCTGAATCCGCCCTATCTCCGTTTAAAATTTTATTTTCTCTATCGAGATCCCGAGTCCCGTCTTACCGGCGATCTTTCCTAAGAGGTTAATCTGAGTGATTATTCCCTTGGGCTTTTCGGGAGTATCACAAAGTTATCTGCAAGGGCCAAACAGTGGACTTTAATTCCTCCTGATTTCCTCTCCAAGCAGATTGGGTTTATTCCTTGAATATTTCCAAAAATAGTCAAATCACAAAAAAGCTCTAAGTTCCACATTCATACGATCTTTTCCAGGAAGCAGTTGAATAGTATTGGTGAAAGTCCGTCGCCTTGTCTTACACCCGTCTTGATTTCAAACGGCAGGGACAGTTCTCCCATGTACTTCACTATGGATTTTGTGCTTGTTAATGTATCTTTGATTATGTTTGCCAACTTGGTTTTCAACCCAAATCCTTGAATGACACTGTCCAGGGTTTTCTTGTCCCCCGAGTCAATAGATTTTTTGAAATGTATGAAACATACTAAACTTTTTTTGGAATTAAGAATTCTACGGCGGATAATTGCTTTTAAGTTGAAGATCTTCTCTGCCGAGGAGCGACTTTTTCGGAACCCTCCTTGGTAGGAAGTTGTTTATCAAGGTTTATCTCCTATATTTTATTCAGGAGAATCTTTGAGAGGATTTTTTAGGCGACCGGAAGTAAGTTCTTGCATTTCGTCTCTCGTCATGAAACCCTTCCAAATTGTGTATACTGTTTCGAAACGTATCAACATATTTGGGCCAACTTTCCAACATTTGGGCCTCTGGGATGTTAGATCTTTTAAGGTCTTTCCGAGTTTTCTTTAATCCATGATGTAGTTGTTTTTTAGTTCCAGAAGTAATCAAATAACTGGTTGGTTAATCTGGATTTGCCTAATCTCTTCATGTGCCCAAGAAATATTAGCCTCCGTTTCCTCTTGGTCGCAGAGATATTTTCTACATTCTGGTAGACTTCGGCGTTGCTCCCCGAAGTTTCCATCCGGTTCCCATCTGGATTGGGCCAATGATTTTCCGGAGGGTCTTCCTTTCTAGCTTCTCCAACCTCCAACTTCCTGTTATTCTTTGAAAGGCACTCACAGGCGTACAGGCATTCTGTTTTGACTACTGTGTCGTTTTGACTACAGTGCTTTATTTTGGCGCTTCAGGCATTTCTTGTTATAGATGTTTTTTATAAGCCCATGCGCTCTCTTCATTTTTGAGATCCTATCGCCTACCGAAGCTTTTTCTAGACCATTGTCCTGTATCGTTTCACCGCGATATTTGAATTTCTTTACTATTTGAATCCGCCCTATCTCCGTTTCAAATTTTATTTTCTTTATCGAGTCCCGTCTTACTGACGATCTTTCATAAGAGGTTATTCTGAGTGATATTCGCTTCCCTTGGGCTGTCCGAGAGTAAAGTCATCTGCAAAGGCCAAACAGTTAACAGTAACTCCTCTTGATTTCCTTCCAAAGCAGATTTGGTTTATTCTTGGATCCTTGATTTATAAGCTCTGAGTTCCACATTCGTACAATTTTTTCCAGGATGCAGTTGAATAGTATTGGCGATAGTCCGCCGCCTTGTCTTACACTCGTCTTGGTTTCAAACGACCGGGACCGTTCTCCTATGAACTTCACTTTGGATTTTGTGCCTGTTAATGTATCTTTGATTATGTTTGCCAACTTGGGTTTCAATCCAAGTTCTCGAATGATACCATACCGTCCAGGGTTTCTTTGTCCACCGAGTCAAAAGTCTTTTAGAAATCTATGAAACAAACTACAATTTTTTTGCCATTTCGAGGAAATCGACACACTTTCGAAGCTGATACTGAGTATACTAGTGCGTCAGCAAAAAAATTTAAAGATACTGGGGAGGACGACTTTATCATTGAAAAAAAAAGAATGCGTAGGCCATGTGGAAAAACGTATGGGGACGAGATTACGTAATGCGAAGAAAAAGAACAAGAACATCGGCGGGAAAGGATCTGGAAAATTGACAGAAAAAGTCATCAACGAACTCACTACGTATTACGGCTTAGCAATATGCAGAAATGCAGATTCAGTAACAGAGATGAGAAAAGCTATATGGGCCACATTTGGCCACAAACGATCGACCGATAGCGATTCGCACCATGAATGCTGCCCCGAAGGCCCCGAGAGCTGGTGCACATGGCGTGGAGCAGAAGCTGCAGCAACGTTGGACAGTTTCGCACATAATCCACCGCTCAGAGATGCAGTTTTAGAAGTCATCAGACCCATTTATGAGGACTTGACATCGAATGATTTATTGTAGCGATGTCTCGGAGCCTTCACACAGAACAACAACGGAAGATTGAACTCGACCATATGGAGCCGTCGTCATTTTCAACGAAGGATTCAGGCCAATCCTAAAAATCATGGATGTGTTAGGAATCAAAATCGGCCCCAACGCAAAACAATACGCAGAGTGCAGAGACAACGAGCGTATAGAACGGTCCAACCATACGGGCGTCTGCCGCATCTAAAGAGGCGCGGACCGCTAGAAGAGAAGCGAGTGCGGCTCAAAATGATTTTTTCGAAGCTGAGGAAGCTGGTCTCTATAGCCCCGGTACAGCTGATTAAGGGTAAGTTACTCAAATCAGTTGTTATCCACCGTAAGTTCAGCCGTATCATTGCTAAATGTATGGCAAATTATGAACGCGTTTTTCTCGGAACGTCATTTTTCAAGACCGGCGCACGTTTTTCTCAAAAGCTATTGAACCGATTGACTTGCGGTTTGGCACACATATTGAAGGAACCTTCACTTATGGTTGTAACTAGAATGATTTTGATGGCTGGTATATTTCACTTTCAATCTGATGTTTTGGTTGAAAATTTTTCGGAAAAATTGAACTTTGATTTTTAAAGAGCTGCCGTTGCCATAAAAGTATGTGTACTTGTCTTGTTCTAGTTCGGACGATAACTACACTCATATAGATTGAAATTTTTTCGTACTTTGGGATGCCTATATCTATGAGCACTTATTCCAGTTTAACCCAAATAATTACTAAATAATAAGGTATGTAACCATTAAGAATTTATTTCTTTTCATTTCTATCAAGTATCAAGTTAAATAATGTCGTGTAACAGTTATATATGAAAATACAACTAAATTTATGGATTCGTCGTGCGGAAGAAGGGAATAACAATGCTTTTATGAAACTAACAGAATTACAAAAACAGTATAATCTTAGTTCCATGCCAGATGAAATTTCAACTGCATTCAAGAAAAACGCTTGCGTATTAATCCGCTTCCAGTATACGGGACACAAAAATATTTTACGGCTGTATCCGGTTATCGCAGCGAAACTGCTAGATATGAATTTGATTGTATGTATTATTAATTTGTTTTAATAATTAACCCGTTTAACAGAGGGTTTGTTAGAATAACTCGACTTGGGGTTTATTAAATGTCGTTTACAGAGTAATTCGACTTAATATTTTATATAATATCTGTGGTTTGTATTATTAATTGTTATCAGGCGATTATTATCTCAATAATGAGACAAAATACCTATGTCGGTGATATAATGTAATTAGGTAATATTATCAAGTATTATCGTATCAAGTTGAACAGGATTCCCTATAAACGATTTTAAACAATGTTATAAAAATCAGGTACTTACGTATTAACGCCATCACCGCCACATTTTTAAATGCCGCCAATCTACACCTAAAATTTTTATGATAAATCATAAAATAAAACATTTTATTTAAAATTAAAACATTTTTAAAACTCAAAATACTTTTTTTTTAACCCCGGTTAGATTAGGTTGCCCGACGCGAATAGGACAGATAAATCAAGACAACATACGCGCGGCAGCGCGAACTCTCGATCCAATATATAGCGGTGGTGGCGTTCATACGTAAGTACCAAAATTATATTCAAAATCATATACAAGGTGGGCCATTGAAAAGGAAACAGAGGAATTTTCGGTTAATTAATTTAAGCAAGTGTATTTTTTTTTCTAAACTCTACAGTAAATCACCATAACAGTAGATTTAGGAGAATTTAAGGATTTTCCACAAAGTGATACGAAAAATCCACTAAAACTGAATGTCTGGGCCGGTATTTTTGCAGACCGCATTGTTGGTCCCATTTCTTGATAGTAATTTGAGGGGTGAACGTTACCGAATTTTTTTCAAAATTTGTATTCAGACGTTACGTTAGTTTATAAACAATATTATTTTATAAAATTTTTGTAAAAACTTATCTCTTCAAGAATTTTCATACTAGCATGTTCCACTCATATTAACACCCTGTATATTTGATCTAAATTTTTTTTATCGCAAAAGCAGAACTTTTTATAATGAATGACTTTTCGCCTTAAAATGAAAAATATAGATTTGTTCCCTTTTAGGTACCTCATCCATGGACACACTGTATATATTTGTTATACCATATAATGGTATAACAGGCAATACAAACTTGTTTACAATGTCTGTCACGCTTAAAACATTATGAGGTTTCAGCTATTTGCTGTCAAGGACTAATTTTAATAATTTAACACGAGCTAGGTACACGCAAAGTTTTTGTAAGCAAAGTGTTGACACAATGTTTTGGTCCAAATAATAAATAAACTTACTTAAATTCCAAAGAATATCGTCTATTCAGATAAAGCAAAACTTGTATTTCACTTAAAATATTTTTTTGTATTATTCTATAATATGAAAATTGCAACAATCTATTATCTGTAAATGATAAAATTGATAAAATAAGCGATTATTATAAAACATTGGACAAAGGATTGGAGTGAAAATGTGGTCGGTAATATTGGTGTTGGTGTTAATTTTGTTAAGTGTGTGGAAATTTAAAGTTAGTTATACGTATTGGCAAAGAAAAGGAGTACAACAGACCAGTCCGCTTCAGATATGTGGAAGATTTTTAAAAAATTTTATGTCCAAGAGGAAATCATTCACGGAATTGGTACATGCAGCTTACAATGAATTTCCACAAAATAAGTAAATCAAAATAAAAAATATATATTAATCTTGTTTGTTATTTATTTGAGTTCTAAGTAAAATTTCTCAATACATGTTTGAGATTGTTTACAATTTATATATTAAAGCTTTAAATTGTATATTTTATGTTAAATAATGTTCATTCAGGTTTAATGGATTCTATCAATTACTTAAACCTATGTTATTAGTCAGAGACCCAAAATTAATTAAACAACTAACTGTAAAGGATTTCGACCATTTTGTGGATCACATTACATTCATACCCGACGAAACTTTGTGGACCAAGAATTTATTTAGTCTAAAAGGTAAAAGGTTTATTGTATTATTCCTTTTTAATAACTATAGCATATAAATTGTAAAAGATGGAAGTGCAAAATCAACAGGTGTCCGCATTAGCTTTTCACCATTAATTGTATTTGGTATCGCACATAGATTAGAGATGAGCATGGAACCAGTTTCTAGTTCCAGATTCCATCCCGTTGAACGCATCTTTGCCACTGTCCCATCTCATCATTCGATCTCATCATTCCATTTCTCATTTTCGTTCCACTGTCCCATCCTACAAATCTAAAATTTTTGTCCCAGCCCATCACATCCATCCCATCTCAGTCCCGCGGCTCATCCCATTTTCCAACACAGAAGACTTTCTTCTCGGTTTTTCTAACGATAATTCGTAAGAATTAAATTTTTCCGTAATTTCTTTATCTGACAATGAGCAATTCTTATTTGTGGCAAACGGATCGGAAGATTTTTCAGTAACTACCTCGTTATCACAGAAATCTCCAGGACACAGTATGGAAAATTTGTGAATTGGCACGATAAATGATAATTTTTGATTGTTGTCTATTTCTAATCTAATCGCTAAAAAAGTTAAAAATAAACGTACACAATTTTCAAGATTAAAATATGACTTTACTTTTTCACGAAAGAAAAATTCTAGCTGAACTGTGCAATCGCGATTCGGTAACCGACAGACTGCCTCCAAAATTTAGGGATGTTCGGAAGGAATACTGAAAAAGTTTTGAAACTTCTATAGATAGATAAGGATGTTGTTAGGAAAAAAATCAAATCAATTCACTAAACTGTTTAATAGTTATTGCAATTCCAACTTGAAGAGTTTTTACACGGCGTCTTATGAGCACACTATATTCTCGGCATGAAAAGAGTCAAATGTCATAAAAAGATTTTATTTTAATAAATTCGCAGTTAGTTTACATATTTATGCTAAAATTTGCTAATTTTGGTAAATTTCAAATTCTGATTTCATATTTCATATTTTGTCTCGGAATGTCCCTCCCGAATCTTAACTAAATCCTTCATAAAAAGATATGCGCTGCAGAAAAACAGAATCTAGACATAACTAAAAATACAATGATTTGCATTCTGAGGCCTACTTGTGACAAATTTATTTTCAGCTTATAATGTGAAAGAAATTAATTATGAACGAACTATATTTACTAGATTATCAAAACTCATCCCACTAAGTCTCATACAAAATTGTCGTCCCATACCCATCCCATTCCTCACAATATACGTTTATACCACTCATCCCCTCATGGATGAGATGGGACGACGGGATGGGATCGGATGGTTTGATGGGATTCCATGCTCATCTCTAATATAGATTACCTTCCATTCATGAAAAACAGTTTTAAATGTTTGGCACTTATAGCCTTTCCAATTAAAATGCTTTAAAACTTTATTTCAGAAAAACTACGTTTACAAATAATCCCATATCAAACTACCATATTTTTTTATTTGATTAAATAGGTGAAAAATGGAGAGAGATGAGGGCAACTTTAAGTCCAGCATTTACCAGCAGCAAAATGCGTTTAATGTTCTCTTTAATGTCGGACTGTGCCGACGATTTCGTCAAATATTTCGAAGAAAAGAAGATGGAAGTTCTGGATGTTGAGTTGAAGGATATGTTTACACGGTATACCAACGACGTAATTGCGACTTGCGCTTTCGGAGTAAATTGCAATTCGATGAGGGAACCGGAAAACGAATTTTACCTGATGGGCAAAGAATTAACGGAGCTTTCTGGACCAATTAAATTTATCAAAATAATCTTTATTGTTATCCTTCCAAAACTGTCTAAAGTAAGTATAATCAAATTTGGAAATACGTTGTCAAAATTATATCTTCAACAATAAAATCAAACAAAAGTTCAAGACAGTATGACTTTTTCAATACTCAATCACATAGATTTATGTTTATGTATTGCGTTATATAATGATTTTTTAATTTTTAAGTTGTTGGGAGTTTCCTTTTTCGATCCAAAAGCTACAAACTTCTTCAAAAGCTTGATTGTAGAAGCTATTAAAGTACGCGAGCAGCAAAATATAGTCAGACCAGATATGATAAATCTTTTAATGGAAGCTAGAAAAGGAAGATTAACTTATGAAGAAACTTCAGAGAATGAAGCTGGATTCGCGACAGTTTTGGAATCAGACATCGGTAAAACGTCGTTGCAAGGAAAAGAAGAAATTACTGACGATGACATAACAGCTCAGGCTCTAGGAGTTTTCCTGGCGGGCTTTGATTCCGTCGCGGTTTTAATGTGCTTTCTGGGCTATGAATTAGCTTTAAGTCCAGAAATACAAGAACGTTTACACCAAGAAATCGATGAAGCTTTAGAAGAAAATGGAAAAATTACATACGAAATGGTCAACAAGTTGAAATATTTGGATATGGTTACTTCTGGTAAAAAGCAAACTAAATTAAATTAACAATTTTAATATGTTGTTGTTTTAAAGAAACTTTGAGGAAATGGCCGGCAAGTCCAGTAACAGATAGAAGCTGTGTAATTCCATACGACTTACCCAGCGAAAATCTCAGTTTAAGCAAAGGAGATTCAATTTCGATTCCAATTTGGGGATTACATTACGATCCTAAATACTATCCGAAACCGGAGAAATTTGATCCGGAACGGTTTAGCGACGAAAACAAGCATAATATTAATCCGTACACTTATTTGCCGTTTGGAGTGGGACCTAGGAACTGCATTGGTTCCAGGTTTGCTTTGTTGGAAGCGAAACTTGTTTATATCAAATTGTTGAGCAAATTTAAATTTGTTGTCATTGAGAAGACTCCCATACCGATTGTCTTGAAAAATACTGGTTTTAACTTGTCCCCAGTGAATGGATTTTGGGTAGGATTAAGACCAAGGCAATCGTGATTACCTTAATAAATGTATATGTTTACTAAACTATTAATGAAATATTTGTTGATAGTTTCAATATTGGGTTACATACAATTGAACAACAAATTTGGTGCAATACAATGTACAATTGCATATAAATGTTAATACTATCCATTGAAAATGTAAAAGTTTTTGTACTAAAAATTTGATGGTATGCACGTTTATAACATTATTGATATTCTAAAAATTTGATAACATGTACCCTACTTTCTGCACCCGAACCACCTACTAATTAATTATTCCAATTCACAAAGCCGACGATTAGAAAGATATAGCAAATTATAGAGACCAATAAGTTTTGTTCCGTCTTCTCTAAGATATTTAAAAAGTTATTCTGCTGTCGGTTATTACCATTCTTAGAGAAACACGCATGACACTAGCATGGTTTCATTAAGGGAAAAAGCATTGAGCCGACATGTTTTCAATTTTTAACGCAGCAATAGAGCAACTGGAGGCACACAATATCCCATTCAGAATGTTACTGGATATATCCAAGGCATACGATCTTGTGGACCGCACCATATATTGTTAAAGAAACTTCACAAATATGGCACGATTGAATGAAATATATAAAAAAAAAATAGAAAACAAATCATTAGGCTAGATACTCTCCGCGGTCCCGTAAAATCCAATGCAAGTGAAATAAACAAGGGTATTCCACAAGGAAGCATAATAGGACCTTTTTTATTTGCGAATTGACCACTTAGGATCCCGCTATAATTACAATAATTTAGTAATTTCCTCTGCCTCCAGTACTCCTTCATACGATCGCTGCGCTGGTGTCGTTGTTCGTCCGTCCAAGCTCTTCCGGTCCTTGTATCTCGTCTCTCGCTATGAAACCCTTCCATATTGTGTATATTGTTTCAAAACGTATCCCTTTCCAACATTTGGGCCTCTGGGATGTTAGATCTTTCAAGGTCTTTCCGAGTTTCTTTAATCTAAGTTGTAGTTGTTATTTAGCTCCAAAAGTAGTCAAATAACTGCTTGGTTCATCTGGATTTGTCTAATATGTACATGTGCCCAATAAATATTAGCTTCCATTTCCTCCTGGTCGCAGAGATGTTTTCTACTTTCTGGTAGACTTCAGCGTTTCCGTCTGGATTGGGCCCATGATTTTTCGGAGGATTCTCCTTACCAGGACCCCCAACTTCTCTAGCCTGTAGTTCATTGAAAGGTACTCACAGACGTACAGGCATTCTCTTTTGACTACAGTGTCGTAGTGCTTTATTTTGAAGTTCCAGGAAATGCATTTCTTCTTATAGATGTTTCTTGTATCCACATACACCACTCCATTTTTTAGATCCTATTTCATACGGCAGCTTTCTTTAGACCATTCACCGCGTCGTACGTTTCACCGTATCGTTTCACCGCGATATTTAAATTTCTTTACTCTCTGAATCCGCCCTATCTCCGTTTAAAATTTTATTTTCTCTATCGAGATCCCGAGTCCCGTCTTACCGGCGATCTTTCCTAAGAGGTTAATCTGAGTGATTATTCCCTTGGGCTTTTCGGGAGTATCACAAAGTTATCTGCAAGGGCCAAACAGTGGACTTTAATTCCTCCTGATTTCCTCTCCAAGCAGATTGGGTTTATTCCTTGAATATTTCCAAAAATAGTCAAATCACAAAAAAGCTCTAAGTTCCACATTCATACGATCTTTTCCAGGAAGCAGTTGAATAGTATTGGTGAAAGTCCGTCGCCTTGTCTTACACCCGTCTTGATTTCAAACGGCAGGGACAGTTCTCCCATGTACTTCACTATGGATTTTGTGCTTGTTAATGTATCTTTGATTATGTTTGCCAACTTGGTTTTCAACCCAAATCCTTGAATGACACTGTCCAGGGTTTTCTTGTCCCCCGAGTCAATAGATTTTTTGAAATGTATGAAACATACTAAACTTTTTTTGGAATTAAGAATTCTACGGCGGATAATTGCTTTTAAGTTGAAGATCTTCTCTGCCGAGGAGCGACTTTTTCGGAACCCTCCTTGGTAGGAAGTTGTTTATCAAGGTTTATCTCCTATATTTTATTCAGGAGAATCTTTGAGAGGATTTTTTAGGCGACCGGAAGTAAGTTCTTGCATTTCGTCTCTCGTCATGAAACCCTTCCAAATTGTGTATACTGTTTCGAAACGTATCAACATATTTGGGCCAACTTTCCAACATTTGGGCCTCTGGGATGTTAGATCTTTTAAGGTCTTTCCGAGTTTTCTTTAATCCATGATGTAGTTGTTTTTTAGTTCCAGAAGTAATCAAATAACTGGTTGGTTAATCTGGATTTGCCTAATCTATTCATGTGCCCAAGAAATATTAGCCTCCGTTTCCTCTTGGTCGCAGAGATATTTTCTACATTCTGGTAGACTTCGGCTTTGCTCCCCGAAGTTTCCATCCGGTTCCCATCTGGATTGGGCCAATGATTTTCCGGAGGGTCTTCCTTTCTAGCTTCTCCAACCTCCAACTTCCTGTTATTATTTGAAAGGCACTCACAGGCGTACAGGCATTCTGTTTTGACTACTGTGTCGTTTTGACTACAGTGCTTTATTTTGGCGCTTCAGGCATTTCTTGTTATAGATGTTTTTTATAAGCCCATGCGCTCTCTTCATTTTTGAGATCCTATCGCCTACCGAAGCTTTTTCTAGACCATTGTCCTGTATCGTTTCACCGCGATATTTGAATTTCTTTACTATCTGAATCCGCTCTATCTCCGTTTCAAATTTTATTTTCTTTATCGAGTCCCGTCTTACTGACGATCTTTCATAAGAGGTTATTCTGAGTGATCGCTTCCCTTGGGCTGTCCGAGAGTAAAGTCATCTGCAAAGGCCAAACAGTTGACAGTAACTCCTCTTGATTTCCTTCCAAAGCAGATTGGGTTTATTCTTGGATCCTTGATTTATAAGCTCTGAGTTCCACATTCGTACAATTTTTTCCGGGATGCAGTTGAATAGTATTGGCGATAGTCCGCCGCCTTGTCTTACACTCGTCTTGGTTTCAAACGACCGGGACCGTTCTCCTATGAACTTCACTTTGGATTTTGTGCCTGTTAATGTATCTTTGATTATGTTTGCCAACTTGGGTTTCAATCCAAGTTCTCGAATGATACCATACCGTCCAGGGTTTCTTTGACCACCGAGTCAAAAGTCTTTTAGAAATCTATGAAACAAACTACAATTTTTTTGGAGCTCAGCATTCTATGGTGGATTATTGATTTCAAGTTGAAGATCTGCTCTGCGCAGGAGAGAACTTTTCGGAACCCTCCTTGGTACTCCCCGAGTTGTTTATCAAGGGTTTCCTCTATTATATTCAGGAGTATCTTTAAGAGGATTTTATAAGGAAGTAAGGAGACGCCTCTATAGTCATTGACGTCTTTTTCTCCCCTTTCTAATAGGACCTTTATTATACACTCATCATAAATGATCTACCCCTAACAGTTGTGAACCCACAGCATTCGATGATTAACCCCGCGGATGATACTACAATTCTAACAAAACCATTAAAGAAATAAACCCAAATGTAATTTCAACAATGACATCTGTACCTGCATGATTCCACAAAAATAAACGAATTGTGAATAAAGATAAAACAAAGATGACCATATTTAAAACAATAAGATGCAAAACAAAATTTTCACTTGAAATTTTAATGGGAAAAGAAATAATGAGTTTGGAAAAATCTGTGAGACTTCTGGGACACGTCGACCACACCCTAGATTGGACAATACATATAGACCATCTGACCAAAAACTGAACAAATCGGTATTTGCCATGAGGGTTCTCAAGAGGTATATAGATGCGGATGCCTTTCATTTGGTGTATTTCGCAAATTTTCACGCCCACCTGAATTTTGCAATTATGTTCTGAGATAGCGGAATACATCCGCATATGCGTTTAGAATTCAAAATCACTAAGAATTCTAAATAATTACGGGGAATCGTGCAGAGGTCACTTCAAAAAGAGCAACAACCATAGGCAGTTTTCACAAGCCATAAGAAAGGCAAACTAGATATAATAGGGATAATAGGGATTTGTATGAACTACCAAAACATACTATGGCAATGACCGCAAAGAATCCACCCTATAGTAATATAAAATTATATGTTTTGCTGCAAGAAACGATTATGTTGAAAGTATTTTCGCAGGCAGGCAGGAGGGCTGTCTAGTTTGAAAGGAAAGTGTATGGAATGGCCAATGAAAGGGTTGTGAAGGAAGTGCTGCGAGCTGTAAGGATGGAAGGTATGGGTGTACATAAGAGGACAGAGCAGGGGAGCGCAAGGAAAATGTTATATGAAAGTTGCGGGTGGCAATATGGAGAGATTTAGAGAATGTTTGGGAGTCGAAGGAGGGAATTGGTGTACGGAAGATTAGCCAAGGTGGAGTTGCAGAGTCGTCATGGTAAGATCGATGGGAGCAACTTTCTGCCAGAATATGAGAGCGTGCAAGTTTTACAAAGGCAGTAACTTAAAAGCTCCAGGCTACGTCAAGCATTAATTGCACGGCACAAGTGCAGGTCGAAAGAAAAGGGTCGGATGTACTGGATGGGCAGTCCCTTTAAGCTGTTTCAGTGAGCCAACTGAATTTTGTATTCGAGTTCTTTTATTTTATAAATTTTAGTGGAAACAGTTTCTATCAATTCTTATGATTTCGTGAATAAATTTGCATATGACGGGTGTTTTATGGAAAGTTATACTAATTCTACAAGCTATCAATTTAGTATAGTTTTGATAGTAACTATTTACAATTGTAAGCTAATCTAGTTTGTCAGCAAAGTTATTAAACATAGTATACTTTCTTTTATAACACCCTGTACATTATTAGCGCAACATGATTTTTAATAAAACTCCAAAAGAACGGCAAACCAGATATAATAGGGTTAATAGGGATTTGTATGAACTACCAAAACATATTATGGCAATGACCGCAAAGAATCCACCCTATAGTAATATAAAATTATATGTTGTCATATATTGTGCTGCAAGAAACGAAAGTGGAAAGTATTTTCGCAGGCAGCTAGGAGGTAATCAAGTTTGAAAGGAAAGTGAATGAAATGGGCAATGTAAGGATAGTAAATGAGGGGTATGCGGGTACACAAGGGGACAAAGTGGGTGAGCGAAAGGAAGATGTTATATTGAAGTAGCGTGTGAGCATATAGAGAGATTGAGAGAATGTTTGCGAGTGGAAGGAAGGTTTTGTTGTACGAAGATTAGCCTAGGTGTAGTCAGGGTGAGTTCGATGGGATCAAGTTTCTCCCAGAATATGAGAGCGTGCAACTTTTCCAAAGCCTTCTGTTGTACCTTAAAAGCTCGAGGCCACCTCAAGCATTGATTGCAGGCACAAGTGCGGGTCGGATGAAAAGGGTTGGAGGTACTGGATGGACACTCGCTTTAGGCTGTGTGGGTAATCTAACTGAATTTGGTATTCGAGTTGTTTTTTTATTAAATTTTAGTGGAAACTATTTCTTCTAACTTTTTGTCTGTTTATTTTTAAATCTCATGAATAAATTTGAATATAACAGGCGATTTACGGAAAGATATAGATACTAATTCTACAAGCTATCAATTTAGTATAGTTTTGATAATAACTTCTTACAATTATAAGCTAATCTAGTTTGTCAACAAAGTTATTAAAAATAGTATCACCCTATAGTAACACCATGAACATTATTCTCGCAACAAAATTAAAAAAAAAACTAATTAATTCATTTTGTACTCATAGAGATTGACCTTGATTACAAACAGAAGTATCCTCTAATGAGCAGTCAAGGTCTGAATTGAAATACAAAACATTTAATATTACATCACTTTTTCCAGTCGAACGGTTTACATTAATAGTTTGATTCTAATGAACACACAAAATCTATTTCAGTTAAATCATTCCAGCGTTTTAAGCAATAACATTTGTTCTGTTGTTCAGTTTTAATTTCGACAATTTTATCAACTGTAGTGATAAGAGTGATAAAAAATTGACGAATAAATAGTAAGTTATTTCGAATTCATTGCGAAACGAAGTGTGTTTGAAGAATGTTTTGGGTAATACTATTAGCGTTAGTATTCTTGGGTTTGTGGAAATTTAAAAATAAGTATACCTATTGGCAAAGGAAAGGTGTGCAGCAGCTTAGTCTCGGTCAAATATGTGTACGAATTTTAAAATTCTACAAGGGCAAAACGTTTACGCAAAATGTTCAAGAAGCTTACACCGATTTTCAAACCAGGTTAGTAAAACGAGAAACTTAGTAAATGTTTTTAACTAATTGTACTTAAATTGTACGTAAAAACTCTGTGTGCTTTTGAATTAACTTATATAAGAAGTTAATATGTTATAGTTTATTAGGTATATACTGGAGAGGGTGGGAAACTTACTGCCCATAAGGTGGTTTCATTTGGCTCGCGGACAAATTTAGAAGTTTGCATTTGTGATTCCGCTAGTTAAATGAGTTTTTTAGTTGTGGAAAATTTGCAGTGTGTTTCTTTATCAAAATTTATGAGGTCCCAAAGATTGTAACACAATTAGACTTCTCAAGACTTTATATAAACTATTATGTTAATCCAAAATTAATTGCTCAAACACAGTCATTTACTGATTTTCGGAAGAATTTAATACACATTGCTGAATTTAGCTTTAGTCTATTATCATCATTCTTACCTATTGTTAAATATTTTAAAATAAACATAAACTACTCAAGCTAGTTCAAACAATTTCGTCATAAAAACGAAAGCCTTGATGAAGAAGAGGCTTGATTCTGACTTTTCAGTAATTGATTCGAGAAGTGGTAGAGGAGCTCAATGTTGTTTGAATTTTATAGAAAACATTAGAATTTTATAGGAATAATAAAAAAGCTAGATTAATGGGTGCCGCCTGAAGTAAACGAACACAAAGCAATTCAGTAATACGAAGTCAGTTTTATCAAAAGGGAACATTTGTTCTTACTGATAATATTTACTATGAAGAAAAGAACACATTTTCAGCTTGATTGGTTTTCATTTTAATATTTTATTTTAAAAAATACTATACGGTTTCTAATATAATGTAAATATTTGTCCACCTTTAGCTTATAGTTTTCTCATATTTACTAAATAACATTTATTCAGATGTAATGGAGTTTATCAGTTCTCGAAGCCTATACTAATTTTAAGAGACCCAGAATTAATCAAACAATTAGCTGTGAAGGATTTCGACCATTTCGCAGATCGCGTTAGATTCATGCCGGAAGAAACTTTATGGTCTAAAAACTTATTTGGACTGAAAGGTAAGAAAATTATATTTTAACTAATAGTCCGGTCAAGATAGACATTGAAGGTTACAATAACTCGCTTAGAGCTGAAAATATGTGCGAATGTTTGGAACCCCATCCATCCAACATATCGTCACAGAAACCGCAATATGTCGTATGTCACAAAAAAAGATTTTTTTTTATTGCATCAATAGGGCCAACTTGTTGAGCAGCACAACATACAATAGGTGCTATGTCAGTAAACCAATCAGAACTTGAGTATCCCCACCTTGCAATAAGTTGATCTAACATCAGCTTGATATTTGGTAACGACAAATAGTCGTATGTCATAGTCGGTAGTGAGTTTGATTTGTTTTCTTTCATTTTAGCCAGTGCAAGTTGTCGTATGTCACTTCGTTTCATGTATTGCTGTTATTGTTAAATTATTTATGGTTGTTGTTCAATAAATCTGTTCAATGGATCTGCATCAGACAACGCAATAACAGAATTACAGGAGTGGCTAAACTCCCTTGCAAAGGCTAAATCGCATTACTGCCGCGTCTCTTCTGACAAACTATACCTAGAACCAGAGTGGGATAGTATGAGAGACTTCTATCGAAAATATGTTGCAATATTTGAGTCTTTACGAAAAATTAAGGTATCGAGGACAACTTTTAAAAAAGTTATGGACAAGATGAAGTTAGCTTTTTACACGCCAAAAAGGATCAATGCAATGAATGCACAATGCATAAAAATGGAACTCAGGATGACGAATCATATGCAAAGCGTATTGAAAAAAGAATAGTCATTTTCTGAAAAAGTGGCTGATAAAAGCATTGCTAATATGGTGACGAAGTCAAATCTTACACTGTTGACTTACAAGCTGTGCTTCTGGCACCTCGTTTAAATGCAGCGGCGAATTATTATAAAACGAAATGAAAAGTCCACAATCAGGTATATTATAACTTAGCATCAAAAGATGTTTCGTTCTATTTTGGGCACGAAAGAAACGGTGGGTTAGATAGCGATGTCTTTGCTTCTATAGCAACTAAATTTATCTCAAATGAATTAGCCCAGGCCGAGCCGATTCCAAAAAAAATAATTATATGGAGTGACGGGTGCGGATATCAAAACAGAAATACAAAACTCTCTAATACCCTGTTAGACTTGAGCATGAAGTACGGGTTAATTATTGAACAAAAGTATTTTGAGATGGGCCACACCCACATGGAAGTAGACAGGTGCCATTCCGCAATTAAAACAAAGCTTAAGCATCAAAATCAAGTGTTCCTGCAGACTACATTTCAATTTTTCAATCAGCACGACCTGACCAGCCATTTAAAACTTATTATTATCTAAACTACAACGACTTTGATGAGTTAAATTCTGATTACTATACCAGTATTATATATATCTGATTAGTAGGCCAGGGTATAAAGCAGGAGATCCCTGTGTTAATGACCTCGTGGCCCTCCAATATACGCCGAAGATAGTAATTAATTATAAACTTGGATTTAGTGACGATTGGGCCCCATTACCGTGTCCTCCACAATTTAATAGTTACAAAATTTTAATTTTAGAAATAGGTTTTCACATTTTTTAACATAATTATTTTAAATACTTTGAATCATTCTGGCTTTCTAAACTATTTTTACTAGTAATATGGACATTTTTAGAATGTTTTTGTTTTGTTTACCACAAAAAAAGTAAGTAAATGTAATAGGTAGTTTCAAAACTTTATTATTTTAATTTTAGAAATAGGTTTTTACATTTTTAAACATTACTATTTTAAATATATTTTAGCAAGCTTTTGTTTTGATCACAAAATTCACTTTTAGAACCACTGAAAAAAAGTGGTTTGTCAACGAAAATTGAATAAAAATTGTATGCAAAAGGACGTATGTCAACGTAAATCCTATATAGCAATAAATTAAAAAAATATATATACGACATAATAATTCTAAGGTAAAACAAATAATGTTTTAGCATTTAAAAAATAGATTGGAAACATAATGACCTGTTGAAACAGTTTATTGTCCCTCCTGAAAAATTTGGTTTTTGGACATACGACATATTGCGGTTTCCAGGACAATATGCAAAAAACTTATTTAAGGTCAAAATTTGTTAACAATTTTTTTGCATTTTTTAGCCAAACGGTAAGTTTTATCACAAAAATAGGTCAGACATGAATTGTAGATCATGCAATTATCTATAAAAAATGTTGTTACACTTTTTTCGTAAGAATTACCATTTCTGAAATATAGCGATTCAAAAAGATGAAAAAGTTGTGTTTTATATAATATGTACACTCACCTCACCTGTAGGTACTTTGCCCTATTTTTTTTAATGTGGTTTCCCGAGTAGGCCAATAGATCATGGCCTATTCCACGATCTATTGTCGATCTATTGTTGTCCTGTTTAAATAAATTATAGGATAAAATCGTGAAGCTGTAAATCTGTCACCTCAAGGCATTTGAAAATTTCAGCAAAATTATTTTACGTGAAATTGTCATTGTCATAGATAGCTACGAAGGTTCTTTCACTTCGCATCAAAACTTTCTTCTTGTTGAATAAACGTGTTGGAAGGTTGTAATTTTTGTGACGGAATATAATCAAAAATGTCTAGTTTAACGGGAAAAACCGCTCTTGGAATTGGGCTGGAGTATGTGAGACACTTTTCTTAGGATTTCATATATATTTCGTCCACCAGAGACACACAGATCTAGATTTTAGAAAGAAACTTAGGGAAAAACGTAGATCCAAAAATGCAAAATCTCCAGTCCGCCGTACCACTACCAATTTCCCTGGTATGAAAGATCATGAAGCAGTACTAAGATTCTTCCTTCAAGAAGTACAATTAGAAGAGTTGTTAGGGGTAGGAGACCTTGAGAATGGAGTTGAGCATTTAGCAAATGTGTTGCTATTTGTGGACAGCTAAGTGTGTTGCTTCAAGTGTTACATTTATTGATACAACGACTGCCATCAATTGCACCACTTATTGTCGGCCGAGAACGACAAATGCAAGAAGACTATACGTCGTCTTCTAAGGAATATTTCATAAAATAAAATAAAATAAGGAATATTTTATTTTCGTTGTGGCCTTCGCAGTCTCGCCTCTTAGAAATATATGAACAAAAATATTGAATTAAATAAAAAATGGTACTAGAAGGCATACGACTCAATTGACAATCATTATTAAGTACCTTGAAGGATTTTGGAATTGACAAGAAAAACGATAGAAATCGTCAAAAAAACACTGACGAATATCATCTCCAAAATCAAGTTCTTCGGTGAAATGTATGATCCGTTTGAAATTGAGACAGGGAGATTATCAGGGGTTATCCTCAATGCTCTTCAACATCGCAATGGAAAAAATAATTAAAACCTGGGAAGTGGCCCTGAATTTGGAAAGAATAAGATGAATATTTGGGAGGGAAAGGAAAAACCTGGAAATCAAATGTTTACCTTTTGACGATGACCTTGCTAACTTAGACAATAACCGAGAAGACACTCGAAAGATCCTTGAGTGCTTTCATGAATTCGCAGTAAAAACGGGTCTTAAAATCTCCTATGAAAAGGCAGAACATATGGAGTGCAAGCACCAAAGTGAGGTTTTTACACATGGAGTACATGGAGGTAAGTCATGGGAAGATAAAGAGAACAGAGAAGTTTAAATACTTGGGGGGAATGGATCCAACCCAACGGACTAGAGGCAAAAAAAATTAGGAAGAGCCAGACAACTAAAAAAATGGCTAACTGAACTAAAGACTAACGCAAAACAAGTACAACAAACGGGCATTATTCTACAAGGCCAAAATCACTACAAATGGGTAGTACAACCAGAATGATTGTACGCCTAGGAGTGTCTTATTTTATATAAAAAGGGGGAGTATCAAGAACTCTAAAAGAAAGAAAGAAAGATTCTGCGGAAAATACTCGAACCACAGAAAACTACTGATGGGACTTGGAGGAAGAGGAAAAACGAAGAACTCTACAAATACACAGAGAAAATTACGGACACAATGAGGAAGCGGAGGTTGAAGTTCTACGGAAACCTACTAAGAATGGATAAACGCAGACTGACCAAAAGTATATTCAACTACATCAACAAGTCCACATCTAAATGGGTATATGAGGTGAAATATAGTGATGCTGCAGAAGTTGGAACCACACTACAGATGGCCTCAACAAGAGAAGAGATTTTAGAAGGAGAGTGGACAGTATAAAAGTATTCCGGGAGAAACCAACAATGAGGAGACCCAAAAGAATCATTTCCGATGAGGAGAGAAGGAAAAGAAGTGAACGCATGGAGAGGTTCTGGGAAGAGAAAAGAAGAAAAACCAAAAAGTCTTAAGTTCTTTGCGGTCCAAATTTGGCCAAATTAAAAAAATAAATGGTACTATTAGAAACTATGACAGCGGTGTCAATTATGGATATTTGAGATAAAGTATTCGTCTGATTGACAATTATCTAATGGAACTTCAAGTGTAATTTCTTGTTCTTCTTTTCTTCCTTCTTCTTCTTCCTGTTGGATACAAGTAAATTGTTCTACTTCTTCTTATCTAGCGATGCATCAGATGTAGCTTCACTGATATCGTAAGATTTTTTTTCTGATGTCGATTCAAGTTTGGAGCACGACTGACCTCGTCAACAGATACATGATTATGAACTAAACAATCCAACATTTTGAAGCAGCATTTATATGGTAGATTAGGGTATTGGTGGTGACGACTTGTACTGCGACCTTCGTAGATCTATTGTACCCCACCCTCTTCCTCCAAACGTTGGTATACTTACCCATTTAGAGCGCCTCCTCTAGTCCTGATTCCTTTAGGAATTTCAAGATCAGGGTGGCACTGTGCGTTCAAGTATTGGGCCCGAAGATACATCTGTCTCTTGCGGAGCAGTGATCCACAGTCTTTGAGCAGATGTATGAGTTTCCTCTGCCGAACCACAGAATCTGCATCTTTCAGCTTCCTCTAGGCCTAGGGTCTTGAGGTGTTTTCTAAGTCTGCAGTGTCCCGTCAGAACTCCTCCAAGAAATTTAAGCTTATTTCTGTTTAGTCTTAGGCAAGCTTTTGTTCTTTTCTGATTAACAGATCCCAGCAATACTTTGGATTGTATCAACCCAAGTTCTTTCCAGGTATTCATGCATTGTTCTCTTATTTCTTCATATCAATTTTTGTGGATGGTGTTCAAACTCATACCGCAAATGGGTTCCGGATCTATAAAGGGATTACTGGATCCCTTGTTTGCTAGGTGATCGGCTTCTTCGTTTCCGTCTATACCAGTGTGTCCTGGTATTCAGTATAGCATTACTTTATTTTCTCTGCCAAGCTTGTTTAGCTTTTCCACACATTCCCATACCAGTTTGGATCTGATGGTGTAAGAGCTAATGGCCTTGATGGCTGCTTGGCTGTCTGACAGGATTGCAATTCGTTTTGTGAGATAATTCCTGTCGAGGTTGATTTGTGCACATCTTTCGATTGTGTGTATCTCTGCTTGGAAGATACTTGGGAAGGTTCCCCTGCATTCGAAGTATTTGGTACGAGGTCCAAACACTCCTGCACCAGTACCAAGCAGCATTTAACACAACACCCCTTTTGCAATTGCAAAAATTGTATTCAGGAGTTTTTTTCCTTTGCATGTGGGAGTAGTTTGAACTTGTTCCAATGTATTGTTAATTAACTTCCAATCCGAGTCCTCTGGGTTCAGTTAAGTACCAAGCCACACTTGAACTTGGTAATGTAACAAATATAGATGTTGATAAGCAGAGCATTTGTGGGAAGATAAGCTCGTTTGCACTCGTTTATTGTAAAGAGTATTTTTACAACAGATCAAAACTTATCTAACAAGTTAATTTTTGTTTGGGGATCTAAATACAGGAAGAAGGAAGCGAATTTCGTTGGTGCTTACAGCTTGTGGAGTAGAGTTACTCTCTTTAAAAACTTTAGCACAATTAACTAAACCTTGTTTATAAACAATTTGAAAACTGTATCTCATAACTCAGTGTCACTGAAATTTCACTGTAAACATCTTCAAACGTACGAATTGGCCGGGGGTAAATAGAATTACCCCCGCCAAGAATTAGCCCACAACCCCCCCCCCACCCCAGAATACTGCAGATTGAATATCTTTTGGAATGATTGCTGCCGTCGCTTCCAGGATCCTAAATCGTACTTTTTCATTTGATTTTTTCCCGTACCAAGCTTAATTAAGAATATTATGGTGATTATCAATATTATGTTCTTGATTTTTCAGTTATAATAATTTTATCGTCATACTTCAACTTTAATCGTATATTTATGGTTCCGTTATCTAAAGCTGATTTTTTGCAAATATTTTTGAATTCGTCTAATGTAAACTGATAATCGTCGCTATTTTCAATGTCATGAACATTGCAAGAATTGAATACTTGAACATTTCGTCCATTACAAGATTCGTAGCTTGATCTTGAGGACGACCGACTTTATCCCCAGTTGTCGGTCTCAAGAAGGAATTGTAACAATCACTTAGCTTCAGCAGCAACTAAATCAAACTCAATTCGAGCAGTAACAGCTGTTTTTAACTAAAAACGGCACAAACTGTCTGGAAATATCGGCAATATTTGCACGGGTTTTCACTACGAAGGAACGTTCAAGACTAAAAGTATTTCGTTTAGACCTTTGAAAAAGGAGCAGGTATACGAAAATTGAATAGCAGACAGTTGTTGCGCAAGGCTATACGGGCATATAAAATGAGGGCCTGGGTTTCTTTGGAGTTTATATTCTCAGAATCGTAAAATTTGTGCGTATAAGTTACACAGACCAATATTTTTATTTGTATTACGAGTCTGGTGAGATACAGGGTTTTCCATTAAGAAGTATCATTTTAAAGTTCGCTCCATTTTAAAGTTCGCACTTTTTGGACTTCTAAAGATTTGAATGTTATTTTTTGACAGCTGAGAAGTAAAAACTATCCCATTTTCGAAAATGGTACGATATATGCTTCAACAAAGAATAGAAACTGTTGAAATTTACTACAGATATCATCCTGAGCGACGAGGCCCATTTCTATTTAACTGGCTTCGTGAATAAACACAACTGTCGAATCTGGGGCTCAGTAAACCCTAGTTTAATTGTTGGGAAACCACTTTATACAACACGAGTTAGAGTTTGGTGCAGTTTTTCGGCCGGCGGTGTGATGGGGCCATATTTTTTCGAGAATAATGCGTTACCGTACGAAAATTACAGACTTTTTAAGGACAATATTGGACGAGATGTAAATAGGTGATGTCTATTATAGTTACGCAGTTATAGTTATCTCAGAAATGGTATTTCTTATGGAATACAGTGAAAGAATGATCTATATGAACATAATCTTACAATTTTTGTATGACCCATTTTTAAGCTAAAAGTTACCCTTTTGCTGATAAAATGCAAAAAATCATATTTGCTACCTTTTTTTTTTGCAGATGTGGGCTCGATAGGGACTTTTCACATTTCATTTATATATGTATTATATAATTTTATTAATTTAATATCACAAATCGTGTTCCCATATTTGTACAAATTTTCAGCTCTATGTAATTGAATATGAATTATTGTAACTTTACACCAATTTTTTGAGGTAATTTGACCGGGCTACAGGAATATTATATAGGTAGTTGTAGAAAATTATAGTCGTACTTGGTTATACCGAACACGGATATAACGAGATAACGACTTCTATTTGATGTAATCTTTTTTTTAATTAGGTGAGAAATGGAGGGATATGAGATCAACATTAAGTCCAGCATTTACTAGCAGCAAAATGCGTTTAATGTTCGGATTAATGTCCGATTGCGCCGATGATTTTGTGAAATATTTCGAAGAAAGAAAGTCGGAAGTGCTGGAAGTGGAGTTAAAAGACATGTTCACAAGGTATACCAACGACGTAATTGCAACTTGCGCTTTCGGGGTAAATTGCAATTCGATGAGGGACAGAGAAAACGAATTTTACTTGATGGGCAAACGGCTGACAAGCTTTACTGGAGTTATAAAAAATATGAAAATAATATCAATTGTCGTTTTTCCAAAACTGGCTAAAGTAAGTAATAGTATATTGTGCAACAAGCGTGGTACTTTGTCAATTGCTTACGAGAAAGAAAATTGGCGCACGAACGAAGTAGTGCGCTCATTCGCTCGAGTGGGCAATTGACAATACCTCACGAGTTGCAGATAATATTCTTTATTACACATGCGAGGGGACGTATCTTAAGTTTGGGGTCCACGGGCCATAAAAAAAAAATTGAAACAAAAATAAAGATTTTGCTTTTTTAATCGTCGCCGGTGGTGTGGATTCGTCTCACCAGTCTCCGTTATCAGCATATACACTCATTTGATAACGTTTTCTTTAATTTTTATTTTCTAATGAAAAAATTGCTGTCCCTTTCACGCCACTTTTTTAATATTGAGGTTTTCATTTTGTTTATTTTATTTATTCAATTGTTTTTCTTAATGTAACTTGTGCTTTTTAAGTGCTTTTTATTGAATATTTGCGTGCGTTACCCAAGTTATGTGATAATAATTGAATTGACAAAAACAGCCATTTGTCGCACAAAAAAACGGGCGCGTAGATAGTATTTATCCCGCTTGAGTAATAAAAATAATTGAATTTAATAGCTTTAAGTTTAGTACTTTTATAAATCTTGATTTTAAGTTTTTGGGATTTTCATTTTTCGACCCTAAAGTAGTGAAATTCTTCAAAAAACTGATAGTAGAAACAATAAAACTCCGCGAAGAGAAAAATATAGTCAGACCAGACATAATAAACCTACTAATGGAAGCTAGAAAAGGAAAATTGACGTATGAAGAATCTTCAGCCACAGAAGCAGGTTTTGCGACCGTTTTGGAATCAGATATCGGCAAAACAACTTTGCCGAAAGGAAAACACGAAATTACCGACGACGATATAACAGCTCAAGCTTTAGGATTTTTCTTGGCAGGATTCGATTCCGTCGCAGTTTTAATGTCATTCATGGGATACGAATTAGCATTGAGTCCTGAAATTCAAGCACGTTTACAACAAGAAATTGATGAAGCGCTAGAACAAAATGGAAAGGTCACATACGAAATGGTCAACAAATTAAAATATTTAGACATGGTTACATCTGGTATTATATTATAAACTTATATTAGAAACACTTATATGAATATCTATTTTATTTTTAAGAAACTTTGAGGAAATGGCCTCCGGCTCCAGCATCTGACCGAAGCTGCATAGTTCCCTACAATTTACCAAGCGAAAATCTCAGTTTAAATGTAGGAGATGCAATTTGGATCCCCACGTGGGGATTACAATACGATCCGAAATATTATCCGAACCCGGAGAAGTTTGATCCCGAACGTTTCAGCGACGAAAACAAACATAAGATTAATCCGTACACTTATTTGCCGTTTGGAGTTGGACCCAGGAACTGCATTGGTTCCAGGTTCGCTTTGATGGAGGCGAAACTGGTTTATATTAAACTATTGAGTAAATTTAGCTTTGTTGTCATTGAGAAGACAGCCATACCGTTGGTTTTGAATAAGATTGGATTTATTCTTTCCCCAATAAATGGGTTTTGGATAGGGCTGAGACCACGAAACTAAAGAAATATTTGTTATATTATATTTATTAAATATATTTGAGCTACTCTTTTAAACATTATATATTAATTCTGATTATTATTAATATTATTACTATTTTTGGGCATGGGACTTTATGGGCGCTAAATAATAAGCAACTTACAATTTTATATGCAGACTGTATTAATAATAACTGTACGCTATTGTTATTTTATTAACAACAACAATCAGTTAAGTAATTATTTATATGTTGTTGAGTTTAAAGATTTTGATATTATTAAATAGTAACATTTGTATCTTTTAGAAGTAGTTGTTTATAAGAAATGTTTTTTATAGAAAGATTAGAAATACTAACGATGTCAACTTTGTTGACGATATGTATACAATGATTTCCTAGAAATTATAATCATTATATACATTGCAACAGTATTCCAAAATAAAATCACAAAACTTACGATCTAGTAAAGCCTTTCATGTTAATTAAATTATTTTTTTTTTTAAACTAAAAAGTATTCTTAATTCTTCTTCTTCACTGATAGAATCATCGTTACATTCATCATAAGATGTGTAAGGCAAGTCGAAAGCGACTTGTCCCATGTCGGATTTCAACGTTGCAAACATTTTGTTTTAATTTACTTTTCTCGCGGATTCCCTTCTACTGTTACAAAATAACAGTATCCACTGGTTGAGTTAGAATTTAATCAAGGAAGCATAAAGAACCTTTAACAGTCTACAGTCTGTGGGTTGCAGCGGCGAAGGCGAATCGACTGAAGGAATGCCGAAAGAACTTGTGCCCGACTATTCACACAATCGGACCAAAAGTACAGGAACCTTCTTCATAGCGCTTTACATTCTATATTGAGCACCTATTTCCATGCCCGATTAAGTTCCCAGTTTCAATTTCTACTAGGTTGTGGCTGCTAATAAAATACGATCACGATTGGAACAGATTTTGAAACTAATTTTGATGATCTTAGGGTTGTGCGGCCATTGAAATGGATTATTAGAAAACTTACATATTTATAATAAAACCACGTATAATGTATATCTAATGAATTTTGATGATATTAGGGTTGTAAGACCATCTTCATGAATTATTAGAAGTATTAAATACTTAGACTATAAAACACGTATCTCGAATTAATAGTAGTCTATGTTTAATTTGTTCCATGGAAGTATATTTCATAACTCGTCGGCGTTCTGTATTGAACTCATTGTTGGCTCATCTTAAATAATTATTAATACAACAATTGGAAAATTTATAGTATTATTACAATACATGGTTCTTTAGAGTATTTTTAGAAAACCTGTAAAATTTGGTCAACAGCTGTCTTTATACGCCACTGTTATATTTTCTAGTAGCTGCACCTAACATAAAACTCTGAAGTCTAATTATTCATCTGTCATGATTATGATATTGTTGATCTTTCGTGATCATGAATATTTAGTTTTCAAATATAGTGGATTTGATTTAATGCAAGGAGTATATTTTGCAGCAAGAATACGAAAGTATTCTTGCTGTGATTTTTTTGCTGAGTTTACTCGTACTAACGAAATGTGTTTAGCGAAACAAATATTTTTCTGCTCAACCCACATTATCAAAATTTAATGGATTAGATTTAATGGAGGGAGGATAGTTTGCAGCAAGAATAGGAAGGTGTTGAAGTCTTGTAATATCCTGGTTTACACATTCTATTCCGCGTAGCAGAGAGTGCGTAATTCTACGAGTACGTAATTGCCTTTCAACTCGAGTCATCTACTATACTTTATCAATGACCACACTAATTTGTTTCTGTTTAATAAGAAAAATATATTTGATAACCTAGCTTATTTAACATTATAATAAACCAGCAGTTGTATTTTCATCTATAACTCTCACTGGACATTATTTAACTTGATAGAATTGACAAGAAATACATTTGTAATTGTTACATACCTTATAACTTAGTACTTACTTGTTTTCGTTAGATGTAAACGTGAAAAAAACGAAATGAATGACAGGTTCGATGCGAATGATGTGACATTTTATGATTGTTTGAAAATCACGGAGTACTATATTTAACAATCGCATCAACGTGCGGCTCTCAAGCAATCAACGAATCGTAAACCAAAAGCACGTTTGTGTTATTAATCATAAGTTTTCATTAATCGCGGACTGTTACATACGTGTGTGTTATGATGTATTTACATAGTCTATGAACTGTAGAATAATGGGCATTTGCAATAGTGGTCGTAGATACAAATATATAATAATCAATTATTAAGATACAAATCCAATTTTTGTGAAATAACAAACCCTAAACCTAAAACTATATATATATATATATATATATATATATATATATATATATATATATATATATATATATATATATATATATATATATATATATATATATAAATGTATATATATATATATATATATATATATATGCCATTTATTTTGAAAGAGGCCTAACTCCATTTTTCAAAAATATTGAGTTAGCTACCTTAATAGTTAGATTTTTACTTGATCTTTTTGTCCCAAGTCCCATTGAGAGAGTTTCAAACCGATGACGAAAATATGCAATTAAAGTTTATGTGATCTCGTTAGCTTTATGTTTAATTATTAAAGTAGCAGTTGAATTATCAATGTGCAATGAATATATTATAAACAATTTAATTTCAAATTTCAGTTTCGATTTGCTATGGGTCTCCATTGTAATATATACCATAATGATATACCATTGCAATTTTCAGTAATTTGTTAATAATTTGTTTATAACAAATTAAATTGCAAAAAAACTGTATGAGAATATGAATATACTAAAATATTCCAAGAGAAAATTTATGAATCTTCGAATATGAATTTCAATGTAAAAATAAAAAAACTACAAAAACATACGAGACCACTCACACACCTCAAATACAAGGAATTTTGGTATACCACCTTTGTATACCACATTGTATACCACATTGTATACCACCTGCCCAAAATAATTATTTTATATCCTTTCCTGCATACACAAACTGGAGAAGACTGAATAATAATTAATAAAACAATATTAATATTAATGTAAAAATTATTTAACAACTGTTAGTTATCATTCTTGATTTTATAACATAAAAGTGTATACATTTATCTTTATTTCAAGGAAAGTTTATTTTATGTATGTATGGACTTGTGCTTTCTTAAGAGTTGGAAACGTGATTTAATTGATTTTGAAAGTGGCCCAAGTCCATTTACAGCCATGAAAAACATATTATTTCTTAAGTAACGTTAAATATGCTAATTGGGGAAATACTCCCTTAGAAACACCAAAACATTATTCTACTATGTTATCTGTTACCGATATTTTTAAATTTAATCCAATGCAAACCCTTTAATATCTCGATTCGAACATAAATGGAGTTAGGTCACTTTCAAAATAAACGGCTCATATATAGAAAAGCAAAAGTATATCCGATCCAATCAAAAAATACATTTGCCAACTTTGTGAGTATTCCTCAAAAATAAAGCAAAAGTACAGTACAGTACATCTCGATAATCCGAAACATATGGGAGCAGACAACCGCCGGATTATAAGAAAGAGTGGTGGGAGGGAAGAGCGCGAGCGGACTCCAGACCGCCCGATTTCTGGATGTGTCGTCGTATTACACTACGGCCGAATTATCGAGAGTAAACTGTACTTTTAATAAAGAGTTACTAGATGCAACACATATGTCATTTAAAAAAAACCTTTATTTTGGGAAATCAACGTAAATTTGACACTAAAATGTTAGCATCTTTTGAAATTTGGAATTACTGTAAGTACCTTCTTGACACAGAAGGATTTTACAGGAAATCTCCTTAATCGGAAATCTTGAAATTTAAAACTATCATAAGTGTGGTACAAACCGCGGCAAGACATTTTAGATGTCTTCCTGAGGAGATTTTCCTGAGGCATTCTTCAAAAGAGTCGATGATAATTCTTTTCTTTCGGGCAAATGTAAAATGAATAGGTATGGTGTTGGACAGATACGATAATATTTCGATAGTCTCAATGAGTCAACTTTACGGAGTAAAGGCCAAATGATTGTGTAACTAGGGCGGTAAGTTCTCAATTGTCCCTGAGAGCGAAATTGGGCGTACGAACGAAGCTCATTCGCTTTTATTGAATATTTTGAATATTTGAATATTTGCGTGCGTTACCCAAGTTATGTGGTAATACAGCCAAAAACAGATAAGATAGTACTTATCCCACATGAGTAATAAATATATAAATATACGACAGTTCGTACATTAGTGTGACACAACAACAAAAAAACAACAAAAAAAAACAAAAGAATAAAAAGGAAAAAAATATCCAAATTATTACAGAAAAAGAACAGGTTCTTCCATCCTCTTTATGTAAAAAGAAATAAATAAAAAATAAAACAAACATAAAAAAGCCTTTAATCCTGTTCTCTGCAATTCAATATTTTTTCCATGTACATAAAACCGGAGAACGGTTTGTGTGTATGAAATCCATAACCTTCTTCCAGTTTTTCGCCTCCGACTTTTCCTCTTCACTCCATTCACAATTCTTACAACTTGAAACTCAATATTCCCACAGCTCTTCCCCTTCTCCACATGCTCGACAAGTCCTATCTGTTGCGACCATCCAATATCTTCTAACTGGCTTTAGGATTCACTTGATACTCTGGACATCTGCCAAAAACTTCTCTTGCAGCTCTATCTCCAATAGTCTATCGCCAGAATCCTTTCCACTAACATTCCCTTATTCACCATTCTCTCGATCTCTTCTTGGTCCCATCCCCCTCATACATTCGCTTGAGCAGACACAACCTTTTTGTTTCGTTAATACTCCCTATAACTTCCTTTCTTGTTGTTGGGAGAACAACAAAAAAGCGACTATATGAAAGTATTGTTCAAAGTGCGATAACGTATGGAGCAGAACGATGAGATATATCAGAAACATTGAAGAGAAAACTACTTGTAACTGAAATGGATTTTTTAAGAAGAAGCTGTGGAGTGTCACGGAGGGATAGGGTGAGAAACGAGGAGATCCGAAATAGAATGGGCAGGGAAAATAATATTTCAGACGAAGTTGAGAAAAACAACTGACGTGGTTTGGTCACACGAAAAGAATGCATCCATTAGATGGCCTAGGAACGTGTTGAACAGGATACAGCCGTAGAAGATAAAGAGAGGAAGACCTAAGAAGCTGGAGGGATGGAATAGATGAAGCGATGGAAACAAGGAACCTAACCGAAGAACAATCTCTTGATGGGAGAATATGGAAACTGTGGATGGAGAGGCGGCGACAGCCGTAGAAATCCGTACAAAAACCTTCCTTTCTTACTAGTTTCAAAACTTCTTTCACTATTGTTTCATCTCCCGCACTTTCCTTTCAAATTTAGCCACTCTCAAAGCAGCGTTATTTGTGACCTTGTTAGATTTTGTTTCTTGTTGGACGATCTACCAGGGGATGGACTTTTCCCTCTTTATAAACTGTAGCTGCACTCTCTCTATGTCGTTTCCTCTTTGACACAACCCTTTCTCTGTACTGATGTTCATACATAGGCACAAATTAAAAAAAAAACATCAGTACAGAGAAATGGGGGTGTGAAAGAGGAATCGACATAGAGAGAGTGCAGCTACAGTTTATAAAGATTGCCGTCCAGCTAGAAAAGTCCACCCCTTGGTAGATCGTTCAACAAGAAACAAATTCAAACAAGGTCACAAACAACGCGGCTATGAAAGTGGCTAAATTTGAAAGGAAAGTGCGGGAGATGAATGAATAGTGAAAGAAGTTTTGAAAGTAGTAAGAAAGGAAGGCTTTTTTGTACGGATTTCTACGGCTGTCACCGCCTCTCCGTCCGCAGTTTCTATATTCTCCTATCAAAAGATTGTTCTTCGGTTAGGTTCCTTGTTTCCCTCGCTTGATCTATTCCATCCCTCCAGCTTCTTAGGTCTTCCTCACTTTCTCCTCTCCGGCTGTATCCATTCCAATACATTCCTAGGCCATCTATTCTCATCCATTCTTATCGTTTGACCGAATAAATTCTGTTGTTCTTTCCCACTTCGTGTGAAATATTCTTTTCCCTGTGGAAAATGTGGAGGATTTGATGATCCATTAAAATGTCCCAAATTACAAGACTCTTCCCTTTTGAGGCACCTGACTTATTTTCGAATTATTTAGAAGCCGATTTGAGGATGTTTTGTCACATATTTCACGCAGTAAAAATCTAATCTGCCCATATCATAATCCTCTGCGCTGATACATGGGGTATTTATTTCTGGGGTATATATTTGTGTATATTTGGGTTCTATATTTCTGGGGTATATATTTGGGTATTTATTTCTGGAATAAATTAGCACGTCGAGGTCTATGGTTCCACGGTTCTCACAAGATGTACATTTCAAGATGCCATTTGGCTCCTCAATCCCTTGGTGAAAACATTTGTCGTATTGTGGCAGCATTACACCTCCCTGGTTCCTCAACTGGTTGCAAGACGACTAGCGGATTGGACTCGAAAAAGTGGTTTAAAAGCTGCATCCCTAGACTTGCAGCTGCATCGCTCTAGCACATTTAAGAAACCCATACATAAATGTTGAACAGTTAACAGAATTAGAAACAGTTGGTATTCTTTGCAAAGAAAAAAAAAATTAACTGCTGATGAACTATCTGTTATAAATTTGATATAAAGTACTTTAACTAAAAAACTGTGTCATAAATTAATTTTTCAAAATATCGGCTTTGGCTTAAATTTATTAAAAGTAATCTATTAAAAGTAATTTATTAAAAGTACCTACACATCAGATGCTCTACATTTACATTTGTTAATAGCTTCCGCACAAACATATTTATGGATAAATGCTGACCAAACACGAATACATCATATTGCTTATTACTTATTAGGTTATGAAAAAAATGATGGTAAATTGAACCCACGGCAACTGACGAAACCATCTTTGCCAGAACTTTGTCATACAAAGGCCTGTACTTGCAAAATGTACTTGCAAAAATTACAACTAAATTGTAGTATCAAAATAGAGAAAATTGATTCTTTTAAATGCAAAGTAAAAATTTGCATTTTAGTATTAAATAATTTTAACAACAATTTTTATTTTTATTCTAACTGTTTTTTTTTCAGGTGACTATAAGTATCCTTAATCACAAGAAAAAAATGGATATTGTCACTAAAAAAATCATTAAAATGGCTCCAAAGCGTTTATTTAATTCACTTATTTGATTGATATCCAAGAGGATCCACTATAAAAAGTTAATCGAACTACAAACTTTCCGGCTACACTCAAAAACATAAACTGCAAGCTTTTCTGAGCTTAAAACAATTTACAGAACGCGGTCCGCATATTTTACACACTTATCTCCATCCAGCGCGCGGTATCATCCATTTAGCTTTCTGTTATTTTTAAATTGATAATTAAAAGAGTGATTACGCTTGATCCCACCACGTAAATACAGTCAAGGACTTTAATTTTTAATATTCAACTAGTTTGGAAGCGGAATTGGTACACCCACAAGTTTAAAACAGTAACGTTTATTTGTTATTAAATAAAAGGTATAAGTTAAAGGCACGAATATTTTTATTAAATTTGTTGTTTTAAATTACATGGTGAGTTATAGTTGTTTGATATAGTATTATCACCAAATGGAAATTTCACGATAGCACTTGTATATATTTACTATTTAGTTGTGTCTGTTTTCTTTTTAGATTTTGTGATCATGTTTTTGTTATTGGTTATTGTCGCTTTGGTTGTTTTTATCTATTGGAAATGTGTCAGAGTGTACACGTATTGGACAGACAGAGGCGTAAAACAGGGGAAGCAAACAATGTTTTTCGGAGACTGCATTGGATTGGCGACGAACACTGAATGTATTGGTGATATGGTCATGAATGTTTATAACCGGTTCCCCAATAACAGGTGATAATTTTTAAACAAATTGACTTTTTGAGTAAATTTACAAATGTTTAGTGGAAAATTTTTAATTTTGATACTTTATCTACACAAAAACAATTCATTTACATAAAATTATATTTATCCATGTTTATAATTAAAAATATAAACACTAAGAAATCATATCTGTTTGACTTTGATCATATTATGAATTTGTTTTAGATATTCTGGAATATACTTTTTTACGAAACCAACACTTCTTTTGCGCGATCCAGAATTAATTAAGCAAATAGCTGTAAAAGATTTTGACCATTTCACAGACCACAAGAACTTTGTTCCAGACGGCTGTGATTCCATTTGGTCCAGAAATCTGTTTTTTCTCGAAGGTAATTTTTTCGAAAAGTTTCTACAGTAAAATAAATACACAATATATAATAAATATATAAATACAATTGGTTGTTGTGGTAAGAACAAATCACAAAACATCATACAACTATACTATTTTATATATAGGGGATTGTCTTTCCAACCTCTTGTAAATCTGGCCAAACAATATTAATCTTTGAAGACAAGACACAAAACCAAATCTCTGTCGTCTATTTCAACGACATAAATAATGGTTGGACTGTTTCAGCTTGGCGGGTTTTTCTGTAAATTATAGGTACTAACTAGAAAGGCAGAAAGTCGTCCTCAGAAAACAGGAAACAACGCATTAAAATTAACTTTGTGTTAATCCTTCATTTCGTTTTATGATGTTTCCAAAGGTTCTGTTATATCCCCCTTCCTTATTCGGATACGTGACCATTTTTTTTTTCGTCAGAGCGGAACACCTGCGGAATTATGTAAAATAAAACTTTTTTATATTTTACTAGTGTTTGTTAGAAAAAAAAAATAGTACTATATAATAAGTAGGTTTTTTTAGTACATATATTAGTCGAGTTACTAAACCTTAGCCACATGACTTCTAATGTCTAAGCAGTTGTTTTGTATTTTTCGGAGGAACAAATCAGTTTCAAAATATCGGGTATAGTTTTCAAGTATGAATGCAGCTCATTACATGATTTGTTGATGTTGGTCTTGGTAATCAAAATGCGTTTTGTAACTTGTCCATATTTTTTTGTCAGTGTCGGCTTCTTGTAAGTTCACTCAAACATTACGGATAGTGTGAGGAAGAAAAATCGAATTATCTGTAAGTGGCAGGTTATCTCGGAGACGATTAATTTCTTTCGCAGATTCAATTGCAGACACGTATTGTCCTTCGATTCTCAAGTCGACCTGGTGGAAATTCGCTGCATGTGCATGTAAAAAATGTAACAAAAGAAACATTTTCAAAATATCTGTCGATGCTCAGAAAAAAGGTTTTCAAAGGCTGTAACATTTTTTTCACTCTCAAGCGCGGGCATTAACGCAAGTCAACATGTTTTGTTAATGTAGCCCAATAGTTTTTGATACTCTGTGTTAAATGAATCACAAAACTCTTTCTACTCGAACGCTGTATATATAGAAAAAAGAATAAATTTTCACTATGATGCACTCGAAGTCAACAGGGAGACAATCTGCGGCTGTTTTGATCGCGTAGTGAACTATGTCTCCACATCCAATCAATTAAATTTTGTGTAAACATTATTAATCCCCTTTCTATTCTTCCCGCAAAAATTGCAGTTCATAATTATTATCTCCACAAATTCTCACAATTTTCTTATTTAAATCACTGCAAGAAAATACTTCCTTAAAATAATCAACTCTAAAACCTTTACTTTGACGCCTTCGTATGTTAAAAAATAGAGGATAAAAACTGGGAATAATTTTATCGAGCCATGGTTAGAGGCATCTGTAACATCAGAGCCGGCGCAGTCACGAATCAGAACCGGCAGTGCCACTGCAGTCACCGTACAGTCAAAAGCAGATTTCTTCTCAACGTTATTTTTTTGTTTAACTGACGTCATTTTCTGAAATTTTTTGATGAAACAATTTTTTGAAAAGTGAGAATGGAAAATGGGTGATGAAAATGTTGATTTGAGAAAAGGAAAACTAAAAGCAACATTAAAAGCGAGGAAGTAGAACATGGCGATGAGACAAAAGCAACAACGGAAGAAAAAAAAAATATGATTCTCTTCTTGGTGATAGTGATATTGTAGGAATTTATGTTCCACAGAATAGTCAAGATCAGAGCGAGGAACGTCCAAAGTTGCGTCCATCAAATCATACTAAATACAAAACAACTACAAAAAAAGAAAATGAACCAACAGCTGCAAGCACATTGATGGAATATATAATTTCAAATAATTAAAAACAACAACTACAATCTCAGCACCCAGTTGATACTTTTTTTAGCTAGCATTGCTGCAACTATAAAATCCATTTAGCTAAAGCAAAAATATATAACACTGTTCATAAATACGAATTATGGTACATCAACGTAATACGACACTAAATTCTCCATTTCTTTCACCTTCCTCGTCTACAATGTCTTCTCAATATTCACCAGCAGATCTTGCACAACGAGACCAAGACACAGTACAACTCTATTTTCATCAGTTTCAATCTGATACCGATTATGTCACTCAATTAAAATAATGATTTAAAAATAAAGCATGTGTAATAAAAGTACTCAAAAAAAACTACTAAACGTTCTTTGGATGCAATAGATTTTCGCCAATGAGTATCTTGTTTTATTTTAATGTAATTCTAATTTACTGTTCAGTACGTTAAAACAGTTTTCGGTCATTCTGAAATACTGAAAAAAAAATTGTTTCATCGTCGATCAATTCTTTGAATAATGTAATAAATTCTCCTTCTGTTTCTCTTTTTTCCCATGCCTCGTGAACCCATTCACGTTTCTTCTTCTGTTGATTTACCTCTTCTTCATCCAAAATTAATGCTATGAGAGCCAAGTCCTTGACCAAAAACGCCATAATAAAAATAGGTGCACTCGAGGGCACACCTGACAGAAAAAAATGACTGAATACGGTTTGAAAACCCTGACGGATAGATGTGAATACAGCCGCTAATTTGCCTGAGACTGGACGGCAACGGTTCTAATTCGGAACGTTGACTAAAATGTGACGTGACTGATGTGTGGTAATGGACCTTATGTAGATAGTTACCCGCGAAAGTGGGACGTTTTTTCCCTCGCCGGGGCAGCGACACCGGCACCCTGAGAGTGGGACTGTCCCGCCCAAAGCGGGACGTATGGTTACGTTAGATATACTATATTTAGTGTAGCTAACAATTTTCCAAATCTCACAACTCTTATATCATACAATATGCTGAAGATACTGCCCTTACCTCCCAAGCATTTAATATAAATACAGCCATTACGCTACAGCTGATAGCGATTACGTGTAATATCACATTTACTGTTTTATCGTATCTCATCCTCTTCCTCTAATCGCTATTCTAGTTCTCGTTTATAGTACATCTTCCAATCTTGATTCCCTTAATCTTGAATCTAAAGGCTCGTTTACACGAGTAAAGTTGTGGGTAGAGTAGAGCAGCGGGTAGTGCGCACTGCCTGGCAACTCTGCATATTTTCGGTTCGGTCGCGTTTACACAGAGGATAGTTATCAGTAGAGTACAGTACGCTGTGTGGGGAGTTTTGAAAATTGTTATTAAAACAAAGGAAGTTTTTTATTTGCTAAGAATAACTCCAGAGATTTCTATGAAACCATCAAGCAGACACTTAGAAAATATGCTCCATCAAGCCTCTACTTCAGGGACTCACAAGGCAAACTGGATTTTAACGACAAGGATAACTGCCACCTTTCAGCTCAATACTTTAAAAATATACTCAACTGTGATCCACTCAGCGAAGACTTCGACTATAAACAAACCACACCAAATCCGGACTCTCTGCCCCCTTCATTGGAAGAAGTTGGCCAGATCATTCAACTTCTTAAGAATAAAAAGGCAGCTGCAGAGGACTTTATCGTTGCTGAACTGTGGAACGGTGCTGGAAGTGTCGTGGAAATGCCGTGCACAAGCTAACCGAGATCATCCAGGACATCTGAGAAACAGAAATTACCACCCGATTGGAAATCGGCTCTGATCTATCCGGTTCACAAAAATGGAGAATGGTCTTTCTCCACCTCTCTTCAACTTTGTCTTTGAAAAGGTTATGAGAGAATTGCGCAAGGAACTGATCAACTTGGGTGTTCAGAGTGGTATCTACCTGGGACGTAAGAACGACGGAGTATTTTGATGTAATTTTTGTTTGTAATTTTGCCCACAAATATAATCTACATCTAATTGTACTAATATTTTTTAGATTGTAGATTGCCTGGCCTTCGCAGATGACACGACACTGATTGCTGATTCTCTGGAGATGGCAGCAATGCTAGAATATTGCCTCAGAAAACAGGCTACCAAAGTGGGTCTTCAAGTGTCGCTGGAGAAAACAGAATTTTTCACCAACATCATAGAAGCAAACAGAGAGATGTTACTAAAGCAGGGAAACATCAAGAGGACTGAAAAATTTAAGTATCTCGGCGGAAGGATTGAACCCAACTAATCAGAAAGAGCATCATTATCCAAGAGAGTCAACAAATTAGAAGTAGCCTGTCGTCTGACTAAGAACACCTACAACAAGAAGTGCCTGTAACGCAACCTGAAACTTAAGCACTACACATCAGTCTTACGACCAGAAGCCTTGTATGCCATGGAGTGTCTTTCCTTGAACCGAATAGGTGGAAGAAGGCGACATAACTCTGAGCTCTACGAATATATTGAGAGGCTCTCTGATTGTGCAAGGAAAAGAAGGGTAGCTTTCTATGGCCACGTTGCAAAATTACCTCCAAACCGACTAACCAAACGTGTGTTCACCTTTTAGCAAAACAAGAAGGTTCGTACCACTTGGTTGACAGAAACCAAGAAGGATATTAAAGGATATTTGAAAATAACAGATCACCGAAACAGACAGTCTGTGAGACGCACCCTGAAGGAAGTTCGTGTATTTCAGGAAAAACCCCGAAGCAAAGGTACCCTCTGGACAGAAGAGAGAAAGGAGTTACACCGGAAGAAGATGCGACAATACTGGGCAAAGATCAAAGCCCAACAGTGGAACAAGCGTGGTCTAAGGTAGGTTTCGTATTCGAAACAAGAAGAAGAAGAAAAGAAGTTTTTAGAAAATTGCTTTGGTAGATTATACAATGCTCTCATCAGGAAATTCGTTGAAGTTATTGAAGAAGGGTAAGCAGGGATAGAAATGAGTGGGTGAGAGAATGGTCTAAAAGAAGGGATTCTCTTAGTACAACATTTCTGCTAAAAAAATTGGCTATAGAGGATGAGTTGGAATATAAAAGAATGACAGCAGACAAATTTGAGGAGCTGTTGACCGTGGTGAATTTCGAAATTCAACAAACAGACACAATTATAAGAGAAGCGATAAAAGCAAGAGTAAAACTTCAAGTTATAGTCATTGAACTTAATTTTCAATTTGAATGATTGCGCAGCGTATTGTAAACAAGACAAAACCCACTTTACTCAAACATGTGTGTTTACATGGGTAGAGTGCGGAGTTGAGTAGATTATATAGCTATGGTGGGGTCAGTAGAGTATAGTAACTTTCTCACAGGGGCGAAGTACACTACTCCACCGGGTACTAGCTACTCTACCCGCTACACTACTCTACTTAGCTTTGTTCCGTGTTTCTACGGGTAGAGTTACTATTCTCTACCCAGTACTTGCCTAGCTACTCTACCCGTGTAAACGAGCCTTTAAAATTTGAAGCAAGTTCCAAGATTGTAGTTCCTCCTCGTTCAAATAGTTCATTAGAAGGTGTCATTCCAATCATCAAATTCCTCCAACTTATGGATTTTAAAAAGTTTATTGAGCCCCTAGTATTACGTTAGAATACCCGTCAGAATTATGAAACTGTTCCCTCTTAATGTTAGGCAAACTTTATTTCTTTATTAAGTTTATTTCTTTATTTTTTTTTACTTTTACAGTTGTTACAGTTACAGTTTTTACCTTTATTTCTTTATTAGGTTAGTTCTAACATTTTCTTGGAGTTACTTGGTTTTGAAAGCTCCTTTGAGGGTGGTATTTAAACCCGATCCACAGAATCGTTCAAATCAAATTATATTTTGTTGAATGGAATGAAACTTACTTTACTAACAACTTGTCCCTAACCCTCTTGATTATATAAATAATTTGTATATTCTCTTTAAAGGGACTCTCTTCCAACTCTTCTCATCTGCAAATTTATGGTTTGACAGTTTATCAATCCTCTAACTCTCTATTCTAAAGTACAATACAAAAACTCTGGATCAATGATGACGAAGATGATTAGTACAATGTGCCAACTGAAATATATACTTACTGGAACGAGCGCTGCATCGTGGCTTGTGCGGGCCGAGAGAGAGCATCACAAGGGTTCTCTCGTATCGCTCTGTCTTCGTCTAGTACAGTCCAAAAGAAAAACTAAATGTGTGTCCGACATCCATTTTTCCTTGCAAATACAACAGTATTTTACCATTGTCTTTTAGAAAACAACTTTCATTAAAATATATAAATTTCGGTTTATAATATGCTTACCGATTGAACGATCTCACTATCTTTCTTGATACAACTCAATACAACTAGCTTTTCGCTCTGACTGTATCACATCCTCCACTCTCGAATTCACTGTTGGCTATACAATGATGAAGGGCTCCCCTTGGGGCCTCTGTCTCGGCCCACAAGCTTAGAGGCTAGCGCTCGTTCCAGTTAGTATATATTTCAGTGAATGTGCCAAAAGAAGATAAAATTAAAAAAAAAAACTCAAACTTGGCATATATTTTCTCCCTGCTCTAGTTTGTCTATGCTATCTATTCCCTGTTCTAGTTTATCTATGCTATCCATTCCCTGCTCTAGTTTATTCATTCTAATATACATTCGAGAACTATCCTTATTTAATCACACACTGACATTTAACGTTACCATCCCCATTTCCATTCCTATTCCCATCCTCACTTTTAAGCACCACTAAAAAGATGAACTAAAGCAAAATATAAGTAATACCCAACGGAATTCCGTTAGGAACGAACTTGTTTTTACTTTAGTTCATCTTTATCTATTGTTATTATTGTTGATACAGTTATTACTGTTATTTATTGTTATATTTTATACATTTCATCAAATATATTTGTATATTAAATATTTATTTTTCTTCTGTTAGGTGAGAAATGGAAAGAAATGCGTTCAACATTGAGTCCAGCATTTACATCGAGTAAGATGCGATTAATGTTCTCTCTAATCTCGGACTGTGCAGAAAATTTTACAACATATTTCGTTGAACAATCAAAGGATGTACAGGAAATTGATCTGAAAAATACTTTTACAAGGGTAACAAATGATGCAATAGCTTCATGTGCTTTCGGCGTTGAGTGTGATTCACTGAGGAATAGAGAGAATGTATTTTTTGAAATGGGTACAAAGGCCACAAATTTTACCGGACTTCGGGCAGCGTTTTGCCTCACCACGTTCACAATATTACCTAAAATAGCTCAAGTTAGTTACTAGTTATATCGTTGAGTTTGCTTATTTCTAAGTGAATTTATTTTTGCGTTTTCAGTTACTCCGTTTAACCTTCATTCCAGAAAAAGTAGTCACTTTTTTCCATGCAATTGTTAAGGCTACTGTCAAGATACGGGAAGAAAAAAATATTATTCGACCAGATGTAATCCATCTCTTGATGGAAGCAAAGAAAGGACGTTTACGGTACGAAGAGTCTTCAAATTTCAATGAAACAGGATTTGCGACAGTCGAAGAATCCGAAATTGGGAAAGCTGCGATAAAATTGAAAAAGGAGATTACTATTGAAGATATTACTGCTCAAGCTTTGGTTTTCTTCTTCGCCGGTTTCGAAGGAGTTTCCACAATGATGAGTTTTATGGGATACGAATTAGCCGTTAACCCTGATATACAAGAGCGCTTGCAAAGGGAGATTGATAAAACTTTGTTGCAATGCAATGGAAAAATTACCTACGAAGCTTTAAATAAAATGAAATATTTGGACATGATCACAAGTGGTAAGTATTTTGATGTAATTTTTGTTATTAATTTTGCCCACAAATATAATCTACATCTAATTGTACTAATATTTTTTAGAATGTTTAAGAAGATGGTCAAATGCGCCCTTTATAGACAGAACTTGCATAAAAGATTATACAATAGAACCAACGTCACCAGACGAATTGCCTGTGCATATAAGAAAAGGCGATGTTGTTTGGTTTCCAATTCGGGGTTTGCATCACGATCCACAATATTTTCCAAACCCGGAAAAGTTCGATCCAGAACGATTTAACGACGAAAACAAACAAAAAATCAAACCATTCACTTTTCTACCCTTTGGAGCGGGACCAAGAAATTGCATTGGTTCCAGATTTGCTCTCATGGAAGCCAAGATTGTGATCTTCCACTTGTTATCAAAATTTGATATTACTGTGGTGGGCAAAACACCAATACCCATTGTTTTGGTTAAGTCAATGGGTTTTAATCTGCAAGCTGAGGGGGGACTTTGGGTAGGCTTGAAACATAGAAAACCTAACAAGTTCTAGTTAAAAGAATAAAAATGTGTTTTAATAATCTCGTTAATAAGTCAAAATTGTGTATATTAATTTTTTATTATAATAAATTAATAAAGTTTCGTTTCGGTTATAAAACATAAAATAAACTTCACAAAAACAAATTGTTAAGGAGTAGATACGAATATTAAATAAACAATTTATATTTTACTCTACAAATTTTTGTTAATACGTTTTAACGTGTCTACCAATATGAAGTATACTTAAAACTCACGCATTGGGCTTTATAGTCAGTAAATTATGATTGGGCTTCTAGGGTTAAAGTGATTTGCTGCTTTTAAAAGTGCCTAAGAAAGAGTCTACTGTAAATGAGTGGATTAAAGACTTTACAGAATTAAAATGCGAGAGTGGCAAACTCTTTTGCAGAACATGTGTAAAAATGCTTTAAGTTATACTAGACCTATTTCAGTTAAACCAAGTAATTTCCTTCTGCTGGTTATATTTAAAAGGGTACCTAGAGCTAATTTTGTATCAAACTCCAAGATTAATTGCAAAAAAGAAAAGGCTACCGGTTCATAATAAAATGATTGCTAACCTTGTCATTTTCATCAATGTGTTAGTGTATGTACCCGTTTATTTAATTTTACATCAAATGTGATAAAAAAATCCAAAATGGTACATCTAATGACATCGCTGCATCAGGAGTGTTTGAAAAAGTTTAAGTCTACTCAAACGACAGGTCTGGAATCTCTTGAAACAAGTTCTGGATGCAGTGAACAACAAAAATTCGATTTTGATTAATGCAGTATTTTGCTAATATTTTGGGTACATTTCACACTTTGTATGCGATCAATTTATTATTTTTTCTCTAGCAGCATCGGACCTCGATTTTGATTTATGCAAAGCCACGGTACAATTTAATATACCTTTAAATAAATTACAAAATGACTGTTCTAAGACAGTTTTGGAAAAATATTGCAAGTTGCATGTACCAGATGAAAGTATACTCTTGAAAAATTATATCAGCTCTTTTTATAACCCAACTACTTAGAAAATGAAAGAATTAATTGGACGCAACTACATCTGGTTTACGGTAGACGAAACTAAGGATGTTGATGATTCAGTAGATATGATTCAGTAGATCGAGGGAAGTTGGTAGAGTGCTTGGGAAAAAAGGCAATCTCAGAGAGTGTTATAAGGAATGTAAGAGAGTTATATAAGGAAACTATATGTAAGATTAGAGTGAATGGATGTGAATCTGAGTATATCGAAGTAAGAAAGGGTCTGAGGCAGGGATGTCCGTTGAGTCCCACACTTTTTAATCTCTACGTGGCTGACATGGAGAAAGTGTTGATAGATGGTCAAGCTGGAGGCGTGGTTATAGGGAGAAGCAAAGTGTGGAGCTTAGCCTACGCGGACGATATGGTAGTGTTCTCTAAAACCGCAGGAGAAATGAAGGAGTTGATTGAAAGGCTGAGAGGTTATTTTGAAAAGAGAGAGCTAAATGTAAACGTGGGAAAAACTAGATGGATGCGTTTTAAAAGGGGGGGTAAATATAGGAAAGAACGTTTTGAATGGCTAGGAAAGGAAATTGATGAGGTACAAAAGTTTAGGTATTTAGGATAATGGTTTGGAACTGGGTGCAGTAAAAGGGAGCATGTGGATTATGTGTCAAAAAAAGCGTGGGTGGCGGCAGAACGCATGTGGAAGGGATGGAGATCTAGTTTTGAAGGGAACTTTAGGGCGGCGGAGGTAATATGGAAAGTGTGTGTGAGAAGTGTTTTGACGTATGGTTCGGAAGTATGGGGGACTAGAGAGGTAGAGAAGATAGAGAGGGTTCAACTAAACTTCTACAGGAAATTCCTAAAGTTGGACAAAGCGACACCAGGCTACATAGTTCTGCAAGATGTGAATGCCTACAAGGTGGCCGTTTTAGCGGCAAACAGGGAGATGAGGTATGAGTGAAATGGGGGATGAAAGAATAATAAAAGAGGTATTTAGAATGGCAAATCGTGAGGGTGCAAGAGAGAAGAATGGGAATGCGCGGGGAATGAATAAAAGGAAATTATATGAAAGAGCAGGGATATCTGGCGAGGGACTAGAAAAACTTAAGAGGGAAGGGGTAAACTGGGTGGAAATGCTAGGTGAGCGATCAGTAGAGGTAGAGTTACAGGAACGCCAAGGCCAAATTGCCAACAGTAGATTTTTCAAAGAATATGCAAAGATTCAGGTGCGTGGTCGTTTACCTAAAAAACCTACCTATTTATACTCAACTAAAGAGGCTGACACGTAGGTCATACTGGCAATGTTTAGGTGTGGAAGTGAAGAGCGTGGTAGGAAATACTGGATGAGTGAAGAATATCGGAAGTGCACAGTTTGTGGGGCTGGATAGGATAGATGGAAACATTGGATAGAAGAATGTACAAGGAATGAATGGAAGGAACTGGAGAAAAGGCTAGGACAAGAATGGAAGGAGTGTATGGATGAAAGGGGAAATGGTTTGGAATTGTTAAGGAGGGTGAAAAAGTGGAAAGAGCAAATAGGCAAAAAGGAAGAACCTATTCCTTGAGTACGTAACGTGTAGGAAATATATGTATAGTATGCTATTGTATGTAGTTAGGTAAAATATTTTGTATTTTGTATATATGCCAATAAAAGGTTATAATAATAATACTCCATTGCCACCTGAACCAGTGTTGACAAGATGGGGCAGTTGGTTTTAGATTTGTAGGTTTAGGTACTGCGACCTTCATAGATCTATTGTACCCCACCCAATTCCTTTAATCGTTGATATAATTACCCATTTAGAGCGCCTCCTTTAATCCTGATTCCTTTAGGAATTCCAGGATCTGAGTGAGATTCATGGATTGCAACTCCTCTGCGTTCAAGCAGTGGACCCAAGGTACATTTGTCTCTTGTGAAGCAGTTCTCTGTAGTTATTGAGCAGATGTATGACGGTTTCCTCTGCTGTGCCACAGAATCTGCATCCGTCATCTTCCTCTAGGCGTCGGGCTGTCATGTTCTTTCTAACTCTGCAGTTTACCGTCAGGAATCCTGTCAGAATTCTAAGCTTGTTCCTGTTTAGTTTTAAGTAAGCATCTGTTCTTTTCTAGTTTAAAGGTCCCAGCATTACTTTGCATTGTCTTAGCCATGGAATTTCTTTCCAGGTTTTCATACATTGTTTTCTTATTTTTTCACATAAACTTTTGCTATGAGTTACTCTTGCAGACCTATAGAGGTATGTTTGGATCCCTAGTTTGCTATGTGCGCTAGTCTTTGAATCTTCATAGAGACCACCTACTTCCCTGTTCTACTTCCCCACGCAACTGCTCCGTAAGTGATAGCAGGTCTCACTATCACGGTGTACAGCCATCGCAGGAGTTCGGGGTTAAAACCCAACGTTTTCCCCGCCTGATTTCTTAACACCTTAAAATCGCGTTTAGCTTTTCCTACCACTTCTACAGCGTGCCTGTTCCACAAGAGTTTGCTATCTAGTATTATACCCAGATACTTTATCTCCTGTTTGTATTCCACTGAACTACCATCTAATAGTATGGGCTGTAGACAGTTTAATCTTCTTTTCTTAGTAAATGGTATCACCGTGGTTTCGCTCGGGTTGAGTTTCAGTCACCATCTATTAGTTACTTTAAGGCCTCTCTTTACGATTTCACGGAGCATTTCCTCAAACTCCCCTCTGGCTATGATAACTATGTCATAGGCGTAACCTTGACATTTAATATCTAGCTTGTTCAGCCTAGGCAGCCATGTATCAGTGATGGTAACACACCTCCCTGTGGGCATACTCGAGTTGTGGAGATCTTGATGGTGTCTTTTCTTGTGTCTCCGCCGTTCTAGTTTTTCACCCATCCAGTTTGAGGTAATGCTGTCGATGTTCCTTCTTTCAAGACCCGATTTGACAGCCTCGTGCTAGGTGTTGTCAAAGGCTCCTTCAATATCTAAGAAGGCATATATCCCTACTTCCTTTCTATCTAATTCTGCTTCTTCTATTTCATTTGTCAGCTGATGCAGGCCCGTCTCTGTGGATTTTCCTGCTCTGTATGTATGCTGACTGACAGCACTGTTGTCCTAAGGTAATTATCAATTACCTTCTCCATTGTCTTTAACATGAGATGATAAGATGTAAGACTATTGGGTCTAAATGACTTCGATTGAGTGGTGTCTTTTTTCCCTACCTTTGGTATGTTATCTTCTCCATAGCTCCGGTATGTATCCAAGCGCAAAACTACTTCTAACTATTCTTAGAAGATACGGCATAAATTCCTTCCATCCTTTTTATGGGACGGCGGGAACTAATCCGTCCACACCTGGGGCCTTGAATGGTTGGAAAGTGCCAATCGGCCATCTGAATCGGTCATCGAGAGTGGCTGACATTTCCACTCTATTCTTCGTTAGTGTTATAATTTTACAGGAGGAAGGACCTAAAGTTGTTGCTTTTGGGGTAGTTGATTGGATGCCGCATTTTAATATGCAAATCATTTGGAAAATTTCAAAACAGTTATATTTGAGCAATACGAAGCAGCTAGCAAGTCCACTATCAAGCACTTTTAAATCAAGAAGAATTGCAAGAGAACCTGACCTTTATTAAAAGCAATTTCAGTTCGTAAGCGACGCAATAAAGTTTGTTTTTTATTTCTAAAATGCTATTGCAATCATTCCTGGATCATATGGCCCAACAATATAAACAAAGCTTAGGGACACCTTAATTGAAAACCAAGGATTTCAAAAATTAAAAAAAAAATAGCTTCAGTCTTGGCAGGAAAGAATGTACCAGATCTACAATTGCACCCAGCTTTGTTGCAAAATTTAAATAAGCCCCAACTCTAAAAGATCAACACTTTGTGTTGGTTTCAAAAGGTCAACACTTTTTTCGGATTACAAAAAAATTTTTAGTGATAACTTTGAGTGACAAAACTTTGCGGTGGAGTATTTATATAAACATTTCATTATTGAATCTTTCTAGAAAAATGAATTCACAATTTTTCATTTATCAAATAAATGTTTGTTTCTTTGGGGAAAAATAAATTTAGATTCTAATGATGTCTCATTGAATCATTTCTATGAATCCAAATATGTATATTTTATTTAAAAAATAATACTCTTTAAGCTACACTGTTTAAAATAATATTTAAATTTTTGTATGCTTTTTAATTCGGACTCATAATTCATATTTTTTCCTAATTATTGTTTTATATATTTTTTATTCATTAAAACTACATTAACACGAACGTTTTACTTGATCAGAATAATTTTCGCGCAGATAATTTTACAAAACATTTAATAAATAAACAGGAGTTTGTAATTAGAGTTTTAATAAAAGAGGAGTTTCGCAGATTCATCAACGACTTGTGCTTAACGAATCAATATGAGCAACACTGACTACAACAAACAAAACTATTTTCATAAAATGGGAAAAAAATCCAGCGATTTTTTTAGTTATTTAAAGGTTTCTAAATTCTTAGGATTTGCTGTTATGCCAAATGTTTTCAAGGTTTGGCCATAAATACTTAACTATTTATTGTAATTTTATTTGTTTTGCTTCGTTTTGCCTCCCCATGCACACTGACACTTTTTACATCGAGACAGGCGCGTGATTGCTAAAGACGGGTTCCCACGGCCTGTAGTTTGGCGAACATGATTCGAAGTTCGTCATGACTCCTGTCGTGGGAACGATCAGGCTCAACATGGCTCGTGGTGGCGCGACCTTTCCCGTGAAATGTCGGTAAACCGAGAGACATGAAAGGATTTTGGCCTTTTTTTTTTTAAAGCTCTCATGCGAAAGGCAGTGCAGCTAACGTAATCTCACTACTTCTTCTTGTTAATTATCTTGTTTTGAGTCAGAGACAGAGATAAATTGCTTTTTGTGCTAGTTTTTCTCCTGGTACGAGGTGGCTCGAGAAAAGACGCGAGGTGGTTCGAGATTTTTTAGACAACGCAATGTGGGTAAGGTGTGGCTCCGGAATTCACAAGCATAGCTAAGCGCCTAAGATTCAAGTATACGAGAAACTTTCGCCAAGCCGAAATTCCAAGACAAGTTCGCCAAGCCACAGGCCGTGAGAACCCGCCATAACGCGCTAACAGATGAAATCGTTTCCATTTGTCGCACGTTTCTATCATGTGTGAAAAATCTACCACGTCGATAAAGATGTAGAGACCTAACACCTTTTTTAAAGTGGTTTTGGGGAAGCTCTCACTAAACCCCCCTCATTCAACTTTGGCTTGGCTATGGAAAATAATCTATTCATCTTTTTACGTACCATATCCTTCCAGAACGTTAATCTGTCGACGGAAATTTTGAAAAGGGAGCTTGAGTTGATTTTGTACCAGTCACGTAACTTATTAGTACATCCGATCCTCTGTTAGTCTGAATTTACCTGTAGCCTCTTTGACAACTATTTTTTCTATTTCTTTACATTTGTTGGTCTTATTGCTTTCTGTATACTTTTGTAGGCCTGTTGTTGTTCTAAAGAATGCAGGGTGCGATCCTATTTTTTCGTTCGTCATCCAGGGTTCTTTTTGAGTTGTGCTTTTCCCCTTCAGGTTTTTGCAGCAGACTTTCCTTTTCGATGAATCCATTTTCCTCCATTGGGCTTCTGTCCATTTGTTAGCTAGAATTTTCAGTAATAATATATTCATTTATTTGGGTACGGACTAAGTCTTTGGTAGATTCTTCACTTGATAATGTTCGATCAATGTTGTTTTGCCGTTGTTTTTTCAAGATTTTCTTAAGCCGTATGTGGATTATCGCTACTACGGGTTTGTGGATAAATCCAATAACTGCGCCTGGGTATGTTTCAACTGATTTACTCTATTTCTGTAACGTTGTATAATAAGGATAGAATCGATTTAGTTTCTTACAATTTTGAATTCTGTCTCTGATCCTGACTGCCATGTATATAGTCTCTTCGTATGCGCTACTCCCATATCGCATATTTCGCATTCATTCAGGGTGGACAGCCCGGACGGTTAGTGAAAACCGCCCTAGTTTTGCCTCCACGACCAGGAATCGAACCTGGGTCTCCCGCCTTTCCAAGCGCGTACGTTGTCAAATATACTAGCGAGGAGGACAGAGACATAACATCTGGATGCGTCTCAAATTACGATGCATTCTCGTCGACTTGAAGCGCATTGCTGCGACGAATCTTCGTAGTTGGAGTAGGAATGAATAGCCCATTATAATTTAATATATCGTAGCACATGATATAGTAAAAAAAACTTTTGTTACAGGACCTATACCTAGCGTGAATGTATCCGTATTTGGTTTGCGATTGTGTCATTATGTAGGATATCAGATTAAATTTTCTAATAAAATAATTTCTAATATACATAATAACAATTTTCTTGTAATAACAAACCTTATAATGGGCCTAATAAAATAAACCCTATTCCTTTATATTGTAATCTCATATTCCAGTACATTTGTACTTCTTGTCGCAGAGTTTTTACATATTTACAGTTTGCGGCTTTCTGGTATTTTTTATGAATAATCTAAGAATGTCGACGCTCGATTCCACCTTGTAAATTCTGTCAAGGACTTAATTATTGTTTAAGATGTTATAACTAGTTTGAATGCGAGACGGGATACACACAGAAGTTTTAAACAGTAACCTTTGTTTGTTATTATGGTAAAGGTATAAATTGTTAGCACATGTATATTTTTATTAAATTTGTTGTTCCAAATTATATTGTAAGTTATAATGTTGTTTGGAATACTATGTAAATTTCACTATCAAAACACTCGTTTATATTAAATTATTTTGTGTGAGTTGTTTTAGGTTTTGTGAATATGTTTTGCATATTGATTATTGCTGCTGTGGTTATTTTTTTCTATTGGAAATGTGTCAGAGTGTATACGTATTGGACAGACAGAGGCGTAAAACAGGGAAAGCAAACTATATTTTTCGGAGACTGCATTGGACTGGCCACGAAAACTGAATGCCTTGCTGATATGGTCATGAATGTTTATAACAAGTTCCCCAATAACAGGTGATAATTTTTATACAAATTGACTTCTTGCAAAAGTAATTTAAAATGATTTAAATAGAAAATTTATAATTTGTTATTCTCTCTACATAAAACCAATTCATTTACATAAAATTATAATATTTAAAAATTAATTTTTTCTATTTTTAAATTTAAAATTTAAATGCTAAGCTTTAAATATATTCATTATGTTTCATTTCTGTTCAATCATCTTAAGAGTTTGTTTTAGATATTCTGGAATATATTTTTTTATGAATCCAAGACTTCTTCTGCGTGATCCAGAATTAATTAAACAACTAATTGTAAAAGATTTTGACCATTTCACAGATCACAGGAACTTTGTTCCAGACGGATGTGATACCATTTGGTCAAGAAATTTGTTTTTCCTTAAAGGTAATTTTTTCGAGAATCTTTTATATAAAACTAACTATATAAATTGATATTCTCGTGACAACAAATCACAAAACATTATAGAACTATGCTTCTTCTTCTTCTTTCGAATAGACCTACTTTGGACCACGCTTCTACAACTGTTGGGCTTTGATCTTTGCCCAGTGTTGTCGCATCTTTTGCCGGTGTAACTCCTTTCTCTCTTCTGTCCAGGGGTTACCTTTCGTTCGGGGTTTTTCCTGAAATCCACGGACCTCCTTCAGGGTGCGTCTCACAGACTGTCGATTAATCTGTTATTCCAGTTCTATAGTATCCTTCTTCGTTTCCATCAACCAAGTGGTACGAACCTTCTTGTTTTTTCAGAAGTTGAACAGACGGTTGGTTAGTCGGTTTGGAGGCAATCTTGCAACGTGGCTATAGAAAGCTACCCTTCTTTTCCTTGCACAGTCAGAGATCCTCTCAATATGTTCGTAGAGCTCATCGTTATATCGCCTTCGGAATTCCCCATCTTCCTTTACCGGGCCTAGGATCTTCCTGATGATTCTCCTCTCTCTGATTTCCAATTTCTCTACCAGACCTCTCTTCTGGTCGTTCTGGTTGTAACAATGATGTGTAGTGCTTAAGTTTCAGGTTGTCTGACAGGCATTTATTGTTGTAGGTGTTCTTATTCAGTCGTTAGGCTAGTTCTAACTTGTTGACACTCATGGATAATGATGCTCTTTCTGATAAGTTGGGTTCAGAGATACTTAAATCTCTCAGTCCTCTTGACGTTTCCCTGCTCTAGTAACATATCTATTACATTGATGTTGGCGAAGAATTCTGTTTTCTCCAGCGACATATGAAGACCCACTTTGGCAGCCTGTTTTCTGAGGCAAGTTACATGCATTGTTGCCATCTTAAGAGAATCAGCAATCAGTGCCATGTCATCTGCAAAGGCCATCTACAACCAGTCCATCGTTCTTAAGTCCCAGGTAGATACCACTCTGAACACCAAAGTTGCTCAGTTCCTTTCGCCATCCTCTCATAACATTTTCAAGGACACAGTTGAAAAGAAGTGGCGAAAGTCCATCTCCTCGTCTCACTCCAGTTTTTCTTTCGAAGCTTTCAGAGATGTCCCCTCTAAATTTATACTTGGAATGGGTGTTGGTCAAGGTTTCTAGGAGGAGTCTGCGCGTTTTGTTGTCTAGCCCTAGTTCCTATAGTAGATACTGTGTTAAGCGTTTTTCTATCAATGGAAGGCGTTTCTAAAATCATCAAAAGTTGCCGACCACCCTGCGGTTCCTCATCTTGGAGTATGCAAGTACAGTTTTAAGATTGATGATCTGTTCAACACAGGATCGGGTCTTCCTGATGCCTCCCTGGTATTATCCCAGTTGACTATCCAACTGATTTTCTGCCCTTTTGTGTAACGCCTTGGAGAGAATCTTGTAAGTTACCGGGACGAGAGAAATTCCACGGAAGTTATTAAGATCGGTAAAATCTCCCTTTTTGTGAAGCGGATGGGTCAGAGTCGATTTCCAATCGGGTGGTAATTTTTGTGTTTCACATATGTCCTGGATAATCTCGGTTATCTTGCGCATGGCATTGCTTCCAGCAACTTTCCACAGTTTATAGAACTATACTATTTTATAAGACACAATTCAGGGGACTGTATTTGCAACAACTTGAAAATCTGTTATTCTCTTTTATTCTTTTCTCTTCTTAAGTATTCTCTTCTTAAACTCTCTTCCTAAAAGAAAGACAAAAACCATCTTTTCCTCTAAAGACAAAACAGAATAATAAATTTCTGTCGTCTATTTTACCAACCTAAATGAAGGTTTTTACTATGTTTTAGCTTGGTGGATTTTTTTATAAAACCAACTAACTAGGGAGATAAAAAGTTTTCATCCGAAACATATCTAATCCTTATTCTTCTTTAAGTGTTATCTAAGTATTATTTAAGTTAAGCGCTATCTGTGCTTTGTCGATCGGTTTTCTAAAGAGACTTGTCGTAGTCTAACCATACCATTGTCGCAAATTCTTTAGCCACGATATTCTTCGACGCCCGGGTCCTCTTCTGCCTTCGATCCTTCGTTTCGTTTCGTTTCTGAGAATGTGTCCAATGTATTCCAGCTTTCGTCTTTTAAGTGTGCGCATGAGACACATCCACATTGTGCACTCTGTCCATCCACGATATTCTCCACATCCGTCGATACGTCCACAATTTCGAAAGCTTCCAGCTATTTACACATGGCGTATGTTAGAGTCCACGCCTCAATTCCATAAAAGAGAATACTGAAGACGTAACAACGTAGTACTCGAGTGCGAACAGAGAGTGACAGACTTCGGCAATACAGCACGGACTTCATTTTTACAAATGGTGCTCTGGGTTGTTCAATTCAGGCACGGACCTCCTGTATATAATCCCAGTTTTCGTTGAGCTGGTATCCGAGATTTTTTTATGACTGAACGCTTTCGATTTGTTGGTCCTGTAACTGTAGAATACATGTCTAGTGTTTCAACCTGATTCTTATAAATGACTATCCATTTGTTTTTTTTTGTGTTTAAATTTAATTCAAATTCTGCACTATTGGTTGCCACCTGGTCAAGTAAAATCTGAAGACCTTCCAACGAGTCCGCGATTATAACGGTGTCGTCATCGTACCTAAGGTTATTTATGTTTACGCCATTAATGGAAATTCCTTCAGGACAGTTTTCCAGGGCATCCTCGAATATATTGTGTGAGTAAATGTTAAAAAGTAATGGTGAAAGGATGCAACCCTGTCGGACACCCCTTTTGATTGAACTTCGCCTGACATCTGTTGATCTACCTTAATTTGTGCAGTTTGCTTCCAGTAAAGATTTGCAATTATTTTGAGGTCTCTAGCGTCCAGGCTAACGGCTTTAAGGCTTTTCATAAGTTTTTCATGCTGCACACTGTCAAAAGCCTTTTCGTAATCAATGAAACAGGCATAAACAGGAACAGAGAAGTCCCTGCACCTCTGAACCAGCACTTGGATACTAAACAGGGCCTATCTTGTGCCGAATCCGTTACGAAAAACGAGCTGAGATTCGCTCATGAAAGACACGCTTTTTGCATATATTCTCTTTTGGGTGATTTTTAGGAAAACCTAAGAGATGGACTCATCAAGCTGATAAGCCGATAATCGCTACATCTTTTTGCCGTGCTCTTCTTTGGAAGCGTTACAAATGTTAATTGAAGCCAGTTGGAGGGAATAACGCCCGATCGGTAGACCATATTAAAAAGCTTCACTATCGCGTTTAGTGACTCTTCACTCTTCTGTGAATTAAAAAAAAAAATACATTAAAATAAGATTTTAATGACTTGTGAGTATATTCCATCTGGACCTGCAGCTTTCTATTTTTATAACTATAATGCGTGCTGGACTTCTTCCTTAGTTATATCAAGCCCTTCGCGTGTATATTGTACAGGAGTGTCCGATATTTCATCATGGAAAAGGTTTTTGATTAGCTACACCACTGTTCTACTCTGTCGTTAACGTAAAGAATTATTTTATCTTCACTGTCCAAAAGAATGCCAGTTTGTCGACGTTTGTATACACCAGCCGCTTCCTTAAATTACCTGTGCACATTAAAAGTGTCATGACCTCCAGATCTTCGATTTCGCGACATTGCTCGTTAAGCCAATTTTCTTTGGCCATTCTAATTTTTGTAATTCTTTATTTTACGATTCATCTGGTGATATTCCCGATGAACTTTTTTAAGCGCCTCTCTTCCATTAAATAAAGAATTTCATCAGTCATCCAAGCTTTGTTTTTGAAATTAGTATCGTTTGAAGATAATTTCAAGCCTGCGTTTGTGAAAGCTTCCTTGGTGTTGATCCAAACAGTCTCTGCTTCGAAATTCTCCACAACGTTTACTTTGCTTAGTCCAGAATTTAGTTCGTTTCTGACCTCAGCTAGCGTTTCTGGGTTGTTTAGTTTTATCAGATCTGGTTTAGAGCAGTTTCATTTTACTGTACACTTTTTTAGAGTCAACTGAATATTTGCTACAAGCGGATTGTAGTCGGAATTTATGTCTGCGCCAGGGTATGTTTTTTTGCCGATTTAATGCAATTTCTGTAACTTTTATTTATCAAAAAAAGACTATTTGTTTCCGACTATCCTCTCTGGCGTATGGCCGCTAGAAGTCCAAGTGTATAGGCGTCTTGGAAGCTTAAAGATGTGTTTGAGACTACAACCCCCATTTCTTGACAAAACTGGAATAATCGGTCGCCACGTTCATTTGCAATACCCATTACATATCTACCAACAATGTCCTCTTTTGCACCGCGACTTAATAATCTTTGCATTAAAATCATCCATAATAATGGTGATTTCTGACTTTTTAGTGAGGATTAAAGTAAAAGGCTTCAATAGCTTCGTCTGAGTGATCGCTCGTTGGTGCATATATCTGGATGGTGTTGAGATTAAATGGATTGGAATTGAGCTGAAAAAATAAATGCTACTCTATCAGAAACGGGCATTTTTGATTTTATGTTATTTTTGATGGCGTTTTGGATTTTACTAGATTGAAACATACTTTGTGCGTTCCAGGTAGCAATCTTCTTCAAGACAGGCCCGGAGATTCTTAACACCCTCTAATCACTTAAGACCTGCCGGGGACTGAGGACCTGTGCTTTTGGTTTTCCAGTCATGCTAATGTTTTTTCCTGTGGAGGGTAATGAGGTGGTTTCCTGTTGCCTTCCTCATCGCAGTATTAAAACCGTTGAGACAGTCCTTGGCGCGCCTTTTAGTCTCGCTACACACGTACCGTGTGGATGTGTCCGGCGCAGGCCCGGCACCGGGTGGAGGGGGTGGTGTACCATAGTCTAGCATGTAGGAGTTCAGACGTGCCGCGTGAGTCCATCCGGCGCCGGGCCGACTCATTTTGTCGGGTTGTCACCGGCCGGCCCCCACTGGCCGTCCAACTGCCGGGTACCGGCTCGGCTATGGTGGGCTATCGCACTGTATTGAAGCTTGCACACATGACGGTCCGGCAGTCTACCGTCTTCACTTTTTTTTCTTCACTTTGCTTTTTTTTCTTGCGAAGTAAGCGCCGATAAAGTAACCACATACAAATAACTCTTTCGCGATCCATTTTGTACTGAAGTCAATTAAATACACTGCTCGTAGCTCGGGCCACCGGGCCGGTTCCGGACAAATCCATCCGGCATGTGTGTAAGATGTCCTACCCGGTGCCGCCCCGGCGCCGGGCACATCCACACAGTACGTGTGGAGCTAGCCTAACTGTGTTATATGGTGCCGTTTTTCTTTCTGTAAATAGAAACACGCCGACCAATTACTATTAATGTTGCTGCTGCCCAACACTAGTTTTCTCGCCATATCTGGCTACCCCCACTAAGTTTAGCCTGCAGGTCGTTGCAGTTTCCAGGGTGTGGCACGTGGAGCCATAAGTGAGAGCTGACTGCTCTGTGAGGACCAATTGCTTGAAACCACCTCGAGTCTACGACGCTTGATTCGATCGTCTTAAACTAAGAGGTGCTACCTCTATAGTGCAGCCTTTATACCACATCTAATCCATCTAAAAACTAATGCTTCATTCTGTTTCAAGATTTTCCTCAAGGTTTTTTATCCTCTTTCCTTATTCGGTTTTGGCACTGCCTTCTTCTCACAAGCAGCCCTAATATAGATACAGTTCATACCTTCTATTTGAAAACATAAATACAACAATTAATAAATCCCTTAAACCAGATTATTTATATTGCTATTGGCGGTTATATGTAATATAATTTTTATAGATCGATTGTAATCCAGCACTTCATTCAATCTTGATTCCTTTAGGAAACTCAAGATTTGAAATGATATCAAAGATTGTAGTTCTTCCTCGTGCAAATAACACATTTCTCTTGCAGAGAAATGCTTCACAGTTTTCTTGGTGTATATATGTGTCACATCTGCCGAATTTCCGTCATTACAATTACCTTCTTCCTCAAACGTCCTTTTTAAAATTGTCCTTGAGTCTATATTATTCTGTTTGGGTTCCTGTCAGAATCATATATAGTTTATTAAAAAGGTATTAATAGGTAGAAATAGTTATTAAATAGGCTGTTTCTTCAGAATTTTAGGCAAGATTTCATCATTTGCTGATTGTCATTTTTGGTTTTGTCTTAACGTTAGCCTTGAAAGCTCCTTTGAGAATCCAATCCAAAGAATAGTTGAAATTTGACTATATTTTGAAGAACAAAGTGACTTTTCTAACAAATTCTCCTTGGTCCTTATAACAATTCTTTGCATATCCTTTTCTAGCGACTGTCTCTTAACTCTACTCATCTGCAAGTTGGTGGTTTGAGATTTATCCATCCTCATCAATAACTATTTAGGATTTATTCTCTAGAATGAAAAGATTACACATTCAGCTTTAAAAATGAATTAGATTATAGACCAAGGATGGCGAACCTATGACCCGCGGGTCAGACACTGACCCGCGGGTCAGACACTGACCCACAAAAGCTTTCTAAGTGACCCACACATTGATTTTTATAAACCTTTAGAAATGTTCAATAAACCCACATTATTATTATTTTTGAAATTTGCCAGGTATTTACTAGCTTTCAGTCCACCTTCATGGCACTCAACAAAAACCAGAAAAATAACATTGTTTTTAAGATCATGTCCTTCTATTAACTTAAGTGAATAGCGCGTTTCGAGATTTATCTCTCATCAGTGCAGCTTTGCTTTTATGAATATTAATTTGTAAAACACTTACTTGAAACCCTCGTGGATGACTAGGAGTTAGATATTTTTAAGTTGACATTTCGTGAGAGAAACATGAACCTAACAGGTTATTGATTTCAATGATAATTTACTATTGGTACAATATAGATAATCATATAAACTTAATAAAGTCAGAACACAGCCTGAATATATAAATATATTCAACCTTTCTAGAGCTCTTTAACAATTTGTTGTAATAATTTGTGTTTTACTTATTATTATTCATAAAAGCAAAGCTGCACTGTTGAGATATAAATATCGAAACGCCTTTGCAGATGGCTATTCATAATTTTACATCAATGAAGAAACTTGCCAATGATCTTTTTTCGACGTTTGGGTCGACATATTCTCATGAAAAATTATTTTTTTTTATGGATTTTGTAGGATTTTTGTTTGGATTTTGTATTAAAATAAATGTATTAAATTCATGAATACGAAATATAAAGCGAATATTAAGAAACTATCTGAAAATAAACAACAGATTTCTCATTAAATATGCAGGGTCGACTGCAGACTGAGCATGGTCACCTTGTGCGGTATTCATAGTATCACCTAATTGATATAATTTTTTTGACTTCGACCTTTACTTCTTGCTCTTCACTTGCAAAAGTAGAATTTAAGAAAAAGAAGGAAATTAAAACTTTGTACAAGCCTTTAAAAGTGAAAACATGTATGTAGTCTTTAACCTCCCCGCTCTTTCTAAGTGATGCCACTGACCTGGTGACCCACGAGCTAGTACCAAAAATATAATGAACAAAATATGACCCACTACTCTAAAAGGTTCGCCATCCCTGTTATAGACCATTATTTAATTATTATTACATGTGTTTTGCTTTCCTTCTTTTTCATTTTGTGTTATAGATATAACGCTATATTCTTTATTGTATTAAGGTGTAAAGACCTAAGGAACATTTTAAACATTCGATCAAATAAGTTTGTATGATATATTTGTCTCATAAAGATTCCTACTTTCTTCTTCTGTTAGGTGAGAAGTGGAAAGAAATGCGTTCAACATTGAGTCCAGCATTTACATCGAGTAAGATGCGATTAATGTTCTCTTTAATCTCGGACTGTGCAGAAAACTTAACAACTTATTTCGTCGAAAAGTCAAGAGATGTTCAGGAAATTGAACTAAAAGATAGCTTTACAAGGCTAACAAACGATGTAATTGCTACATGTGCTTTCGGTGTTGAGTGTGATTCTCTGAGGAACAGAAACAATGAATTTTTTGGAATGGGTAAAAAGACTACAGACTTTACTGGACTTCGGGCAGCGTTTTGTCTTACGATGTTCACAATATTACCTAAAATAGCTCAAGTTAGTTACAATTTATATCTTTTACTTCATTTCTTACAAATTTCTTTATTCGTAAGTGAATTTCTATATATTTTTAGTTACTTGGTTTAACTTTCATTCCAGCAAAAGTAGTTCCTTTTTTCCATACAATTGTTAAGACTACTGTGAAATTACGTGAAGAAAATAATATTACTCGACCAGATATAATCCATCTTTTGATGGAAGCTAAGAAAGGTCGATTACGATACGAAGAGTCTTCAAATTTCAATGAAACAGGATTTGCAACAGTCGAAGAATCTGAAATTGGTAAAGCTGCGATCAATTGCAAAAGGGAAATTACTACTGAAGATGTTACTGCTCAAGCTTTGGTTTTTTTCTTCGCTGGTTTCGAGCCAGTATCCACAATGATGAGTTTCATGGGATACGAATTGGCCGTTAACCCGGATATACAAGAGCGCTTGCAAAGGGAAATTGATGAAACTTTAGTGGAATGCAATGGAAAAATTACTTACGAAACTTTAAATAAAATGAAATATATGGACATGGTCACAAGTGGTAAGTAATTTTATGGAATTTATGTTTGCTTCTTGAATAATAAATAGAATCTATATCTAATTGCACAATTCTATTTTTAGAATGTTTAAGAAAATGGCCTAGTGCATCCTTTATGGATAGATCTTGCGTGAAAGATTATACAATACAAGCAACGTCACCTAACGAAGTTGCTGTGCATATAAAAAGAGGAGATGTTGTTTGGTATCCAATTCGTGGTTTGCATCACGATCCACAATATTATCCAAATCCAGAAAAGTTCGATCCAGAACGTTTCAACGACGAAAACAAACAGAAAATTAAATCATTTACTTATCTACCTTTCGGAGTTGGACCAAGGAATTGCATTGGTTCAAGATTTGCTCTTATGGAGGTGAAGATTGTGTTCTTCCACTTGCTGTCCAAATTTGATATTATCGTAGTGGGTAAAACACCAATACCTATTGTTTTGGTTAAGTCAATGGGTTTTAATCTGCAAGCTGAGGGAGGAATTTGGGTCGGCCTAAAACAAAGAAAACTTGACGCAAATCATACATTAAACAAATAGAATCTTGGCGAGGTCCATTTAAAATGATAAATCATGTATGCATAATATTGTTAATAAGTCAAAACTGTTAACACATTGCTGTCCGTTAACGTACTAATACGATTTTTCATAATAAGTCGATTTATAATAAAAAAAACAACGTATAAGATCCGCAGACTTATAATTTTTTATTTGAAATCTTTCCTCCAAGAAAACCGATTTCAGAACTTACGCCAGGTTTCTGTTTCGCCCTCGAATATTTGGAAGGAACGGAATTGGAAAATCGTTTTCTGAAGTTTGGAGAAAATTTCCTTTCAAAATGTTTCGGAATTGGTTTTGTGAAAAATTTGGTGTTTTCACTGGATTTTCTGGAAAACTGCTCCTTCGTCTTTGGGCAAGACCATGGGGAACTGAAAAAGGTTGGAGGTTTTCCTTATTTTTTGGAAAACAGTTTGGGTTAGACCATGAGGAACATAAGATGTCATTGTGGTCAAATTTGTAGATTTCCCTTGATTTTGGACCAGTGCACTTTTTACAAGATTTACATTATTCAGATTATAGACCAAACCATGGAAAACTGAAAAAGTTGTTGGAAGGTTTGGAGTTTCTCCTACATTTTTGGAAAAATCTATATTTGGATTATGGACATGGGGAACTGAAGAAATTGATGAAGACCGAACCTTGCGGAGCTGAAGAATTTACAGAAAAATGTCGACGTTTCCCAATTGTTGTTTGGACGAAAACCGCGAAAACAAAAAGAAATTTGGTTTTGTTTAGATCCCGGCCAAACTAACAGAAAACCGCGAAAATCCCTGGAAAGACCTTCGAAAAGACTGTATAAAGTCCCTTGGGAAAACTCGAATTTGGAAAATTTGCCATATTTCTTTGCCTTTTGTAAAACTAACTCTGGCATTTTGAACCGGAAAATTGTCCGATTTTCCTTGCAGGATTCTTTTGAATTTTTCACAATTATATACAAACTTTTTTTGATTTATTCTTAGGAAAATTTATTCATCCTGGCGATGTTCACGTATGTAAATGCGTGGCCTGTATAGTGTTAATATCAATCAGTGTTGTTTCGGTTATAAAAATATAAAATAAACTTCATTGTTCACTTCACTGTTTTTAAAATTGTTTGTTAAAAAGTAGATACGTATATTAAATATAGAATTTATGTATTTATATACAAATAAGTTTTAAAGGATTTGGCAAGTGAGCAATTATTACATGAGAAAGTACATTGATTTATGGCTTGTTGGTTATTCACTCATGCTCGTTAGTTAATTAATGAACTAGTTATGATCAAGTATTAATCCACACAAATGCCATAAATGGTATAATTTTATAACACATTTTAACATGTGCTGGCTGATATTCCTCTTATGCCAACTCGAATATTTTGCCCTAGTGACAACTTATTCTGTGTTAAATGAGGCAATTTTCGCTTTTTTTTTTGTTAAATATTCATTTCTAGCTACTAATAGCCACCTGAAAAGCCCATTTCTTCAACTTAAACTGTTTTTGTGGAGACCACTAAAATATAAAGCTCTATACTGGTTTAAACCGAAGAAAAAATAACTTTTCTTGCTGCTAAAAGCGCTCTTAAAAACTTTCTTCTTAAATTATTTCTGTGAGATTACTTATCTATAAAGATTTCTAGTACAATTAATAACTATTATTAGAAAATGATCAATTATTACATATGTATACTGGTATATGTACATTGCTGACTTGCAACAAAGTTAATTACTGATCATTGGTTATTAGATAATTATTTAGTTTCCAAATAATTATTAGAAATAGTTGTTTCTTTATAAAACAATAAACAATTTATATTATCAATAATTGTATTTGGAGGAGGAAGAAAACAGAATGTGTGGTGAGACAGTTACGATTTTGTTAACGAAATTTAAGATTTTTTTAGATTTTTACATTTTTTTCAATAATTTTTTTTGTGAAATAAAGTTATTTACCCTATAGGGTTAACAACCTCAGTTGTACAAAGTTGGACTATGTCTAACCACCAAGATAATTTTTATATCATGGCTTCTTATGATTGTTATTACCCTGAAGACAAAGTCAAGCGATCGGATTCCAGGGTACCTGACAGTTTGAAGCTAGTGTATGAATCGGAACACCACACAAACCTCACCTTCAAGAAGAAAAGGAACGTACTTCGGAACGTACAACATTAACTCACTCGTCCAAGCTGGAAAGCTAAAGCAGTTAAAAACAGAACTACGTAGACCCAACATTTCTATATTGGCGCTCCAAGAAACAAGGTTTATAAACGAGGAAACATATGAATTAGGTGGTTTCAGAATCTTCAAGGAGAAACCTGGGATTTAGATCTTAAAAAATATCCCACACCTCGGAACAGCATTTATTGTGAAAACAAAAATGGACTTAAAGAGTACAAACTCCAGACTTACACTCTGAAATCTGCCAACAAAAAGTGCACGATAATAAATGCCCTTGCACCTATTAATCAGGATAACAGCCATAATAACCCTGATAAAGTAGAAGTATTTTGGGATAAAATGGAAAATGAAATACGTAGGATCCTAAAAAACAATATCATCTTCCTAATTGGAGATTTCAATGCTCAGCTGAGCCAAGAAAGGAAATTTCATGCAATAGTAGGAGAGTATCCTGCTCACAAAAGAACTAACAGAAATGGAGAAAGATTGATCAACCTATGCAAAATGAGTAGCCCGAAGATTATGTCTACCCACTTCAAAGCAAAGCCATGTAAATAGAAAACCTGGGTATCTGCAAACTCTATGTTGGGGGAATTCCAACTGGATCATGTAGGAAATTCAGAATATCAGAAAAGGAGAAAATGTAACATCAGACTACTACCTTTCCCAAATCAAAAATGCATTTCATTCTTGGAAAAAATCTACAAGATGGAAACAAAATCCCAAAAATTGATCGTGGGATGTTGGAACAGAAGAAGAAAGAATAAAGTGAAATATTGCAAGTACCAAACACCTGGGAGGAAGTGACAAGAAATCTTGCAGATCTGGTGGAAGTCGCATCCGTGCAGCATCGTAGTAAACATCCTTGGGGGAACAAGAAGTGTGAAGATGCAATAAGTTAAAGGTTTGTCACATAGAAACTGTAGAATCAGAACGTGTGTGATGCCAGAAAATTTGAAAAAGTTGAAAGTAATAAGAAAGAAGACACATCAAATTCTAAGGAAAGTAAGTATTATGTAGATCAAATTATAGAAATGGAAGGAAATTTCAGAAAGAAGAATAACACCAGTTTATTCCACAAAACATTCAAGAACAAAATAAATGGTTACTTAACACCCAGCTTCAATTTCAAGAGAAAGGTTGGAACTTTGGCTCTTAATCACCAAGACAACTGTATGGTACTTGCCAATTATTTTGAAGAACTCCTCAACTGCGAAAGACCTCAGGAAAAACTAAAAATAAAAATGGATACACCACAAAATCCAAATTCTGAGCCACCGGATGAAGCATAAGTAAGAAAGGCAATAAATTCATTGAACAACAACAAAGCAACTGAGGAAGTTGGAATAATAGCTGAACTTTGGAAGGTGGCCAATAACGCTTTTATCACTAAAACAAAAAAACTGTTCCAAGAAATTTGGAAAGAGGAAAAGTTACCAGAGGATGGGCTAGTGGCACTCATACACCCATTGCATAAAAAAGGACCAAATACAGATGTAAATAACTATCGAGGTATATCACTCCTACCTGTTACTTACAAAATTTTCTGTAAAATACTACTACATAGGCTTGAATCTCAACTAGATTCAAAATTGGGAGAATACCAAGGAGGCTTCGGGAGAAAATGCTCTTGTCCAAAACAAATATTTAGCTTGGAAATGATCATCCAGTATTACTCCATACGAGCTAAAGACATCTTCATATCTTTTATTGACTTCAAAAAGATCTATGACTCAGTAGACAGAGAAACACTAGTCGAGGTACTGAGAGAACATGGAGTTGATCAAAAAAACATTAAAACCTGATCAAATTAACATTCACAAACACTGTTTCAAAAGTAAAATTTCAGGGAGAGATCGGCAAACCATTTCATCTGAGGACATACCTAAGACAAGGTGATGACCTTTCAACGATGATGTTTAATGTGCTTTTGGATAAGATAATGAAGAGATTCTGACAAGATAACGAGTCTGGTGCTATAATTGGATCAAAGAACAAAAACGTCAATCCCAAATGCCTGGCCTTTGCAGACGACCTGGCTCTCTTAGCTGAGACTGAACAAGAAGCTGTAACACGAATCAATGAACTCAAGGAAATAGCAGAGAAAGCTAGAGTCCAGATTTCCTTCCTGAAAACAGAAATAATGAATGACGTCCAAGAAAAATTATACGAAGAAAACAGTGAAGACGAAATATGGGCAGATTAATGTGACAAAACAGTTTCAATTACCTTGGAAAGCTTATCAACAACAATGGATTCGATAAACCTACAATATGAAATAAAAGACTGAAACTGGAGGAACTAAATCATCACTAAAAACATCTACAACAAAAAGAACTTACCCACCAATGCAAATATAAAGCACTGTAATGCTGTAGTAAAGCCAGTGATATTGTATGGAATGGAAACTGCAACCTTAACAAGCCTGGAAAACCTTCTGAAAATCGAAAGGAGGATATCGCGAAGAATCTGAATGAGATCAAACAAGGAAATTTATGAGCAGGTAGAATATTTGGAAACAATTACAAGAAAGAGACGTCTTAGACTCTACGGCCACATGATTGGAATGAATCCTCAAAGAACAAATAAACAAATCTTCGACAAAATATATAACCTGAAAAGCCAGAGTGGTTATGCTAAGCAGATGAAGGAAGAATTAAGAAGACTTGGAATTATAGATGAAGTCTGCCAAGATAGAGACGGATACAAAAAACGACTCAACAGCATTAAAGTTCTAGTTGGAGAGAAAGTGAAATGAGGAGAGACGAATACCTCAATGGGATAGAATGAAGGCTTTTTGGAAGAGGAAGAAAAGTGAAAGTGTGGTGAGAGTGAGAACTAAACATTGAAATCTGTGTGGTCCTTAGACGGCAGGTTCGCGAAGGAAAAAAAATGTATTTGTTAGATAAGCTATTATATAAATGATAAGCTGTGAGTAATAATTGATTAATCTATTTAAAAAAATGACCAGTAAACGACGAGGTAAACATAATCTTTGAGTTATGTGTATCTGCTTTTTATGAACCTTATTATTACCATAGCATTTTTTTAAATTGTTGTAGCTTCGAGGAGAAAATGATGGATTATTCATTTTGCGTAGCTGATAACTAGGGTTCGGATAAATATGCATTAAAAATTACAAAATATGTACATATAATATGGACCATAAAGTCTAAAATATGGAAAAAATATGGAGTTAAAAATAATAATAACTTTAAAGTATAGTTTAATAAAACATAATTTAATGTGAAAAATAAATTAGAACAATTTTATTCGCCTTCCGTTTCATTCACATTATTGAAATTATTGCAGTACACAATACATTCAAATTTTCAAAATTAAAACTCTTTTTGTTTGGTCGATATAATGCTTTGTACTGGCTGAATGATCTTTCAACATCACAGGATGTCTTTGGAGCATAGTTAAATTTGCACATTTCTGCATGTAAGTGGGGCACGTCGTCTTCTAATCTTCCGTCCAGCATGCTGTTAATTTTTTTTCAGGGTATCAAATCCTTTATATTTTCCCAAAACATAACTTGATTTTTCTTATACCCGTCAGCCACGAGGCCTTCTGCTTCAGCCACTTTTTTTTCTATTGTATTTATAATCTTTAGGTTGTCATTCAGTGATGTTGAAGATATCCTAGTGCCTTTATCCGGAGTGATAAAAAACAATAATTGCTTTTTATGTAGACCAAATCGTTATGCGATTAAAAGTCTCATCTTCAAGAAATTCTTTTGAGACTAAAATACTAGCAGCCTCGTCTTATAATTCATAAATATTTGTTTTGACTTCATTAGGATGTTGAGTGTAGTATTCAACTGTTGTCAGCCATGTACCCCAACGTGTCAGCACTGGCTCCGGCGGCAAAATAAAGTTGGGATACATCTCTTTAAATTTAGAGATCCTGCTTGGTGCTTTCGAAAAGATTTTCTTCACATTTGATACTAATCTATTTATACCATGTTCTATGCACGTTACATGGATCATTTTGGGATATAAAAGTTTAAGATCATCTGCTGCTTTAACCAAGAAAATCCTTTTTATTGGCGTGTGAAGAACTTCCTAAATGCAACCATCAAACATCAGCGAAACTTTTTAATGAAATTATTCTTTCTTCTTCCTTTCTTCAATCAACAAAGGAGCAGCAAGAAAACTTGTTCATGTTTAATTCCATTGGACCACAAAACATCCATAGCATCATTAAAAAGCTGATGTTTGATATTTGCATTTAGGAAGTTCTTCATACGCCAATAAAAAGGGTTTGCTTGATCTGTCTTCAAATAGACGACCAATAATCACGTTGCCTATGCAACGACCTTGAGTATCTGTAGTTTCGTCGATTGCAATCCATATGGGGCCATCTTAAATATCTTCACGAATCAAAGCTAAATAATCTTCATAAATAACACACAAATAGTTTTTCCTTAATTTTATTCTTCCCAGTAATATTTACCTTATGTTTTGTAGTAGATATGTGTTGCGATACTAAAAAACGTTGCTCAGTCGATAGAGATTTTTCACAGACATTACAAAACAACACATTCCCATCGGTACTCAACGATTGATTTGGAAAATCTATGATATATTTTTCCAATTTGAACCGCACAATATCATAGCAAGCGCTATATCAAAGTGGCGCAATGGCAAATGTATATATAAATGTATTAAAAATATGTATTTACATATTAATCCGGGCCCTACTGATTTCAAATGAATAGTAGAAAACATTGTTAGCTACTAAACCTTTATATGTCCGGCAAACTGCACTAAACTACTTTTAATCAATCGGTCAATACTTTCGTTATTAGGGTTCAGGGATCGTCTAATACAGGGGTGGCGAACCTTTATGTATCAACGTGCCATTTTCTCCAAAAAAATGTTTAATGAGGCCATAGATGTGCCGAGATCAAAACCAGATTAGAAAAAGATAGAAGCGCCTTTATAAAAATGAAAAAAAGTGCTAACCAGTCACGATCTAACTTTAAAATTAAGAATGAAAATGGTACGCTGCTATGTGTTTTCAGTCCTATTGTATGGCATGGTGGATGAACACTAATGCTTAAACGCCTAGAATCATACAAAATGTGGGTGTACCGACGATTACGAAAGATCAGTTGTTTGGACAAAGTCAATAACAATAGAGTTCGCAATCGCATGGAAAAGATTTGGAAATACTCAAAACTGTCAAACGGCGAAAATTAGAATATTTTGGTCATTTTATAGGCACTCGGAAAAATATAAAATGCTACACTTATTATAGAGGGAAAAATACCAGGCAAGCAAAGCCAAGGAAGAAGGAGAACATCGTGGTTAAAGAACTTGAGGCAGTGGTATGGGAAGTCTACGGTTCAGCTTCTCCGGGCCGCTGTCAACAAAACAATCATCGTGAACATGGTAGCCAACCTGATAACTAACGATCGTTGAACGGTCATGATACCAGAAGAGGAAGATGTGATGTCAAATAATTTTGACTTAGTGATATTATTTTTAGCAGACTGCTTGCTGAACTGGAGTTATCTGTCGCACGGTTTCTAAGCGAGTCTTTAATGTTATTTATCTTCGAAAATAATGCCAGGTAGGCACAGGTAGATGAAAATATGGTTAAAATAGCACGAGGCAGTTAAATGTGACTGGAGACGAATTCCATGTTTCCAAAATTTTTGTTTTCCAATTTTGCATCCAAACATACACTTACCAACCTACCAACCTACCCTTTTAAAAAACCTACCCTACATACACTTCAATACTACGTGGATAAATATTATAATTATATCATAAATAACAAGTGAAGTGAAAAATAAAACTGTTTTTCAAATGATGTTGTTTTGTATCCTGATCATAAATAACCTAATTAAATTCAACTATTTATATAAATTGCACAAAAGTATACATAAATGAATGAACGTTGATAGAATTGCCATTTATATTCCTTGGTTTTCCTTAATCAGGCTAAATATAAAGAAATAATTCAATATGCTTTGGTTAGTAATATCGATCGTCTTACTATTGTTCTACATATTGGTGAAAAGGAAACAAAATTACTGGAAGCGTTTGGGCGTGCCACAAACTAATTCGCCATTTTTACTCGGAGACTCGATTTATATTATTGCAAAAAAAGAAAATTTACCGGGATGTTTGCAAAGAATCTACGGAATGTATCCAGACTCCAGGTAAATAGATTTTAGACGATTACGTTTCTTGCATGTCCGTTTGTATGTGTTGGTGCTTATTACGTCCACGCTAATGCCAAAGCGAATATCGCTACATTCTCAAATGAGGTATCGTTTGTTTCGTTTTGACACTGCAGCTGATATAAGATAAATAACATCACACATTGATCAGAAGGGTTGGCGCCATAACATCTGGATCGGAAGTAAATGCAATCTCAATATGGGTATCAAATGTAAGTCACCTGGAGGAATGTTTCAAATATAATTATTTCCATTTGACTATACCATTTTAAATTTTGAAGAACTAATAATGTTTTAATGAACCTCCTATCTATAAATTCTAGTACATATGAACCTTTTTAAACTAAAATTCGAAAAGTTTCAATGAATAAACTATAAAATATTAGTTTCGTTTAAGTAATTAAAACTAAGGGTTGGAATTGAGGGTGATCCTAAACTAATATTGGGAGGGTGGAAAAGGGAAGATAATGTTTGCGTAAAACCCGTGTGTGCGCTTTCCTTCTTAAGCCCCCTATTATGATAAAATTATTTATGATATTTATGTATACGATATATGATAAAATGATTTTGAAGTTTCCTGTTAGTAAAGAATATAGCTTTCTGAATGCTGGATATAATTTACTTATGTTCTTTTTAAGTTTTTCTTGTGTTACATTAATCTTGTGTTGAGCGCCAAACGATTTCACATCAGATGAGGATTTATATGAATATTTTGGAGAACATAGAAATCTGTTGTTTGTAAACTTTGTAGAAAAGGAGATGATTTCGGTGTTGTCTGAAATAAAACTAATATTACATTTTTGGTAATACTTTTCTTTGTGTTTTAGTATGTGACTTCTTCTTCTTCTTTTTTCGAAAAGGCCTACTTTGGACCACGCTTGTTCAACTGTTGGACTTTGACCTTTTCCCAGTATTGTCGCATCTTCTGCTGGTGTAACTCCTTTCTCTCTTCTGTCCAAGGGGTACCTTTCCTTCGAGGTTTTTCCTGAAATCCAAGGACTTCCTTCAGGGTGCGTCTCACAGACTGACTGGATATTAAAGTTCTTTAATATCCTTCTCGGTCTCTGTCAACCAAGTGGTACGAAGCTTCTTTATTTGCCAGAAGTTGAACAGACGGTTGGTTAGTCGGTTTGGCGGCAATCTTGCAACGTGGCCATAGAAAGCTACCCTTCTTTTCCTTGCACAGTCAGAGAATATCTCAATATGATCGTAGAGCTCAGAGTTATGCCGCCTTCGGAATTCCCCATCTTCCTTTACCGGGCCTAGGATCTGCCTGAGGATTCTCTACTAGACCCCTTCGGTTCAAAGAAACACACTCCATGGCATACAGGGCTTCTGGTCATAAGACTGATGTGTAGTGCTTAAGTTTCAGGTTGCGTGACAGGCATTTCTTGTTGAAAGTGTTCTTAGTCAGCCGATAGGCTAGTTCCAACTTGTTGACTCTCTTGGATAATGATGCTCTTTCTGATAAGTTGGGTTCAATCCATCCGCCGAGATACTTAAATTTCTCAGTCCTCTTGATGTTTACCTGTTCTAGAAACATCTCTCTGTTTGCTTCTCTGATGTTGTTGAAGAATTCTGTTTTCTCCAGCGCCACTTGAAGACCCACTTTGGCAGCCTGTTTTCTGAGGCAGTTTACCTGCATTGTTGCCATCTCAAGAGAATCAGCAAATAGTGCCATATTATCTGCAAAGGCCAGGCAATCTACAACCAATCCATCGTTCTTACGCCCTAGGTAGATACCATGAGCATCCAAATTTTTCAGTTCCTAGCGCCATTCTCTCATAACCTTTTCAAGGACGCAGTTGAAGAGAAGTGGGAAAAGTCCATCTCCTCCCACTCCAGTTTTTATTTCGAAGCTTTCTGAAATCTCGCCTCTAAATTTAACCTTGGAATGGGTGTTGGTCAAAGTTTCTAGGATGAATCTGCGTGTTTTGTTGTCTAGTGCTGGTTCCTGGAGTACTTTGTTAAGTATTGCCCTATCAATGGAATCGTAGGCCTCCCTAAAATCAACAAAGGTGACGACCACCTTGCGGCTTCTCATCTTGGAGTATGCAAGTACAGTTTTAAGATTGAGGATCTGTTCAACACAGGATCGGCTATTCCTGAAGCCCCCCTGGTATTCTCCCAGTTGACTATCCAACTGATTTTCTGCCCTTGTTTGTACCGCCTTCGAGAGAATCTTGTACGTTACCAGGACGAGAGAAATTCCACGGTAGTTGTTTAGATCAGAAAAATCTCCCTTTTTTTGAAGTGGATGGATCATAGCAGATTTCCAATCGGGTCGTAATTTCTCTGTTTCCCAGATGTCCTGGATGATCTCGCTTAGCTCCTTGTTTCCCAGCACCTTTCCACAGTTCAGCAACGATAGAGTCCTCTCCAGCTGCCTTATTATTCTTAAGAAGTTGAATGATCTGGCCAACTTCATCCAATGAAGGGAGAAGCGAGTCCGGGTTTGGTGTGGTTTGTTTGTAGTCGAAGTCTTCGCTGGGTGGGTCACAGTTGAGTAGATTTTTAAAGAACTGAGCTAAAAGGTGGCAGTTGTCTTTGTCGTTATAAGCCAGTTTGCCTTGTGAGTCTCTGAAGTGGAGGCTTGGCGGAGCGTATTTTCCGAGTGCCTGCTTAAAGGTTCCAAATAAATCTCTGGAATTATTCTTAGCAAAGCTCTCTTCGATTTGGGTTAGTTGGTTTTGTGTAAAGGTTCGGTTGGTTCCTCGAATTATCTTGGCTGTAACCTTTCTTTGTTCCAAAAATTTATGCCAATTTTCCTTGGTTTTTTTAGAATTCCATTTCACCCAGGCTATCTGTCTTTGGGCTATTGCATTGTCACAGTCTTCACCACGGATGCTTTCTTCTTCTAGCGAGAGGGGCGAGTTCATTGAACGCCTTGACAAGAGTCTCCTTCAGTAGTTCCCAGTTATTTAGGTCTGTGTTGTTCAGTCTCTGACTTAGTTCATGACTGTTCTTGAGTCGCTCGACGTTGAATCTTACCATTTTGGAGGTTCTATGTAATCTGGTGTTTCTAGGCTGGAGTCTTATTTTGATCTTTGAGAGGTAGTGGTCTGAGTACAGATTGGCGCTTCTTAGTACCTTCACGTTTTGTATTTCCTCTTGAGATTTTCGTGAAATGGCCACATGATCTATCTGGAATTCACATAGGTAGGTATTAGATGAAATACAAGTATTCTGCTTCCTTGCCCAGTGTTTGAAGGCTGTAGACTTCATGATCAACCCAAAAGTCCTACACAGATCCACCAACCGTTCTCCGTTGCGGTTGGTTCGCTTATGCGCCGGATAATTTCCTGCTATGTTTCTGTATTTTTTCTCTCTTCCCAATTGAGCATTGAAGTCACCAAACAGTATAACGGTGTGCTTCTCTGGAAGTTTAGAGATAATATCTTCTAAGTCTTCCCAGAATTTATCAGCTTTGTCTGGATTGCGTCTGTTGTCCTGGTTGATTGGGGCATGTACATTGACTATACTGTAGCCCTTGTTTGCGCATTTGAGAGAGAGGATGGATACACGACTGCTCGGGAGGTAAACTCGGTGACTGAATCCAGTATCCTGTGACTAATTATAAATCCTCTACCTAAGTGGGGAACTTTCTTCATTACCCGCTGACCCACTTTTCATTTGAGGATTCTGTAGCTTTGGGACTCGAAGGCATATTCGTCCGTAAATCTGGTTTCCTGTACTGCTGTCAGTAATATGTTGTGTTGTGTTAGTGAATCAGTCAAATGTTTCAGTTTACACACGTTTAACAGTGAGTTGGCATTAAATGTTGCGAAGAAACTTTGCCGTCTTGGTCTGAGTTTACGTCCGGTGATTTCAGGATGCTCCGACTCATCCTTAAAGCATGTTGGTGCGTACTCCCCAGAATCCGAAGGTCCGCTAACGTCACCATAGGTGACGGTGGATTGGTTACCACCTGGGGTAGTACATTTAGCGAGATTTTCCTTCATGCTCAGTTGAAGAATATTCTTCATGGGACAGTGGCAAGCTACTGTCCAAGATACTGGTAGTATGTGACTTATTTATTATAAATTGTTTTTAATTTTGTTCACATTCTATTAGTATGTGACTTATTTATTATAGATTGTTTTAAAAATTTTGTCCGTTTTATAAGTCTACTTTACTGTAATATCTCATTGAATACTTATTCAATTTACTTTTATACGCCATTTGAATCAGTGTACTTTTGCCAAAGTAACACAAGTCGATTAATTCCGTCGGCATAAAAATTGTGTGCTCGGGATTCGATGAACTTGAAGCCCAGTTTTTGCTTGGTCCTGATTGGAGTAGTTTCTAACGCTGAAAAAGTTATCCAAGTGCTTGAAAAAAATGGTAGTCAGTTGGCGAGAGGTCTGGGGAGTATAGTGGGTGAGGCAAAACTTCGAAGCTAAATTCGTTTAATTTTCAGGCGGTGATTTGTGAAACGTGCTGCTGCTGACGCTATTATTAGTACATTTCGTCGATTTCCTCACAATAGGACTCTGCTGTTTGGCCCTGTTGCAGAAAGTTATAGTGAATCACACCAGCGACTTACCACCATACAGTAACCATCGTCTTTTTTTGGTGGGTTCTCGCCTTTGGGAAGTGCCTGGGTGGCTCATCGGTGTCCAACCACTGTTGTAGCAGAGGATCCACTTTTCATCACACGTAATGATCCGAGCCAAAAAAGGAACATTTTTAAAACGTAACAATTTCTGTCGATCATTCAAATCGTGGGGCACTCACTTTTAGAGTATTTTGACCTTTCCAATACGTTTTAAACCATCAAAAACCGCATAGGAGCTGACGCCTAGTTCTTCCGCGATCCCACGCACCGTTTGTGATGGGTCAGTCTACACCAGGGTCATCAAATCCTCGTCCTGGAATTTCTGTAGGTCGACCAATTCGGGACTCATCTTCGAGGCTAAAATCTCCGGTACGAAATTTCGCGAACCACCGTCGAACGTTCATTAACACTACCATTGCCAAATGCCTAGTTAATTTTACGGGCTGTTTCGGCCGCGTTTTGGTTCAATTTCAATTCGCACATAGTAATAAACTCAAAAGAGGCAAAAAATTAAAATTTGGAAAAAAAATAACAGCATCAATGTATACAGTACAAAATCTCTATCGATTAGTGTTTACCATGCCACAGGTGAATAATTATTTATTGAGATATGGAGCTACAAAAACACATGACATTAAAACGGACAAAACTTTGGAAACAACCTATATATAACACCATTTAATAAGTCACATAATAGTGTTTATAGTCGTAGTCGTTATATTAGTGATTATAGTCATATATTTATATTTGTGTTTATAGTCTAATGTGTCTATATTCTATTTATTTATTGTCTATAGTCTATTGTGTTTAGATATATATCTGATATATCTCTGATCAGTGCAGCTTTGCTGTTATGAATTATAATTTGACAAACACTTACTTGAGAGTCTTATGGTTATCGATGACCGGAGGTTAGATTTTGTTTGATTGATTTAAATGATATTGTACTATTGGTAACACCATACTTTATTATAGATAATGATATAAACTTAGTAAAGTCGGAACACAGTCTGCATTGTGTTAGTTTCAACATTTTTTTTTCACAATTTTTAATCTTTTATAGTTTTTTTTAACAATAGTTACAATCTTGTGGTGTATGGTGTGATGTTTCTGACTAATCTGCTCTTCGTTTTCTGTTTTATTTGTAGCCCGATGATGGCGAAATTATTGATTTAAATTTTAAATCGCCCAAACTAGTAGCTAGTAACAAAGGCCTTAGGTGTATAAGCATGGTGATTCGGCTCCGGAAAGATATTTATATAATTCACAGAAGATATGTTGGAACTAATTAAATAATAAGATCCTGAAAGTTTCAGATCGCCTTGGGACCTCTCTCTCTCTACCCGTAAAAGCTGAGTAGCCAGCGCTCGTTCCAGTTAGTATATATTTCAGTGCACTGGAGAAATACTGGCGGTCGAAGTATAACTCAAGCACTCATTATATTTTTAGTCAAGCTTCGCACAGGCAATTCAAATACGTTTATATCTACAATTTTAGAGATCGAAGAAGAGCAGTTAATGTCAAAATATTGTGAACAAGTGACTGAATCTTTCGAACAAGACCAGAAATGATGTCCACAAATGATCTCATTGAAAATCATACATCTGCGCTTGTTAAAAAACTTCATAATAATCTCAATGGCAAACATTATTATTTGTGATGGGACCTACGCTCATCATGAGAAAAGTTCAAACAATGTGTTCCAGAGAAAGTCATATTCTGGTCAAAAAAAGTGACGCTGTGTAAACCATTTACGATTTGTACAACTGATGGATACATTATCGATATGCTAGAACCGTATTATGCTACCCAAAATGATGCTAATATTATGAGAGATATTATAGATAATCCAAATGCTATTTGTAATTTATTGAAACTAACTGATGTATTTGTGGTTGATCGTGGATTCCGTGATCTTAAAGAGCACCTAGAAAGAAAAGGTTTTGAAGTATTAATGCCAGCACTAAAAGGAAAACACAATCAACTAACAACAGCTGAGTGCATTGCGTCAAGAAACGTAACGAAAAAACGTAACGTAATTGCGTTGGCCAGTGGAAGCAGTGCACGGGATATTAAACAAATATATCTGCTGGATCAGAAAATTGACAATAAAATGCTTCCCTGAATCGGTACTTTTTTAGAATCGCGTCGGTTCTCCATAATCAATACAGTAAACGCCTAACTTCTGATGCCGACTGACTGGATGATATTGTAGAAATGATGAAATGCCAAAATGATGACTGAGAAATATTTTTTTTCGTTATTGACAAATTTCGCTTTTTCTCGAAAACCAATTGAGTTAGCGATCTGAAACTTTCAGGATCTTATTATTTAATTAGCACCAACATATCTTCCGAGTATCATATAAAAATCTTTCCGGGGCCGACTCACCATGCTTATACCCCTAGGGCCTTTAAACAGTTTGCTCTTTCATTGTCCGATGGCCACCAGTTAATTCCACATTTAAAATTTAACCCTTTATTGGACATTAATCACATATTTACTTCAAAATGTTGTTACGGGTGTTTTACGGCGGAATTTTGTCCTGAGGTGTCCTAGGTTAATGTCCTGTAAAGATCAGCAATCAAACTAGAACTCCTTTGTTATTACAGTTATAAAGTTGAAAGGGATATTTTGACCCACCCTGTACATAAAAGTGATTGTAACTAAAAATTTGTAAGTGACGGGCAATTGATGTGTTTATATTTGGTTTTAGGGTGCCGACATACATCAGAAAAATTTCCATCCCACAAAATGTGCGTAGAACAGTGTAATTAAGAAAAATATTAAATCAAAGAATGGAACTTAATTAATTTACCGTTTATTAGCGTCTGTCCCCATTGATGCTCACTTTTAAATACCTATTCGTGGAATAGTCGTGTATAAATGCAGTTAGTGCCATAGAAAACTTAATCTTAACAATCCTATATGTTAGTCCGTCCATTAAAACTTTTTCGAAAACCTATTGCACGTCCAGTAACCTCATAGAAATAATTTAGTTTTTGTTAAATTGGGTTGACATATCAGTCAGAAATTGAAGGTTTTCTAATACCTCGTGTTTAGTCAAGAGTTTTACAACTCCACATAGAATAAAGTTTCCCGTCAAATTTCTAGGCTGATTGGTCCTGATACTATTTAATTTATATTTGTGTTTAGATATGTTGGATTGTATCAAACAACATTGCCCACCCTATTAATTAGAGATCCTGATTTAATAAAACAAATCGCTGTTAAGGATATTGAGTATTTTATGGACCATCAATTATTTGTGCCTAAATATGATCGTATATGGTGCAGAAATGTGTTTTCGCTCAGTGGTAATAATAAAGTGGTTAAATTAAAAAGTATTATAATTAATATTTAATTTTTTTTTTATTAAAAGGCAAGGAATGGCATGCCATGCGCGCTACATTGACACCAACGTTTACTACCAGTAAACTGAAAAGAATGTTTCGTTTAATTTCTGAATGCGCAGAAAATTTTACAAAGCATTTCATAAATAAACAGGAGTTTGTAATTAGAGTTGAAATGAAAGAAGAGTTTCGCAGATTCACCAACGATGTTATTGGAACTTGTGCTTATGGAATGAATTTGAACACTATTGACGATAGAGAAAATGAGTTTTATAAAATGGGAAAAGAATCCAGCGAATTTTCTAGTTATTGGAAAGTTTTTAAATTCTTTGGATACGCTGTTATGCCAAATGTTTTCAAGGTTTGGCCATATAAACTTAATTATTTATTCTAGTTATATTTGATTTACTCCGTTTTGCCCGACTATACACACCGTTATTTATTGAATAAAGACAGTCTCAGAGGTGACGTTAACCATCCTCTTTTTATAAACACTTTTTGGGACAGTGTTGCGTCTGTATCGATGCAAAACTCGTATAGTATCTTATATTACGTAAATGTTATAAAAATAATAAATTTAAAAAAGGACTGTCCATTAATATCCACATGAGTATTCGCATAATGGAAACATCAAATATATAAACAATATAATAAACAATATTTACCAATAATTAATACTTTTAAAGACACTTTATACAATTTTCTATAGAAAACATTTCTTTTTTTCTAGTTTTTTGGTATACAAATGTTTCCGCCATACGTAGCAAAATTTTTCAAAAATCTAATAATCAAATCTATTAATCTTCGAAGCGAAAAAAGAATAATAAGACCAGATATGGTTCACTTCTTGATGGAGGCGAAAACGTATTATAATATTGACCAAAATATCGATAAATCCTGTAAAACTTTATTGAACGATGATGATATTGTTAGCCAAATACTCATTTTCTTCTTAGCCGGATATGAAACAATTGCTACTCAATTAACTTTCACAGCATATGAATTGGCCTTAAACCAAGACGTGCAGGAAAGATTAATAAATGAGATTGACACGATATTGAAGGAAACCGACGGGGAAATAAGTTACGAAGTTGTACATTCTTTAAAGTATTTAGAAATGGTTATATCAGGTTCATAGAAGAAATAATTCATTATTACAAGAATAAATTTTGTTATTTAATTTTAGAAAGTCTACGTAAATGGCCCTCAGCAAGCGGACATACAGATCGTGTTTGTACTAAACCGTATGAAATAAAACCTAAACTACCTCATGAAAAAACAATCTTGATCCCTAAGCATACACCAATTTGGTTCCCAATTAGTGCAATCAATAGAGATCCAAAATATTTTCCAAATCCTAATAAATTTGATCCTGAAAGATTCAACGAAAACAACAAGTCCGAAATTCTAACTGGTACATACATTCCTTTTGGGCTTGGAGGAAGGAGCTGCATAGGCAAAAGATTTGCAATCTTGGAGATGAAAATTATCTTTGTCCATTTGTTCAAAAATTTTCGAATTGTGAAGATTCAAGAAACATTGGATGTCATCAAAACTAATCCAAGGAGTATGAACATTGCCATAGAAGGCGGACATTGGCTTGGACTGCAACTTAGATGAAATTATTTTGAAATATTTATATATTTAAAAAAATACTATTTATTCGGTATTGTAATTCTTGCGCGTGTGCCACCCCCTAAATGCACCATGGAAGGGGTGGAACCCTAAGGCTGCTTAAGCTTCTGCGAGAACAAATATTTTTATTTATTCATTCACATTTTGGCTATTTAAGTAAAAACATACATTCCAATAATTATAAAAGATTTATACCATGGTAAGTTTTAATATAATAAATTTAATATTAATCACAAAATATACATGTATATTTAGTGTATTTTAGGAAAAAAATTAAAATAATCAACCTATTGAAAATCATTATTGACCCCAAATTTTTGGTACAGTCGAAACGAATCGCAACGATTAATATAATAATAATAATATACTTTATTAGCAAAAGCTATAAATATACAAGAATTTCTAAATAAACAGCTTTAAATATTTATTTCTAGATTAATAGCTTCAAACATTCACCATGGCACCATCCCACAGTGGGCAAAAATCCCAAAAAGCTGGCCATAATGCAAGAATTTTTTTTTCTTCTGTATTTTAAGGTTTACATGATTACAGTAATACCCCTAGCATCATTTGAGAACATTAGTTGAGAGCAGGTAGTTTTCTAAACACCCTTTTGTCGTTCCCATTCATAGACGTTATTTTAAGTTGAAACGTGTGCACGTTTTTTTTTCGACCAAAAATACCAGATTTTTGATAGTGTATAGTTTTTACATAGAGTGACCAATTTTAATAGAAAGACATGGATTTTTCTCGTGAATGTAAGTACTTTAATAAATAGCTAATTATAAATGTATGTGACAACGGTTAAAATTATAAATTGATAGACAATGGACTGCGGTTTTTAGATACTTGAATTATTTCACGCTGATAAAAATAGAGTTTTAAAAAAAGCCCTGGTAGATCCTGTCTTGTTTTCATAATTAAATAGTAGGTTACATATTTATACAAAACATATCTGAAAATTGAGACCGGAACCCTTTTTACATGATTTTATGCCCCTTGTAACAACCCTCATTGTAGAATGCGTTATAAATACTGTAACATATGTTATATTAGTTCTGATCTAATCTATTCTTTACATAAACGATGTTTCATTATTTACAAAATACTAAAAAATTGCAGCAGGTTTTCGGCAGCAATTAGGACTTTTAGTCGATGCCCCGAAACAGGGATGTGTGAGTACTAATGACGGTAATACAGCGGGCCGTTTTTTCCAAAAATAATATAGAAATAGATAGACGAAAATTTAATCAAGAGGATCCATGTAATACTTCAAGTTATTTCGTGTGGCTTTGATGTAAACATTTCAAAGTTTGAGGAGTACGCTGTTTCAACCGCGCGAAGATTCGTAGAATTGTATCCATGGTACTACATGCCTACTAGTGTACACAAAATATTAATACAGGGGCCACAAATAATAGAAGCATCTTTGTTGCCTATTGGACAAATGTCTGAAGAGGCACAGGAATCTTACAACAAGTGCATCAAAAAGTTTCGTCAGAATTTCAGCCGAAAATGTAGTAGTACGAAAACTGTGGAGGACGTTTTTCGAAGACTATTAGTTACGTCCGATCCTTTTATTTCAAGCTTGCGAAAACTTAATGCGAAAAAAAAAATTAGATCTTTGTAGCCTGAAGCTATCGAATTGTTGATAGAACCTCCAATTGAAATTGTAAACGTACAAGGTTCATCGACAGACGAAGTGAATTACAGTGACACCGACTAAGTATGGGAGTGAATAGCATACTTGTATATACTTGTATATTGTGTTTAATTTTAGTTAAAATGTGTATATAAAAAGGACTTAAAGTGAATTTATGTGTATATAAAAAGGACTATAAATTTGTTATATGTGTATATAAAAAGGACTAAAAGTAATTGTGGATAATATTATTGTATATTATGTATAACTGTATAGTATTATATAGCTTAGGTTAGTTTATGTTAGTTTCAAGTCATTAAAATTCATAAATATCAGTCGCTATTTTGTACCCGTCATTTTGTTTTTTTGGAAAACCAATTTCAGATTCGTAATCAGCGACCCCAAAAACCCCTAAATAATAATTTTTGTTTCAATGTCATTAAAATTCATAAATATCAGTCGCCATTTTGTATCCGCCATATTGTATTTTTCAAAACCAATTTCAGATTCGTAATCAGCTACACCAAACCCCCCCCCCCCCCCCCCGAGTTAGATTTTTTTTGCAAAATAATGATATTTTCGAATTCTGGCGAGTTTTTTGGGATTTTGCCCACTGTGCATCCCCACCAACAACTAAGTGCTAGAATAATGCCAAAAACCTATGCCAGCAAAAATACCGCCTTAGTAAACATTTAAAGCTGCTCAGTCTTTTATAATTTTCTACTTCCGTAGGCAGCAAGACAGCATATTGTATTGAATCAATGCCCTTGTAAGTACCGTAACATATGTTATATTGAATCTCCTAAGTGCAGAAAACTTAAGAATAGCGAAGTCCTTTACATTTGTTGTTGTTAGTTTTATATTTGACCAATGACAACTTGTCATTTAAATGCTTTGTTTTAAGATTATTTTTAATTTTGTATAAAAGTACCATAGTATTATATTCTATTCTGACTTTAATAGGCATAAGTCCCAGGCACTGTAACATAGACTTTACGGGTGTCTATATGTTGCATTATCATTATCATTATTTTACGCACACACCTGTTTTGTATAATCTCCAGATTTTTTATCAAATATTCCGGAAGCTTATACAAGACAAGCGCACAAAAATTAGCATGCGGTAGTATCAATGATTTGTATAATAATAATTTAGTTTGTAAACTCACTCTTTTGCCAATTCTACTTAATAAATATGATTTCTTTAACATTTTATTTATAACAAAAGCTGCATTTCGGATAAAGTTGTATCTACTATTAATAATGACACCTAGATAATTGTACTCTGATACCTCTTAAAGGGTAACGTTGCCAAAAAGAACTTTCGAGCCATTGGTCACTTTGGACAAACTGAGCTTATTGTGTATTATCATATATTTAGATTTATTTACATTTACACTGAGACTGTTACTCGATAAGTACTCAGATATATTTACAAGATCAGAATTAACTTTCTCAATCAGTTCTTTTAAACCCGTACCAGATGTATACCCGTACCAGCATTGTGTCATCTGCAAACATTTTTATATTACAGTGTTTTACAATTTGTATTATATCAATAATATAAAGTATAGACCACAATGGTCCTAAGATAGTACCCTGAGGCACCCCGTATTCAACATCAATACTACTCGAAATACAGTTTCCAAATTTTACCTTTTGCTTTACGGTTGCTTAAGTAGAACTTCGACCATTTTGTGGCAATATCTGTTTTTCCTATTTGATTTAGATTTTCTAATAATATATCTCCTCCTAAAATCTATAAACAGGTTCAAGATATATTTTCCCTTAACTACGTCATATAACCAAGTACCACATATATTAACAACGGTCTTGCAGGAATGTCCTTCTCTGAACCCCGATTGATGAATAGAGATTACATTATTATTTCCACAAAAATTTGATGATTGGTTTTCTACAATAATTTATAATACTTTTTCATAACAAGGTAAAACATTAATTGGGTGTTACTCGTCACATTTATTCGTATTTGGAAATTTCACAGGTGTCACTAGAGATGTCTTCCATTCATCAGGGAAAACGCCAAATGTTAACGAATAATTGATGACATCTAGGAACCGGTTGCCAACGACTTCATGGGCATCCTGGAGAATTTTAGAATTTATACCGTTACTGTCACCACTAGTTTTTTTAGAGATTTCACTATTGAATTTAATTGGCACATAGACACTAGTTCGAATTTGGTTAGTACCCTTATAGGGTCCCGGTTTTTTCTCTGTCTATTTATTACCGCGTAATGCACACTACAATTTAGAGCAGCGGTCGGCAACCTTTTTCTGATGGCGGGTCATTTTTTAAAAAACAAATTTTAAGCGGGTCGCACATTCAGATGCTTTCGAATATAATATGTAGCTTACATAGTTTTTGTTTTAATCGTATATAAATATTATTGGGAATGTATATATAAAAGAAAAAAGTAGTAACAATTTTATTTACATGCTACAATAACATCGGTAAACAAAAATTTATTGACATTCAAGTCCAAATATACAAAAAAACATTTTTTTTATACAAACAAAAATTATTTTTATGAATTTTTTGTTCTTGAATGATTTTCGATAATTCATTTATATTGGGTTGGGATTGAGATACTGAGATCCTCAAAAGATTTTGCAAATTTTCATCGGTCAACCTCGTTCTATATTTTGATTTATTCATTCATTCATTTATTCTTGAAAAAGTTTGTTAGCATAAATAAGTGCTCGAAAAAATGCTAATCATTGATTTCCCAAAAATTTTGAAATTAGGAAATTTATTATCTGATAGACTTAAAGAAATTAAATTATTTTCATAAAATTATTTATATATATATTGATTGTAATTCTGTAAGATTGCAACTCTTCTTGTAAATTTTCTGGTGCTTTTAAAATACCTGCGTAATCTTATAGGATTTTCAAATATTAATATATCAATTTCATTTGCATAAAAATCTTGAAAGCGATAACGAAAATTTTCGTTCAATAATTTTAGTGAATCAACATAAAATTTATGTAATTTATGTATCAACATAATATTTAAAATTATTTGAAGGTCACTGTTTTTAGTTAAAAATGATTGCAAAGTAGAAAAATGATAAAAATTATTATTTTCAAGTTGCGAAATATCAATTTTATTTTAAGCTGAAAACTATTTTAAGCTTTTAATTTCCGTAAATAACTTTCCTTTGCTTTGCAATGTTATATTTAATTTATTGAGGTAAGTTGTAAATAAAACAAAATTCGATAAAAACTCTGGTATATTGTTTCCTTTCTTTGTCAAGAACAATTCAATTTTGACTTTCAACTCAAAAAATCTTTTCAAAACTATCCCACGACTAAGCCATTACTTCAGAAAAGTACACAACATCTTCATATTCCGCATCTATTTCGTTTAAGAATTCTCAACATTTTCGATGGTTCATACCGATAAAATTTTGCTTGGTGGGCCGCAGAAAAACTTGCAATGGGCCCCATGCGGCCCGCGGGCCGCGTTGCCGACCCCTGATTTAGAGGAATCAGCGAAATGACTTTTTGTTACACTATCTACGAAATAGCTGTTGAATCGCTGTGCAATGTACATAGTGCAATCATCACTGTATTTGTTGCCATGAAAGTAAATTTCACACTTTGGTGTTCGGCGCATGTGGGTAGTAGTGGGTTGTGTCGCGCAAGTTTTCCACTTTTTTGCCGGATTGTTCCGGATCGTTAAAATTTCACACTTTGACTGGTGTTCGGCGCATGTGGGCAGTAGTGGGTAGTGTCGCTCACGTTTTTCCACATTTTTGCCGATGGTTCTTGTGAAATAATTTTCTTTGGCTGTTCTAATTTTCTGCTGCACCTGGTTTCTCATTATCTTATACTCATTCCATGCTTCATCATTTGGTAATAACAGCCAGCGCTGGATTTACACTAGGGGCACTCGGGGCTAGTGCCCAGGGCGGAAAAATTCGAGTGTGAGAAAATGTTTTTTTTTATCTTTCAAAAAATGAATAATTAAAATAAATTAACTAATGAAAACATTCATAAATAATTTTTGCATTAAACAAAAAAATAATTAACGTTTTTTTCATTGAATAATTTAAGCAATTTTATAATATGATCATTAATTTTATTTTAAGTTGAGCCGGTCTCAATATTGAAAGTGCGCTTTGGACAAAAGTAAAAAGGAGAAAGAGGTTTTGTGTAAAACTCTCAAGCTAGATAGATTTTTTCGCGAAAAAGGAATGTTTGTTGCATTCAAATCAACTGTTACACTCTCTAAGTAACGAAAAAACACAGACTGCGTCCACGATTAATAGTACTGACATTATCACTTCTTCGCTGTCACAAAATTTTAATCATGAAGATCATGAAGAGAACTTCCAGCTAAAATACCAATGAAGAATATGGAAGAGGTTGTGCGTAAAGACTCTAAAGAGAATGTAATAAGTGATGATCCGGGAGAATGGGTTATGAACGACTTTACCGAGACTATGTGAGAGATTACTGTGATGGAACATCACGATGGTTATCAGAATCACTATTTGTCAGAAAACTTCTTAATGGTGAAAAGGTTCCAGGTCCGTGGCTTATTTACTAAGTTGAGTAAATAAGCAATTACGAAACAAGGAGCTAAATATATTCGAATTCAATTCGAGCGACTTGAAATAGCATTTATGCAAATACTTTGACATTTTTTACTCTCCAGAATCAATGCTGTCAGCCAAAAATTGCAAAAAGTTGATTGTAGCATTGCTGATGTAATGGATGATTATCGAAATCTATGAATATAAAGCTTTGGAAATATCCGAGATTAAGGAATATAAGACAACTGTTTCCAGAAAGAGGAAGAGAAAAGTTTAGCATATGAAAAGATTATCGGTTATCACTGAATATGGCAATTTGATTAATAAAGAATTTCGTGAACTATCTAAACGTTTAAGAAATGTTTATTTCTCATCCCTCGAGTCTTCATCGGATGACGAATTTATGTACTTTCACGCGTATTGCACTGAAAAATTGATAGAACGAAGTTCACCTTCCGATCTTTTGAAACTTCTGCGTACGAACGAGCTTTACACTGAGTTTTAGAACGTGGAAATAGCATATCGAATATTTATCACATTAGCAGTAACAAACTGTAGTGCAGAACGTTCGTTTTCACGTTTGAAAAGTTCAAAATTACTTACGTTCTACAATAAGTGAGAATAGACTAAATAGCTTAGCTATTCTATGCATCGCATCAGATGTACTTCAACGCTTAGATTGTGAAGATTTAATCGACCAATTTGCAAATCAAAAAGTCAGACGCGTTTGCCTCTGAAAATATGAACATTATATTGTAATTTATGAGTAATCATAATCCTTAGTATATAAAAAAATGTTTTTTTATGTAATTAATCCATTTATAATAAATTTTCTGCAATGAATGAGTCATTTTATTTATTTAAAAATTTTATATTACAAATTTATTCATTTTATGCAATATATCGATAATGGGGCGGCATTTTGTACAGTGCCCAGGAGCGGCGCTCAGGTTAAATCCGGCCCTGATAACAGCTATTTCGTACTTCTTATTCCTTAGTTCAATATTTCCATGGATATCTGAATTGAACCATTTATTGCTCAGATGTTTAGTCAGAATGGTGATTTCCTTGACAGAACACATATAATTTATTAAAGAAACCTGTGAGTTAGTAAATTGTCAGGCTAGCTCATTAATATCAGAGACTGAGTTACTCCAAGAAAACTTATCCAATAACATATCCTGAAACAATTATTTTTTGTATCTTTTATAATTTCTTATTTTAATTTGCTCCTTATGACTACTAATGACTCTTCTCAAATCTATTGTAATGCTAGAATGAATGATGACTACTAATGACTTCTCTCAAATCTATTGTAATGCAAGAATTGAACTTAGGCGTAAGAAGAACTTGATGTTTCAAACTTTTACAATTGTTAATTACATTGTCAATCAGCGTTGCACTAGAAGAGCTTATTCTAGTTGGTGTTGCAACAATTTGATATAGTCCGCTCCCGTAAATTAGTTCTTTATATTTATCCATATGAAATGAAGATTTGAGTAGGTCACAATTAAAATCACTATATTGATACTCATTATATTGATCACTCATTATATTGATACTCTCGAAGTTTAGTATCTCCTCAATGTAGCCTCCATAATATCTTAGAAATGATTCATCTTCCTTCTTAGTCGGATGATATATAATAGAGAATAGGTAGGTGCTGCATGCTATAACGTTTTATCGATGACAATATCCACAGATAATTGTCGAGACTAATAACCCTTTTCAGTTTTTAAGATATATTACGATTATTAAGATATACAAAGAATGTCTCTTGCTTTGTCTCTTGTAAGTAAAGTTCAAGTTCATCTTTTTTATTGAGCAACCCCTGACAATTTACGTAGATGATAAAATTAGACATATTCGTATATACTTTAGGATAGACACATTTATCTATCGTTCTATTACTCGGCTTAATGTGCGGCAGTTCTTACTCCAAACTTCGTGGTTGGTGGTTAGTTGTAGATTGAATTTTTAGTTCGCTATTACGCAGTTTGTACATTTCAGTGTGTTTGATTTACATTCAATTTCGTTGTGATTTTCATTTTTACATTCTTCTGAAAAATGACCGAACTTCGTAATCGTATATATAAGATTACAACCTATTTGTTTGGGACGGATGGTTAAGCAAGTAAGTTTTCCCTTATCTAATCCGTTTTCATTATTGTTTAAATACGGTTTTATAGTTTTCATTGCTTATTTTTAATATTATTACCATGGCAAATAACCATTTAAAATATTTTTTTAACAAAATACAACAAATCAAAGCAGCACTCACTAGGTTTTAAAATTACCCATTAGAAGATTGATTATACCAAATTTTCTGAATTTATTGAAACTCAATTAGTGAATGAAAATATTAACGAAGAAACAGATTATTCTATTGATAGAGAAGAATTTGAAAATTAGTATTTTTGTTTTGTGTCATAGGCACAAGATATTATTCAAAAGGATTCGAAATAGAATACAATTAATTCGCAAGCGAATTCATTACAGTTAACAAGTATTAGATTACCGACGATGAATCTTCCTGATTTCGATGGCAGATATGATTGTTGGATTAATTTTTATGATACTTTCAATGCGCTTGTTAACAAAAACTTTTCCATGTCGCTTATTCAATTATTTAAAATCGGCATTGAAGGGAGAAGCTGCTCATTTATTAAACTCCCTAGAGGTGTCCTAGTCAAATTATGATGCCATAACATTAGCATGGAATTTATTAAAGCCTGAGTTATCCAAATGGTTGTTTAATGGATTGGTTCTCGGTTCTCTTATCCATCCTACTCCGTTGGCCATCAATTGGCTCTTCCGCATTTAGGGGCCAAGGGCAAGAGGTTGCCCTTTAACTCTACCCGCTCATCCGCCCTCCGAGGAGGCCGTCCGGCCACTTATACCGGTGGTCTTTCGGAGAAATAACAGTTAAACTTTGTTTCCCTTAATTTCTTCTTGTTTAATGGCGTTTGCCGAACAGAAATGTATATGTTTATTTTGAATTTGAAATCACGTAAGTGATGAAAATGAAATGTTAAAATGAATACCGAAAAATCGCCGAGAAATATTTAAAATTTTTCGATGTTTCTGTTAGTCCCCGGAGGTTGCAAATGCGCTTGGGTTGAACTAGGGGTGGTTACCTTGACCTGTGAGCATTTTCACACCGACGCGGCGTTTTTCCTGGGAAATTCCTGGAAAAACGCGGAGCACAAATACCACCCGTTGACAGCTGCACTGCCATCAAGATTATGCAGCATTTGCATTGCATGGGCGTTGCGATTCTTCTGAGTCTGCATATGGATGCTGAGATTATATTCGCAGTAGAGATAGTTTAGGTTATGTTAACAGCAGGTTATTATGTGCAAAATCTAAGGTATCTCCATTAAAACGATGACTAGTTACCTAGGTTTGAACAGTGCGGTGCAGTTTCGTTAGCTTATTTAAATGACAAAATTTTACAATCATTTTGAAATTTTAAAAAAAATTTATTATTGGTGTGATTCGACAATTGTTTTAGAAGAGTTCAAATAAACATGCAATACGACAAATTTACCAAATATTTGTAGCGAATAGAGTTACTCAAATACAAAATTCAAGCGACATATCAAATTGGCATCACATCCGTTCAGTTGACTATCCAGCAGATATAATATCGCGTGGATTAGATACTGAAGAGTTAATAATTTGTGGTGGGAAGGCCCAAATTACCTCTTACAAATTCCTACTATTTAAGTTATGTCGTAGATTATAATTTGCTTACCATACACACGTAAGTTATGTATTTTAAGTGTGATAAACAATGATTTGGAATCTTGATTTGGAAAACAAATTCAAGATTTGTAAAATTACAGATGGAGACAGTCCTAGTGGGCAGGTAGCCTTTGTTGGCTTTATGTTTTTAATAAATGTTTCTTCTTCTTACAAAGAGTTTTCGCATATATGATAAAGTTTATAGAAAATGTAGGTAGGAATAGGTTAACCAGCGCGCTGCGATTGTTTCTCATTTTCTGTTTCAAGTTGTGACGCCATGGCTGTTGTGAGTACCGTTCTCATTTTTACACGTTTTTGGCCAATATCTTGCGATTTATCGAATAAATACTTAGATTTATCGATTAATAATACGTTTTTGCATATCTCCCCGCGATTTATATCGAGATTTGTAGCGAAATATCGCCGATGTTTACAGATTATAATTTCCTAACCTCTTTTTTTGGTTAAAAACTGCGGATGGAACTTTGTTATTACTCAATTTTTTAAATGTTTATTGTATTAACAGTTACAATTATTTATTACTCTCTTCTATTATTATTGCTATTTCTACGATTTCTATTTTTCTTAATTACTTGTTTTTGAATTCATGTATCCAATTTTAAGCCTCTTATATTTATTAAGCCCCGTGATATCTCTTTCCTACCTAATTTGCAGTCACAAGCTGTTTCCTAACGGATTATTCCTTAAAAACTATGGCCGGCCAACAGGCCTTTCTTCTTTCGAATAGACCTACTTTGGACCATGCTTGTTGGGCTTTGATCTTTGTTCAGTATTGTCGCATCTTCTGCTGGTCTATTCTTTTCTCTCTTCTGAAATCCAGATTGGAGATCTGTTATTCCCAGTTCTTTAATATCCTTTCTTGTTTAGCCAGTTGGTATATTTGTTTTCCAAATCAAGATTCCAAATCATTGTTTATCACACTTAGCATACATAACTTACGTGTGTATGGTAAGCAAATTATAATCTACTACATTACTTAATCAATACTTAAAATCCTCCAAATACTCTTCAACAAGTGCCTGGAGATGGGAAATATTCCGGAGGACTGGAACAATGCTGTAGTAATTCTGCTTCATAAGAAGGACGATAAAAGTGAACTTAAAAACTATCGACCAATAAGCCTACTCTCCCATCTTTACAAAACATTTATAAGGGTTTTATCTAACAGACTTAGCAGCAAATTAGATGCATATCAGCCCATCGAGCAAGCCGGTTTCCGAAAAGGATATGGAACCAACGAACATCTACAATGCATGAAGCCATTGATTGAAAAGTGCAATGAATATAATATCCCACTCTTTCTCGCATTCGTCGATTATGAGAAGGCTTTCGATACCATCGAGATGTTGCCTATTTTGGAGGTTTTGTTTGACTGTCGCATTCATTCGAGATATTCTGGTTTAATTAAAACCATCTACGACTTCGCCACTATGACGCTGAAACTACAAGATTTATCCAACAAAATACCCATCAGACGTGGAGTGCGCCAGGGAGATATCTTGTCCCCCAAATTATTTACACTAGGTCTAGAGAATATCTTTAAAAACTTAGACTGGGCGGACAAAGGAGTAAATGTTGATGGCAAAAGGCTGACGCACTTGCGCTTTGCGGATGATATTGTTTTAGTGGCCACTGAAGAGTCTGATATTGAAACAATGCTGAATCAGCTAAACAACATCTCCAAATCAACTGGTCTGCACATGAATATGAGCAAGACAAAAATCATGACAGCTGATGTTCCACACCGGCCTGATATAGTCATCGATGGTGTCACGGTGGAAAGAGTAGAGAGCTGCATCTACTTGGGACATAAACTAAAAATAGGCAAAGAAAACCAAGATTCGGAGACCAGAAGAAGAATAGGACTAGGCTGGGCAGCATTTGGGAAGCTGGATTTTATTCTAACCCACAAGACGTTCCCAAGAAAGTTGAAAGCGAGAATATTTGATTTAAGTGTTGCACCGGTTCTCACATATGGCGCAGAAACCACAACATTTACCCAACAGAACATCAAGAAGCTGGCCGTTACGCAAAGATCAATGGAACGGAAAATGCTAGGCATAACGTTACGCCACAAGAAAAGGAACGAATGGGTGCGGAAGAAGACAGGTGTTGCGGACGTGGTGGAAAGAGTGGCGCAACAGAAATTGAGTTGGGCTGGGCATATCCTACGAACAACTGATGACAGATGGTCTCACAGAATCCTGGTATGGAGACCAAGATACGGAAGGAGAAACATAGGCCGCCCCCCCTAAAAGATGGAGTGACGATATCCGGGAAGTATCAGGAAGGAAATGGTTAAGTCTGGCGAGGAATAGAGAAGAATGGAAAGTTAAAAGGGAGGACTATGTCCAATATTGGAAGAATAAAGTCTGAAAAAGAAGAAGAAGAAGACATTACTTAAAGACGACTTAACGTTATTAGAATTCTACGAGAAATTTGATTTCATTGATTCAACAGAAATATTTTCAAAGGAAGATATTGATGCTGAAATCTTCCAAACAAATGATTGTATGAGTGTAGTAAAAAATGCCGAGTAGTAAAATTATTAAAAACACCCTATTATTTTACCGTCAGGAAATTTTTTTACCGTCAGAGCGAAATTAAAATTTGCGAAACGAATCCAAAAACAGAAAGTAGGGTCGCGCACGTAGTGACATTTATCGGCGCAATATTCATCGTGCTGTTTTGCTGTTACTATAGTGTTTTTCTAGTGTGTTAGTACCTAGTGCGATTTTGGTCTATAGTGACTAGGGTTTTCTACCCGGGTACCGGGTACTGGATCCGGGTATACCCGGATATATGAAATTTTTAGTACCCGGGTACTATTTCATTGTCAGACCCGGGTCCCCGGGTATCCACTTTGATCAAAGAATTCATCAAAATTCTCTGAAAATTATTAATAAGTAGCGACTTAAAAATAATATTAGCAAATTTGCACTACAAACAATTAAAATAACTCTAAAGAAGGCGTTGAGTTTTTTACAAAAATGCAGTAAACTTGAGGTTAGGTTTGGTTATATCGCCATGTTTTGTTTCTATTCCTTTGGAGTTTGATTAAAATGTTGTTCGGTGAGCGGTGAGTAATTGAATTAAATATTATTAATACAAAATAAAAAGTTGTATCTAGTGGATAACCTATAAAATTTTACTAAAAGATGGTTTACTTTTCAATGGAAAAATGGATAGACCTGTTCCTGGAGTATTTAAAACAATTAGATAAAGTAAATAAAATAAAGATCGAAAAACAGAACTTTACGTGCGAAAAAGAAGTGACATTGACATCGTCTTCTCAATCCAAATCTGAACAAAGTTCAAGCCTAGTTCTAAAAAGATCGCGAATAACATTTTTTTTTCGACTTTGTACTAAAATTTTCCGAAATTGTTGCACGCTTGGTTGCAAAATACAGTATTTCCATTCGGGCCGTCACTCGTAGTAAATTCATCCTAGAAGCTTTTCATCGTAAACAGCTACCTCTACCGAAAAGCGAAGGCAGGACAATGAAACTAGTTCCTAATTAGTTAACGAGAACAAGACTTAAGTCTTGTTCTCGTCAGTCTGTGTGACTGATTGTACTATAAGTTAAGGAGACTTATTGACATATTTCACTCTTTCGTTATAAAATAAAACATTATTATAAGAAATTGTCTCTTTTTCTGCAAAAATTGCAAATACCCGGGTACCCGGGTATATGAAAAAATAATACCCGATACCCGGGTATTAAAAAAAGTCTGGTACACGAAAACCCTAATAGTGACATTATAAATTATCAAGAACAATGACGGAAAGTGGTTTTGTTAAAGTACAATCGGACAATTTACCAAAAATAGACGTATTTATGAGGTGCTATGAGAATAACCAAACTGCATTGCTAATATGTTAAATGATTCATTAACTTTAATTTCTTTCATGCAATTAGTATGTATATAGTTGGAAGGTGGGATGCTTTTACTTAAAAGTTTTATTAAATGATATGATCGTTTGGATAATCTTATCAACATTTTAGGGTCTTTTCCTATAGCAGTTATTGTACCAATTCGCATTAAATTTTTTAAATGTTTTTCATCCTCCAATTCATCTTGCGTCCAACTTAATTCAGATGAGCTACATAATACATAATCAGGGGATATCACTGAAGAATCATAAGAATTAGATGTACTATCAACTGGGTTATCTGAAAATAACTTCCTAGCTGATTTTATTGGTGACGTTGCAATATTTTGTAATCAAAGACGAAAAGGAGATAGTGCAACATGCTTCTTTTCCATTCATAAATTTACTTGAACACCTTTACTGCTGTGCTTTTACTTAATATTTACTTGCAGAGCTTTGTCATTAGTATTACTAGAGGCTTCAATATGCTCTGTTTCCGAGACATACATGCGAGAGGTACTGGGCCTTGCTCGATAATCATCACTTCCTTCAATATAAAAAACTACTTTGCCCGGCTTCATAGAAACTTGTTTTTGGTGTTTCAATTTCTAAAGCATTTGTACTTTTGACAGCTACTAGTGACATTCCTTGTCTTTTAATAGCGCATATTCCCTCTTGTGGTGGTGGCATAGTTTCTTTTTGGCACTGAAATATATGAGTCACAACTCTATCGTTGAACCGTAGTATAAGATGTATTGAACATATTTTGTTGTATCTTCCTCAATCTGAAATAAATTCAGCATTTAGTAAAACCCTGGAAGAAATTCACAATACAAAATACTTACATTAAAGTGATCTTCACAACAATATAAATACTATTTTAGATATATTTCACTTCTTATAATAACCTTACACCATTCTTTACGCATTTTCGCATTTCTTGGAACAAAAAAAAACCTTTCATCTGGTGTACTTATATAATAGTCTTTTAGCATGCCGGTACAAAACATTATCTATAACATGGTTTTTTAGCTTTTCCTTTATCGAAATAGCGATTCACACTAAAAATTCTTAGTACTAAAGATTGCAAATAGTAAACAACACTGAATGAGAACGAGAGCTGCGATGTCATCCTAAGCGCGCGAAAAATGGGACCGTTCAAACAGGTCAAATTTAATCGGTTTTTTATATATTAAAAATGTTTTTTATATTTTATATATTGAATATATTTTATATTTTTTATATATTAAATAAATTAAATTAAATTATTTAATAAATAATTAAATGTTTTATATATTAAAAATGTAAATGTTTTTTATATATTTTTATATATTAATTTTATATATTAAAAAAAAATTAATTGAAGTATTTATATTTTTTACTAGGTTAAAACGAAGTAAAAAGTGAATTATGCAAATAAAAAAAAGATGCATATTCCCTATTGTGGATAATAAGTATAAGGGGAATTTACATATTGGCGTAGAATGTAAGTTAGCAGCCATTTGTAGAAAATTTTGGCCAATTCATCAAGGGGTAATTCATAAATGTGTATAATGTAATGTGTAATCTTGTTGAATTAAAGATGCATGTTCAGTATTGTAATTGTTGCGCGTGCGCCACCCCCTGAATGCATCACTTAGGAGTGGAACCCTAAGGCTGCTTAAGTTTCTTCGAGAACAAACATTCTTAATCATTCATTCACATTTTGGGTATCTAAGTAAAAACATACAGTCCACTAATTATAAAAGATATTATACCGTTGTAAGTTTCAATATAAATATTCTAATATTAATCAATCTATCGAAAATCATTATTGACCCCACACTATTATCTTATTTACAGAATGAACACGCTTTATTATTAACTTTTTTAAATGTGTAACTAACGCAAGGTACTTACTATAACTCGAACTTTTCTGACAAGACCATGTGACACTAGTAAAAAAGACCATATAAGACCGGACGAGACCAGATAAGATAAGAAAAAATAGAAAATTCCAGAAAAGACTACAAAGACTAGACCAGACAAGAACAGACAAGGCAAGACCAGATCAGACCAGACCAGACAAGATTATACAAGACCAGACAAGACCTTAACAGACCAGAAGGACCAAAATATCAGACAAATCCATACACGACCTGACCAGACAAGACAAGACCAGACAAGATTAGGCAAGACCAGGCAAAACCAGACAAGACTCGACAAGATCGGACTAGACCAGAAAATAACAGAAAAGACGAAACCAGACCAGACAAGATCAGGCCTGACCAATCCAGACCAGATAGGACTAGACAAGACCAGGCGTGACCCGACAAGGCCAGATAAGACCATACAAGCCAACACCAGACAAGATCAGACAAGTCCGGATAAAACCAGACGATACCAGACAATATCAGACAAGACCAGACAAGACCAGACCAGATAATAGAAGAACAGACAAGACCAGACAAGTCTAGACAAGACCAGAAAATATCAGACAAGACCAAACAAGTATAGATAAGACAAGGCAATACCAAACAAGACAGATAAGACCAGACTAGATCGGACAAGTGCAGAGAAGACCAGACCAGACAATACAAGACAAGACAAAACCAAGCTAGACCAGGCAAGAAAAGGTAAGACCAGACAAGTCCAGGCAAGACCAGACAAGACCAGACAATATTAGACAAGACTAGGCAAGACCAAACAAGATTAGGCAAGACCAAACCATGCCAGACCAAATCAGACCAGATAAGACCGAACAAAACTAGACAATATCAGACAAACCGGACCAAACCAGACAAAAACTTCCAGCTTTAGAGGAAGCGTCACACTTCTCAGAATATTAGTGTTAGTGTGATTTCGTTACACTTCATTTAGAGGGAACGTTTTTATTATAGTGAACGTTACGCGCGATAAAAATTGCAGTTTCAATTTCTCCTTCAATTGCATGAAAGAGTGAAAGCAAAATATCTGGGTTACCAGATCGCTAGGAATTTAGATAAATCCAAATAGAATAACCAATAATAATCCAAATATAATAATAGGATGAAGAAAATGTAAGATTTTTATTTAACATATTTGCACATATTTTATACATATATTGCTTTCAAAACAGCAAATTATGCAAGCAAGTTATTTTCAAGTTTTTTATATATTTATTCAATTTCAGGTTTTGTTTTTATATCCATTTATTTTTATCATTTTCATGCATATTTTGATCTTTTAATTCATAAAAATGTTTAATATATTTTGTGTATCTTCCACTAGCCAAGAAGCATCAAAAGAAACGGAAAAACATGATTTGGTTAATAATATTCACGGTTATAATATTGTTGTATACCATGGTCAGAAACAAGCAACAGTTTTGGAAGAATTTAGGCGTTCCACAAACTAATCCACCGTTTTTATTTGGCGATACAATTAACGTTATTGCCAAAAAAGAAAATTTAGCTCAGTGTTTACAAAGGATTTATGGGATGCATCCAGAATCCAGGTGAATAAATATCTTACTTTTTAAATAAATATGACTGAATACAATAGACAATATCGATTAAAACCGAATGGATTAGACCGAATAGACATAAGACTAAATAAACGGCATTTCACTAAAAGATTTCACTAAGCGGAACCGCTTAGGGGAATATAGTAGTACAGAAACACAGCAAAAAATGGTACAGTCAACCCTCGGATAACACGGTTAATTCAATTCATGCAGAGCAGGATTAAGATTCTGACGCCGGAAGCAATTGTTGAAATGGCGCTCTTACAAAACACAATTACAAATCTCTTGATTATTTTAAATTGGGGAACTTTATCACTATCGAATAATTAAAAAAAACTTATTAGGTATTATATAAAACACTTTGGATCTTGTCTTTAAAATTATATTTTTAGAAAATAGAGTACTTGTACATACATTTAGTCAACTAACAATAAGTTGACATCATCAGTATAACTAATTTTTTATATTATTTACATATGAAAAACATATTATACACGTTTTTCATGTAAAAAAATTAGTTATACTGATGATCAACTTAGTTGACGAAATGTATAAAATATTCTAAAAATATAATTTTGAATAAAAGATCTAGTGTTTTTATTTCATATCCTCAAAATTTCCAAAGTCAACAATATATATATAATTAAACTTAATAGAAATATCAAACTTCATAATCAAATATTTTATTTAATTATTTAAGTATGTAAGCACAATAAATATTATCAGCACAAATAATTCGAGAATAAATTAGAGATTGAAATAAACTGAATTAAAAGTTTATCGGGTTGTTAATTCTCAAATAATTCTCGTTCACATTATATGGTTCTTATCGTAATAATTATGTCGTACAGTTCCTTTTTAAACTTTGTTATATGCTTAATGTATGCTGGCAATTTGTGATAAAGTTTAATATTGCTGCACGTTAGGCTCCTTTCATGTTTGGGTATGTTATATAGTTCTTTGTTGTACCTTGTAAGACGTTCACTCGGTTTGTGAAATCTTGTAAATAAGTGGCTGTGTTTGACTATGAACAGGATACTTTCATATATGTAGATGCCCGTAATTGTTAGTATATTAGCCCTTTTAAAAACATCCCTGCATGATTTGCGGTATTTTTAGTTTTCTAGAATACGGAGGGCTTGCTTCTGTATCATGAACACGTTCCTAATGTAATTGCTGTTACCCCAGAAGATGATTCCAAATTTTATATGTGATTGGAAGTTAGAGAAGTGCACCAGCCTCAGAACTTGATCATCTACGTATCGCCGTAGGACTCGCAATGCAAAAACTGCCCTGTTCAGTTTATTAGTAACATAGTCGACATGCGACGACCACTCTAGTGTATTGTCAATATGCAGACTAAGGAATCTGACTGATTGGTCTACCTTTATTACATCATTCCCCATTCTGATTTCTTTAGGGTATCTCGCGATGCTTCTATTAGTTTGGAAGATAATCAACTTCCTTTTATTCTTGTTTAATAATAATTTATTATTAGTAAATCATTAGCTCATCAATAACATTGCTAGACCAGCTTTCATACAAATGTCCTCTACTGACTTGTTAATTAATAGCACAGTCGTGTCGTTAGCATAATTTACCATTGTATGCAGTGGGATGATGGTTATTCGGGTCAGGTCGTTATTAAATAATGTAAAGAACAGTGGTCCTATAGTACTTCCTTGTGGATTCCCCATGTTGATAGTCCTTGCATTGGATTTCACATATCCACAACTAGTTTTTAGTTTGGTTACTAGTTTGGTAATTTGTGTTCTTTTTTTCACGGATTTCTACGGCTATCGCCGACTCTCCGTTTCCAGTTTCCATACGTGTTCTATTAGAAAAGTATCCCACCTTATTTTTTATTTTGAAAACCTTATGAATTTGAATCAAGCGCGCTTGCATGAGCCGACCTTGAACCTTCGTGCGCATGCAAGTTTTTTTTCCCGCCTGTAGATAGCGTCAGTTGCTGTCGAGCAGTGTTCGGACATAGTGTGTAGTGCTCTCGTCGGTTTTTCAATTCAAGTAAAATGAGAGAACGACTATAGGGAGTACTATAGGGATGTCCTACGTCTCCCACGTGATGCTGTGCGGCGCAAGCGACTGAAGTTGTGGTCATCAGGAAATTGGCGACTCCATCACGACAATGCCCCAGCACATTCTTCGCACTTGGTTCCCAATTTTTTGGCGAAAAACCAGACTCCTCTAGTTAGACAGGGTCCTTACTCTCCTGATATGCCCCCCTGCAACTTCTGGCTATTCCCCAAAGTCAAGAGGCCATTGAAGGGAACGCGATTTCAGACAAGAGATGACGTTATGGCTGCAACGACAGACGATCTGAAGTCGATTCCGAAAGTGGCTTTTTCGGAATGCTTCCAACAATGGCGGCACTGCTGGGAGAAGTATGTGGAGTCCCAATGAGACAACTTTGAGGGTGATTAGGTTTCCAACGCTCCAGGTATGCCAGTTTTTTTACCGGCTAAAGGTCGGATACTTTTCTAACAGACCACGTATTCTCCTATCAAGAGATTGTTCCTCTGTTAGATTTCTTGTTTCCATCGCTTCGTCTATTCTATCCCTCCAGCTTCTTCTAGGTCTTTCTCTCTTTCTTCTCCCCGGCGGTATCTATTCCAACACTTTCATAGGCCATCTATTCTCATCCATTCTTTTCCTTGTGACCGAACCAAGTCAGTTGTTTTTCCTCAACTTCGTCTGAATGTCCGTTATATGTCCGTTATATTTCTGATCTCCTCGTTTATCACTCTATCCCTCCGTGACTCTCCACAGCTTCTTCTTAAAAAATCCATTTCACTTGCAAGTAGTTTTCTCTTCAGTGTTTTTGTTACATCCCAAACTTCTGCTCCATACGTTATAACACGTTGAACAATATTTTCATATAGTCGCTTTTTTGTTTTTCTCCTTATATGCTTTTCCCAAAGAATTGAATTTACGGCTCCTATGATTTTTCGGCCTTTACTATTTCCTTATGTTATCTTATCCCTGCTATTGCCTTCTTTGTTAAATACAACCCTAGGTATTTTTTCACTCTTATTATGAATTCGCTTTCTAAGAGAAGATTATTCTGGTTGTTTGTGCCTATTGCCAGGTATTCGCATTTACTCACGTTAATCGATAGACCAGATTTTTCGAATTCCTATTTCAGTTTTCTGACCATATACCCCAAATAGTCTTCATCCTTTGCTATAACAACCTGGTCTTCAACAAAGTATAAATTATAGAGCGAGTCATCTCACACTCTCAGTCCCCTTTGTGCACACTTTCTTGTCCACCCTCTAAGGGATCGGTCAAGGTAGGATTTAAAAAGAATAGGGAATAGACAGCACCCCTGTCTGAGTCTCTTGGAGGTATTAAAACTCTCTGTCAGGCCTGTTCCTAGCTTCACTCTTGCAGAATTGTCCCTATAGCAGTTTTTAGTGGCCAGTAGTAAAGTTGATCTGAACTCTAGTTCCTCCATTCTTTCCCATAGTTGTGATATCGGGACGCTATCGTAAGCCTTTTCTAGATCAATCAGAGCTGTATGTGTTTCTCTGCCTCTTTGCATACGCTTCTCTAAGGCTATTTTTAGGTTAAAGTTTTAAGTTCTTCAGGTTGTTTATCTTTAATATGGTCTTCTATAAAGGTCTTCAGTATACGAGAATATATTCTGCCTATTGTAGGAATGATAACGATTCCCCGAAAATTATGTGGGTCATTTTGTGATCCCTTGTAATGTATGGTTTATGTATGGCTCATATATAACGTGGCCAGGCTTTTGGAATATCTGCACCATTTAGACACGGCTCAAATAAATTCTTCAACATAACCTTCAGTTTTTTAGGGCCAAATCGTATAAATGCCGAGTGTATTTCTCCTGGGAAAAAAAGTCCTGGGAATCTTCTAAGTTTAGTCGTTTTGATTGCTTCCTTTACGCTTGGTTCATTTTCCTCTAAATACTGTGGCCTTGTTTCTGTTAACAATTTTGCTACCAGAATCTATCCTTCCTTGGAGATGTTATAAATTGTGAATCCAGTTCTTTATGAAGTTCTTAGCAGTCTTCCATGCCTCTGAACTCTTAGTACCGCCTATGTTTTGGTCGACGTATTCGCACTCATTCTAATTTATGACTTCTTGTTTCATTTTACTATTTAGTTGCTTGTATCAATCTTTGATCGCAGGGTCTCCCGAATGAGGGAAATATAGGAGTTTTTATAATTACAGATGAGATTCCATCATGACCCGCACTTTTCTTGTTTTTTAGGTTCATGATTGTGTTAACGAGTTCCTCCTTACTAATTGGGGTTACAAATCTAGATTTAGTATTCACTGGAATATTATCTTCATACTGGATATTATGATATAAGTGGATATAAGTGGATATTATGATATAAGTACATAAGCGACGCCCGTTCCAGGCAAGATTCATCAAATAGTTTATTTACGATAGCCGGATCTCACGAAAGTTTCGCACCGTCGTTTATTTACGACAGCCGTAGTTAAAGGGTTAAAGAGCACAAGATTTTTCGTTACGTTGGCACAGAAATTATTTATATTTGAGACACATGTGAGTGGATCTTCGTTGTGGTTTAAATATACATAATTTTTCTTCTTCAGTTCGGTGACTACTTAGGTGACTACATAGTTCCCTACTTATACTCCATGTGTTTTTTTTGCCGGTTTGATGATAGTTGTATTTGTTTTTTAAAACGCTCCTTTTTATCTTTCTTTAAAAAGTTAATGTATTTTCTCGTAGGTTTTTGTACCTATTCTTAATATCCGGATTGTAGGCTGCTAATATTTGAAGGAGTCCCAGGTTTTTCTCCAATTGAGCCAAAAGTGGGTTGTTATATACCCGTTGATCCTTATGTTTCGCTGGGGTAGGAACTCGAGGGAATGCCTCCTCGAAATTCCCTCGGAAAATGTCCATGAACAGATCCCACTGAGCATCGATGTCATTGTCGTTAATTTGGAACAAATCATCCCAACACACCTTCTGCATCAACATGCGTGGAAATTCTTATTCCTTTCATTAAATAGTCTTTTGAGAATAATGTTAGGGGCTGAAACCTCAGCCGCCGACTCAATGGTTAGTATTTGAGCATAATGGTCAGATATATGATGGTCCCTAGTTATAACACTGACACTAGTCACTAGTTATAACAAGAGACATGTGGTTTCACAATCGCTCTACATGTGCTTGCGAGAATCAGGGTACTAATTCGAGAATCAGGCTAGCTTATTTCCCTAGAAACTAGTACTGCATTAAAGGATTGGATCAGCGGCAAAAACTGATTAGTAGTGCTGACCTTTATAAGACATCGATAGTAAAGTCACCAGCTATTCTAAACTGGGTGTCTTCTTTGGCCAGCAGCTCGAGTAGTTCGCGTAATCATCTGAAACCACTGTGGATCGCGGTTTTGATGAGCTTGAAAGTTGATATGTCCTCCATGTTAACTCAAATCTTAATAATAAGTATTCGGGGACACCATAAAGTTATGTACAAGAAATTTCTAGCTTTTTAGTTTATTAAGTCATGCTATATAAGAATCAGTTCAGAATATAAAGTTTAGTTTTACACAATGTTGAGTAGAAACCGTGTTATATGAATACAGTTTTGCATTTTGTTTTCAGAATTCCGAAAGCAAAAGTATTAAATATACAAGACGTACCTACAAAATGATTTGCTATATAAAACATTGTTTCCATTTATTTAAGAGATCTATTGAGATACAGAGACAATAAGAGATATATTGCCGATAAAATGGCAAACATAATAACATAATAATTTAGTTTTTGTTTAGATATGTTGGATTATACCAATCTATGTTGCCCACTTTACTAATTAGGGATCCTGCTTTATTAAAGCAAATCGCTATTAAGGATGTCGAGTATTTCTTGGATCATCAACTATTCGTTCCCGAACATGACCATCTGTGGTCCAGAAATTTATTTTCACTCAAAGGTAAATAAATAATAACTATAAATATTTATAATATGTATTATATATTAACTATAATATTTTAACTATTATATTATATATTAATCATTACATTAAATTTTAAATTGATTGATTGATTTCGTTTTTCTAAGGTAAGGAATGGCACGCTATGCGTACTACTTTAACACCGGCTTTTACAAGTAGCAAACTGAAGGGAATGTTTCATTTAATATCGGAATGTGCTGAACAATTTGTAAATCATTTCGAAAACAAACAAGGAATAGTGACAGTTGAGATTAAAGAAGAGTTTAGACGATTCACCAACGACGTAATTGGAACTTGTGCGTATGGTCTTAATCTGAACACTATTAAGAATAGGAAAAACGAGTTTTATGAAATGGGGAGATACGCCAGCGAATTTTCTAGTTTCTGGAAAGTGTTTAAGTTTTTTGGTTACGCAACTATGCCAAATATTTTTAAGGTTTGAATACAACCATATTATTTGAATAACATAGAATTATTTATTTAGTTTAGTAACTAATTAGCTCATAATTACCTGATTTGGCTTTTATATTTGTTTGAGGTTTGTGCAAAGATAATTTCGATTTTTGAAGTTTGGTTTAAAATTTTTTGCTATAGTCATGAAATACGTCACTAATTTTAGCTTACCTGCAATATTTTCTTAGTATTGTTGGATATGACATCATAAACTATTCCTGATGACAAGCAAATTTGTTAACACAATTTTGTTAATAAACTGACGATCTATAAGTCGATGGTGCTCTTCGTCGTATTGAATAGGATTTTGGATAACCAGAATCTTCCTACTGAACGTAACTATGTTTTTCAAAATTTCCTCCAATTTCTCATAACTGCAGAAGAGTTAATGTTTCATTTTCTTACTTTCGCGAAAAGATAATTTATTCCAATAATTCGCACCATTTTAAATTCCAGTCTTTTAAAACAGCGGTACTCAACCTACAGCTTGTGAGCTTTCAAATACGGTCCAAAATACTCATGATCAATACCTAATTTTCGAAAAATTTTGGTTGTGTCATAGAATATTTTGAAAAATTGTTACTTGTTTATTAGCTCGAAATTGGATTCTACAGATACATTTCATCAACAGCTAGATATTTCAACAATAGATATAGTACAAAATAGATTCGATTCAATGATGGATGATTAATGGTTATCGAATCATGTTCAATCAATTTTTTTTCTAAGTAACGAATGAAAGACAAATATTATCACTAAGATATTACTACTTTTGTGCAGAAAATTGAAACAATGGTGTGCACCGATGGATCTGTGATAAATGATTTGAATCATCAAATGAATTTGTTACCCATTACAAAAATATGTATAATTTAACACTTAAATGCACAATATTTATCAAGCATCACTAAAAAAAGTGTCTATATTAAGGGAATAATAAGGAATAAAATCACATCTTTGCAGAAATATTTTTTATCACAAAATTATCATATCTTTTAAACAGTGGCAACATGCTACAGTGCGCATTCTGTTACTGTGTAATACGTATAAGTTATTTCACGTAGAAATTCGTGAAACAGTTGTTTGTTTTATTCAGACGAAGTCCGATTCCACATTTTTCATATATAAAACGAGTGAATGCTTTGAAAGTAGGAAGCTTACATCGCATTTTGGAATCTTTATACATTGGCCAATGTTCAAATTGGTCTTGTCTTACATCTTGAGGTGGTACATGTTGCGTAGGACCTTTTCTCTTCTTCGCCAGTAGCTCTTGTTCAACAGAGCTGGAAGTTGGTCAACAATCCTAGAATATTATATATCAGCTTGCTCAACAATCCTAGAATATTTAAGTTCCTTTTTGTTTATCTAATCGTTTACACGCTAACCAAGAATTCACTAGTGTTAGATCAAGCAAATGATAAAAAAGTCTCATATACTACTTTCTACTTGTAAGTTCATTGTGATCTTGTAACGAGCCATAAAGGGGATCGACATGATCGACACCTTCCATATGTCGATTGTATTCTTCTATATACTACAAATGGACATTTCACATCAACAGTAGTTTACGATCATATCGCTACCATAGTTTCGAGATGCGTTTCGGCAAATGACGATTTCAGATTTAAATATTTATTATATTTCCATATTAGGGAAGACACATCTATTCCATCTATATAAGTAACGAATTCTTAACTAGTATACTAGTAACGATCTACGTGCTTCATTTGTGCTTCTGTAGGAAGTTAACAATTGGATAAACTATTTGGTCGAATTGTGCCAAGTGTATATAAGCTTCCTTAGCTTTCCTAATCATTCCTTAGCTAAATGAACCACCAGTGGTAGGGCGGTATAATAGTTATCATGATATAATCTGTAGTTTTCATTTTTTGGTATAATTCGCGATAGCCGGAGGGCAATATTTGAAGTAGCACCCAGGTCAGGCTCCTCTGCAGGATGAGACGTATCATTTTCCTGGCCACTGTATATTTCAAAATTGTACGCGATCCCAGACAAGACAAACAATTTGTATCCCCTCTTATGGGGTTTCATGGGCATATATTGTTTCATGTAATGTCTGACTTTAGTCGAGCACATTTGCTCATCAATTGAAAGATAGTTCCTCAATGTCTAATTTTGAACAATCTGTTATGGCTCCCTTCATTTCTAGCAATGAATTGAAATTTATCATTGAAATGAAGAAATTGTCTTATCTTTTCAATCTTTTTCAAGGACATTGTGTTCTTTATTGACTGAACTTATTCCAGTTCGTCGCTACAATATGATCTCGTATTGGGCATATTCACCAGTGACATATGTAATAGGATTACTATGTATTGTTTTATGTCACAAACAGTGATATCCAAGGGCTTGTCGGGCTGTGTTTGACCACAATATAAATTTGATGAGAGACAATAATATTTATCAACTGAAAAGAAATATTTGAAGAGCTGGTAAGGAGTTTCCAGATTCAGGAGCTCTCCATGTATGTCTGTACTTCCGCGAAAATGCAAATGCTCTTCATTCAGTTTCATGTGTTTCTTTTTCCATGCAATGTCATTTTCTGTGATCCGATAGTAGATGTTATATGCTTTTTTGTGTGGGGGTCGTTTGGTTGCAAATCCTTGATCTATTGTGCTTGACCCTACTACAATTACTCTCCCAGGAATTCAACTTCGTGAACGAAGTCTAAGATATTCCGTCTCGATTTTCATTGTATGTTTTGCCGCAGGGACAGAAATATCGTCTAGCGGTTCTTATGTCCTTACACAATCTCTTTGATCTTCATTGTCGACATATGAAGCTGGCTCATAAGGAGGGTCATTCAAACTGTCGTCGCGCTCGGATATCTCCTTCTAGTCTCCACTCTCCAAGCCAGTGAAATTTTGCCAGTAAATTTCTCTCTTGATTGGATAAAAGTTTTTTATACATTCTGAAATTATAAGTGATATTTGAACATATTTGAACAATAACATGTGAATAAAATACTAAATACTTATTGGAAAAAAATGCTGATAGTTACTATAAAAGAATCGTGAATGCGCAATGTATTATTGATATACCATCGTGTATGATGGTAATAATTTTCGTTGTACGGCTTCTAATGAAAACAGGTGAATCAGTATTTGGATTATCACATTGTGAGCACATGTACATGGACACCTATAGGTGCGCATTATTTGCGGTTAGAAAATCTATAACGCATGAGGTTAATTTTGTTGTATAAACAAAATCTTGTTGCAAGGAGAAAAACGATGTAAGTTTTCCTCTTTTGATCCATGCAATGGCCCTCACAATATATAATTACATGTGAGCGGTTTGTTGTTTTTTGCCAACATTGTTTAAAAAGTATCCAAACATTCCTGTAGTGAATGTAGAGCCAAGAAATGGATGTGTTGCCAAACGGCAACACTATACATTTAAGGGTGAACAAATCTTTTATGATTCTACTGGATGATTCAGCAAGAAATTTTGACAGCACGTATATCTATGGTCAAAGTAGAGACCTCGTTGTTTGGAAGGATTGTAAAAGATTGTAATTATACCTTGTTGCATGGATCAAAAGAGGAAAACTTCTACATCGTTTTTCTCCTTGCAACAAGATTTTGTTTATACAACAAACAATAAAGGATATGGCGACCTTAAAAAATTATGATGATGATGCCTTTAAGGTCTGCTGTACGATATCACAACACTGATTCCTGGTTTACAGGGTAAAAAAAATATTTGACAGATGGTGAATACAGAGTTTGCTTTTCAAGAGAAAACGCATTTAATTCGAAAAAATACTAAACACTATACTAATCTTGTCTTGTTGGTGGCGATGCGTAACAGTTCTACTGAAGACATATCAAACCAATATGTAAGGTTGTCAAACCAAGATATTCGTCTTCTTCCAGGACCTCTTTTGTAGTTGATTTTTCCTTGAAGTATTTTTTGGAGGAGGCCGTATCTCTTTGTACTACGCAAGATGTCCTAGATATTTCAACATTCGGTATTTCACTATCATGATCAATTTAGGTGTTGTGTTCATTATTCTAATTACTTCTATGTTTGTCACTCTCTGGATCCAAGAAATTCTCAAGATCCGTCTATAAAGCCACAATTCTAAGGCCTCTAGCTTCTTTTCTGTGTTTTTATTTAAGATCCATATCTCTACACCATATAGCAGACAGACTATACATAGCAGTGCAAAAGTCTGTTTTTTGTTCTTAGAGTTAGGTCGTGGCTTTTGAAGAAAGCACTCATTTTCTGAAACACATTTCTTGCTTTCCCGATACGAATCTAGATTTTTTGCAAGTTATCTCAATTTTTGTTTATAATAGTTCGAAGGTACGGATACTGTTTTACCCTTTCTATATTTCTTTGGTTTATTACAAAGTTTACTCCTGTAATATTTCCCTTATTTAGGACTTATGACCATGACTAGAGCAAACAAAAGTAAATATAATCATATTGGCATTTCCTCAGAACACTGTACGATCATTTCAAATTATTTATCTACCCTGGATAGGGTAGATCTATCTACCCTATCTTAAGAATATGAGAGCAGATTTGAGGATTTGAGAAATATTAAGAATTATCTGTTACGGTGTATAAGTTACAGGATTATTTTATTATTTTGAAGAAAACAGGAAGAACATTTTGAAATGTAGTACTTCAATGATACAGGTCACGAACATGTACATACAGTTCAGTAGCTGTAACGTATATTTAAATCGATTTTTATCAATTAAACAACGATTTGTTTAAATAGTCAAAATCGTGTTGCAGCCCGCGTAACATAGCAAAGGGTTCTAAGAAAAAATATCATTCGCAATTCACCGTCAAAAATTAATCGTTGGTAGTTTACCACATAACCACTTACAAGCTTAGAAATCATCTCTGGCACATTTTATACCCGGCGTTTTTATTTATCTAGGAGTATTTTTCCCACTAAAAGACTATTATGTGAGTTACGATGTTTTAAGTGAGAAATATATATTTATTTATAAGCAGAGATTATTTACATGCACATGCTATTTATGATATCTCGCATCCATATCGATATCTCTAATGGACAAATATTTACTGATTAGTAAAAATTATTTAAATGTTAATCCCACTGATATATAATATATGGGGTTAAAGAAGACTTATTAGAAAAGACTTAATTCTTGTCTTAAGACTTAAGTTCCACTGTGTGAGTTTCAAATCGATATGGGAAATATTATACAATAAAATTTTAAGTGATCTCGTAAGCTATGTCTTTAATAAACAAATTAGCAGTTGAATTATCAATGTGCAATGGATTTGTTATAAACAATTTAATTTAAAATTTCAGTTTCGATCCGCTAAAGGATTTATACGGGTCTCCGGATATGTCATTGTAATTTTCAGGAATTTTATAATAATTTGCTTATAACAAATTAAATTGAAATAAAACTGTATGAGAATATGAATATATTAAAATATCCCAAGAGAAAGCTTATGAATCTGCGAATATCAATTTCAATGTAAAAATTAAAAAAACTACACAAAAAGACGAGTCCACTCAAAAACCTAAAATAAAAGACTTATTTTGTTACATTATATGTGATTAGACGCAGTACAAATCACCGCTGAAATCTACAATCTGTATTTACATTTTATACCACCTGTATGCCATAATTATTTTAAATCATTCACGCATACACAAACTGAAGAAGACCAAATAACTATAAAACAATATTAATTGTAATGTAGAAATTATTTAATAACAATTATTTTTGATTTTATAACATAAAAGTGTAAACTTTTATTTTTTTTTCAAGGTAAACTTAGTTTACTTGTGGACTTGTGCTTTCTTAAGAATTGAAAACCTGATTTCATTGTTTTGAATGTGGTCCAAGTCCATTTATAGCCATCAATGACATGATATTTCTTAAATAACATTAATTATGCCAATAGGGGTGATAAATTTGACACCCCAATATGTCGATGTGAACATAAATGGGTTTAAACCACTAAACTTCTCAAATATTTTCTTATAAACAGAGATTATTTATATGAAAATCCCATTTATAATCTCTTCGATGTGTCTCGCTTGAAGTAACTGATTGTGAGATAACTTCCTAAATGTCGGGGGGTAACTGTATTTATATGCCCCTTCTGGTATGATGAACCGTTTTTTTTTTGGGTATTGTTTCAACAAATCCGGTTCTAAAATATCCATTACTGCATTCGTAAACCGTTCGTAGAATTAATGTTGAACCTGTCGTAAAGCAACCAAATAGAATGTTTATATCTACTTGAAATTCGTTCGAGTGATTATGGCGATTACTTATCGCGACTGTGAACGGCCCATGGTCCCTACATTATCCCCTTGACAGTGCAAACGCTACATATTCTTTGTTGCTGTTCTTGATTTTGTCGAAGGCAGCATCGTAGACATTGTTGTTGCGTTTATTGTAAGGCATCTGGTAGATAGTCGAAGAGGTTACTGTGGACGTTGCTGTCACAGGCGTTCTCGTAGAGGGTTCAAGGCGTCAATACGTCTTCATAGACGATTAAAAGCATAATCGTAGACGTAGTTTGTTGTTGCTGGCGTTCTCATAGAAGGTTGAATGCGCCATCATAAACCTTATTGTTGCAAGTTTGTTGCAAGGCGTCTTCGTAGACGACGTTTGTTAAATAGGCGGTGGCCTATGCAAAACCAGCTTCCACCTTTCAGTATGAGTCGATTCGAAAGGTTAACAAGTCGATGGCGGCCTCGTAGACGGTAGAAGGCATCATCGTAGACGTTGTTGCAAGTTTCTTGCAAGGCGTCTTCTAGACGTTGTTTGTTGATAGCCGGTCTCATATGCAAAACCAGCTTGCACTCATCAGAATTAATCGATTCGGAAGGTTAACAAGTCGATAACCTCGGTTAACCTCGTAGACGGTAGAAGGCGTCATCGTAGACGTCATTTTTGTTGTTGCAGGTGTAATCGTAGACTTAGCTTTGCCGGCGTCCTCGTAGACGGTTAAAGGCGTCATCGTAGACGTTGTTGTTGCGTTTGTTGCAAGGCATCTTCGTAGACGTCGTTTTTTTTGTTGCAGGCGTTATCGTAGACGTTTTTGTTGCATTTGTTGACGTATTCGTAGTCGTCGACGTTGGATAGGCGGAACAAGTCTAATTTCGGTTTGCGGCAAGCGACCGAAGTATGGTTGCTGTTGTAGGGTGGAGGCGGCATCATGAGGCGTACGGGAGGCGGTGAGTTTAGTTTCGCGTGTAAGGCTTCCTTGACACAGGTGCAGGAAGTGCTTCAACTATGTGGCAGATTTCAGGGGCATTTGGTTCCACATTTGTATGTTATATGTTTCTCGATCACGTCGGGGTCACTAATTTGTGGGTTCCTGTATTTCGGTGGGTGTCAGTATTTATACGGCCTCTCATGTATGAGGAACCGCTTTTTTTTGGTATTGTTTCAATAAATTCGGTTGTAATATACCCATTACTAAATTCGTAAACCGTTCGAGGAATTATAGAAACAACCCATCGTAATAAATCCAAAGAGAATGTTTATATCTAAACTTGGAATTATAATCATAAATCTAATACCTCTTTGTAAGGATTTACTGTGAACGGCCCATTGCCGCTACACGATAAACTGAGATGGTGCCAAGCTGCTAGCGATTAATTGCTGGCGGCGAATTGCGAGACTTGAATTTTCCGAACAATAGCAAACATGCATATGCGGCCCGTGATACAAAAAGATTGAGTATCGGTGGTTCTGCAGCACGAACTCTAGACATTTTAAGAGTTTTTTATAAAAATATATTTTTTTAGATGCTATAGTGTTATGTGAAATACAGCTCCATCCATCCGTGGCCTTACAGCCCTCAGTGGGCCTTAGCCTCCTCCTTTCTTAGCCTCGTTTAGCATTCTTTTCCATCCTTTTCTGTCCGCTTCTGCTCTTTTCCAGTTCCTTATGACTATTAGTTCTCTTGGGTCTTTTTGTATGTTGTCATGCCATCTTAGTCGTGGTCTGCCTTGTCTCAAGTTGCCTTCCATGATTCCTTTGTAGATCTTCTGTGGTATTCTTTCTTCTCCCATGCGTTCTACGTGTCCTGCCCAGTGCAGCCGTTGTATTTTTATATATGTTACTAGGTCTATTTCTTTATACAGTTGTACCAGTTCGTGATTATACTTTATCCTCCACCCATCTTCTTCCTGGGTCGGTCCAAATATTCTTCTCAATATTTTTCGCTCGAATTTTAATAATAGGTCCTCGTGTTTGGTCGTCATTGTCCACGATTGGCACCCGTAGGTCACTATCGGTCTAATGATGCTTTTGTACAGTTTTACTTTGGTTTTTACCCCCACTATTTGCGATTTCATTACACTTTGAACTGCGTAGTACGCTTTATTCTCGGCTATCAGTCTCTGTTGAATTGTTTGTGGTATTAAGTTCTGTTCGTTCAGTGTTGAGCCCAGATATTTAAATTCTCGTACCACTTCAATATTCATATTATCCATGGTTATGTTCTGTCCCAGCCGCGTCCTTGATTTTATGGCCATGTATTTCGTTTTGTCTTCATTCACCAGCAGTCCTATCGGCCTTGCCTCTTCTATCAGCTGCATAAATGTTTCTTTCACTCCCAGTACATTCCTTCCCACTATATTCAGATCATCTGCATATCCTATAACTTGGCATGACTTGTTTATAATGGTGCTGTCAGTTTTTATTCCTGTGCCTCTGATCACTTTCTCGAGGGCTAGGTTAAATAGGATCGGGGCCAGGCCATCTCCTTGTCTTAGTCCTTTGTCTGTTGGGAATTTTTCTGTGAGCTGGTTTTGTATTCTGACCTGATTGAGCGTCTCTTCCATGGTTACTTGCATCATCTTGATTAGCTTCTGTGGTACTTCAAATTCTTTCAGAATGTTATATAGTGCTTCCCTACTTATACTGTCGTAGGCTTGTCTAAAGTCCACGAATAGTTGATGGATAGGTATGTCAAATTCCTACGCCTTTTCCATAATTTGTCGTGTTGTAAAAATTTGGTCGGTCGTGGATCTCCCTCTTCTAAATCCTGCTTGATACTCCCCTATTAGATCTTCTGCGTATATCTCCAGCCTTTGCTCTCGCTCTAAAGATAGCGTATACTTGTTCCTTAGTTCTTGTTGGCCTTTGCAGTAGTCGTTGTCTTGCTTTATTTCTCTAGTCTATTGCCCTCCTGCACGTCTCGTTCCACCATAGATTGGGCTGTCCTTTGGGTTCTATTCCTATGGTCTCCTCCGCTGCTTCTCTTATGCTTTTTTTAAGGTTTTCCCATGTGTTATTTGTTTCCTCGTGCTCTTCCCCTTCTTCTTCTTCGTTTATATTTTCTTTAATCTTCTTCTACAGTGTTTCCACATAGCTCTTGCGTTTATCTTTGTTCTTTAGGTTCTCTAGATTATATTTTCTTGTATTTTCTCCCTTATTTGCATGTGCTTTATTTATTCTCGTTCTTAATTTTATTTTGACCATAAAGTGGTCTGAGCCTACTGTTGCTCCTCTCATGGTTCTGATATCCACTATGCTTGAGTAGAATCTGGCGCTTATTAGGACATAGTCTATTTGGTTTAGTGTGGGCCCATCTGGAGATTTCCAAGTTGTTAGGTGAATGTTCTTGTGTGGAAACGTTGTACTTCTGACTACTAAGTCTTTTGACGCTGAGAAATCTATGGTTCTAGTTCCATTGTTGTTAGACTCTTCATGTATGCTGTATTTTCCTATCGTTGGCTGGTAAGCGTCTTCCTTGCCTATTTTGGCGTTAAAGTCCCCGATCACGAGTTTGATGTCATTCTCTGGTGTTGTTTCAACGTGCCTTTCTAGGGTTGTGTAGAAATCATCCTTTTCATGGTCCTCCTTCTCTTCTGTTGGGGCGTGAACAGAGAATATGGATAAGTTATTAAAACGGATTTTAATTCGGATGTAGCACATCCTCTTATTAATTGGTTTGAAGGCCATGACGTTTTCTTTAATCTGGTTTCCAACTAAGAATCCCACTCCGAATTCGTGTCTGTTGTTTGTGTCTCCGCAGTAGTACAGGTCTCCGCTTTTATTAACTAGTCTTCCTGTTCCTGGCCATCTTATCTCTTGTAGGGCTATTAGGTCTAGTTTGTATCTATTAAATACTTCCATCAGTTCATTTAGCGCTCCTATTTGATATAGGCTTCTAATATTCCACGTTCCGAGGTGCATGTTTATTTTCCTTACCTTGTCCGTCTTCGTGTTATCTGTCCTGCTTTCCGTGGCATATCTTGAGGTTTCGTGACAATTGGTGTTTTACGGGATGCGGTTGTTAGCCTCACGCCCAACCCCCTTTTCGGAGGGCCATTTCTCCCGCTCTCGTCAGCCCTGACCTTTCTTTCCACCGGGGGTTGGTTACCCGATCTACAGAGAGGTTGTTCAGGTTACCCGGGGTTCTCCACCTTTATCTTCATATAAAGGCTGCTTGGAGGTGAGAGTCGGAATTGGGTAGGAGAGGCTATGCGACGCTAACAGGAAGCAGCATCGTGTGGTGCGCATGCACTACCCCATTTGAACCCCGTGAAATACAGCTAAGTTGTTAAAAAAAAAAAAAAACTGAGGATGTAGAAAACGGCCGAGGAGTAGAAAATATGTCGGGTATTTTGTGTGTTTGAGATTGTGAAATATACAACCATATTTGGATTTTGATTGAGTTATTTCAATAGTTATCGTGGGCTTATTGCAAAAATCCGTTCAGTTTCTATACTTAAGAATTGAAAAAAATAACTTCTCTATACAGGATGTTAGGTTAACATGCGCAAAAAATTCAAGGCGTTATTCCTTGGCCTATTCTTAGAATATTTTGTCCTATGATGATTTCTGAAAAACCCCTTCGTTTTGAAGATACAAGGTGAACAAAATGTGCGACAACCATATTCGATATTTGTTGAAATGATTAATGTAAGTAAAAGTCGCCAATGCCAATAACGCCAATGAGTTTATCAAGTATAAAAAAATAATGAGTTTATCAAGTACACAAAATTGTTGACGATAACTTGGAACGGCTGTTTTATCTACTAACGTCCATGAGGATGTCATATGAATACGTTTCGTCAGTGATAATCTGTACCTTTCGCAGTTGTTTTCGCACATTGAGTTCCGTTTGGCTGATAGATGTATCTATAATAGTTAGTGAAGTCCTCTACCATGTATACGAACGCCGAGATGACTGACATGCATTTCGTGTATGGACTTGCTGATGGCAATTCATTACAAGCTAGACGATTGTACATTGAACGGTTTCCTACCCGTAATATCCCCGACCGCAAAATCTTCGAAAACATTCGTCGACGTCTTGGTGAAACAAGCACATTGAAACGAAATGGAGGGCCAGGAAGATTAATGACAGTGACAACGGTACAACTGGAACAGAATGTATTGGACATTATAGAGGAAGATTCAAGTACTTGTGACAAATTTCCAATACTTTCAATGTAAGTCATTGGACAGTTTGGAAAATTCTTAAAGGCAATTTGTTGTATCCATACCACATTCAACGTGTTCATGCAGTACTACCTGCCGATTATCGTCATTATGTATTGCGTTATGTCAATAGATTTTGCAAGCATAAGTTCTAATTCCTCAATTCCTGAGACATATTCTTTTCACTGGTTAAGCCAGTTTTTCAAGAAATGCAATAAGAAATTTTCATAACAACCACGTATGGGCAGATGCAAATCCGCATGAGGTATGTGAAGCTCGATTTCAATATCAGTTCTCCTTGAATATTTGGGTTGGAATTGTGGGTGACTATTTATTGGACAGGTATTTCTACGAGCAACACTTATTGGCAAGATGTATCGCAATTTATTGGAAGAAACACTACCCGAGTTTGGCGAAAAGAATTGCAATGTGGTTTATGCACGATGGAGCACCACCACATCTCAGTTTGATTGCTCTTGATTTTTTAACAGCAACATACGGAGATCGCTGGATTGGTCGATGTGCGACACACGCATAGCGTGCTCGAGCCCCAGACTTAAACCCCCTGGATTATTTCTGAAGTCATTATATGGGCTATCTGAAGTCATTAGATTAAGCAACTCCAGTTGAGAATTTGGACGAATTACGAAATCGGATAATTGCTGGATGTAACTCAATGAGAAACAGACCTGGTGGGTTTGAAAGATTTCGACACTTAGTGACGAGAAGATGCTTGTATCCAGGTTGGAGGAAGTCATTTCGAAAATATCTTGTAGATTGAGCAACTTTATATGTATTTTTGATAATAAAATGTTGTTACTGTCGAAAATTTTTTTCACCCTGTATCTTTGAAACTAATCCTCTTAATAATAGCCTTTTGAATTTTTGCCGCATGTTTACTTAACACCCTGTATAGGGAAAAATAAATTGTTAATTGCATGTCGGTGGTTTGTCGACACAGGTGATGGTTTGGACTTATCAGGTCGTTTTCCAATGGATTCCGTGTATTTTTTAGGATTTAACAGTATGGAAACGGCAATCGTGGCTTTTTGCAGTAATTCCACGATATACTCGATACGTAAAAATCGCAACTATAATTGCAGCAACCTAAAATGTAATCGTAAAATTATTAATTAATAGACAAGGCATTTGAAAGAGGCCATTTACTTATTGTTAATGTATTTTATAAGATTTCGTTGTAGTTTATGGAAAATTTATTCATTTCTTTAGTTTTTTGGAATACAAATGTTTCCATCATACGTAGCAGAATTCTTCAATGATATAATAATGAAAACCATGAAACTTCGAGAAGAAAGCGGATTGATTAGACAAGACATGCTTCAACTTCTTTTGCAAGCCAAAAGAAAAAATCTACTGACCGATGATGACATTGTTGGCCAAACATTAATTTTCTTCATAGCTGGATATGAAACAGTTGCAACCCAGATGACTTTTACAGCTTATGAATTGGCCTTAAATCAAGACGTACAAGAGAAGTTAGTAAGCGAGATTGATGCAGCTTTGAAGGAAAGTAAAGGAGTAATAAGTTACGAAGTTGTAAAATCCTTGAAGTACTTAGAAATGGTTATATCAGGTTAAGATATTGAAAAACAAAACTGCAGGAAATTTATTTTTTTATTTTAGAAAGTCTACGTAAATGGCCCTCAACGAGCGGACACACAGATCGTGTTTGTGCCAAGCCTTATACAATTGAACCTAAAGTCCCCAATGAAAAACCAATTGTGATCCCTAGACACACGCCAATCTGGTTTCCGATTAGTGCAATTAATAGAGATCCGAAATATTTTCCAAATCCTGATAAATTCGATCCCGAAAGGTTTATTGAAAGCAACAAATCTAACATTGTTCCCGGCACTTACATACCCTTTGGAATGGGACCCAGAAGCTGCATAGGGAAAAAATTTGCAAACTTAGAAATGAAAATCATGTTTGTCCATTTGCTCAAGGCATTTCGAATTGTTAAAGTCGATAAAACTTTAAATGCTATCAAGACTTGTCGAAGAAGTATGAATATTTCGATCGAAGGAGGACACTGGCTTGGTCTTGAACTTAGATAAAACTTGATAAGATATAATGTTATCCTCCGTAAATATTATCCTCCGTCTTTATAGAAAATTATTATTTTGTTGTATTTATATCAAGATACTGGCTTAATAAATAAAATAACATATTTTTATTAATATATTCAACAATTATGTATATGTATATTCAATATTTATATAAATTCTAATTATATTTTCAACAAAAATATTTCAGATAAGTGTGATAAGATACTGTATAAATGTCAGTAGATAAGCAGATTCATTACATATATAGAGGTAGACGACTTGTAATATTACAAAATATTACTAATAATTGATATTTGGAAGTATGTGAAAACAGTTTAACGGACACAACATTGCACAACATTCTGACACAGTCCATATATTGCTTTCGTTTGCAAACCAGTGGCAGGTAGTTGGTAAATCCTACTAAATAATATTTAGTGTTTATGTGATACAAATTTACGTAAGTTACGTTTTAATTTAACAAACCTTCATTTGGTTTAACTAAGTTCATCAATCTGTGTATTTAACTGGAATCTTTAATTTGTTTTATATATTTTTACTAATACATATACTAATAAAATAACTAATAAAATCTTGCTAATTTTAGTGTAACCTTGGAAGTATATCGTTTAAGTTTGCGTATAATGAATTGTTTGTAAATGTTTTAACTATTTGTTTCAGTTAAAATGTTATTACTTTTTGTACTTGGAATTTTGGCTTTGACTTTTTACAAATACTTTGTTAAGCCGTTATCGGTGTGGAAAAAGAAAGGCATTGCGTACAATAAAAATGCGTATCCAATTGTGGGAAACTTTTTGCCTTCCACCCTAAAAAGAATTTCTTTCCTAGAAAATTTTCTACGGTTATATGACGAACATCCAACTAAAAGGTAAAATATTATCGTTTGAAGAAATATACAATATTTTTATAAATAACACAATATTTTTTGTAATAAGCAATCTACTGTGTACTATTATGTTTTTAGTTTTGTTGGAACGTTTCAATTTTCCGTTCCAGCTCTTTTAATCCGTGATCTGGAATTGATTAAACAAATAACTGTAAAGAATTTTGATAATTTCACAGACCACAGACACCTCAGCGAGGAAGAAATTGAACCCCTATTTTCTAAAAATCTTATCCAATTAACTGGACAGACTTGGAAGGATATGCGGGCGAATTTAAGTCCAGCATTTACGGGTAGCAAGATGAAAGCTATGTTTGGACTTATATCCGATTGTGCGAAACAAGTTGTTGAGCATTTCGAGATAAAAAACGACAAAGTTATTACAATGGAGTTGAGAGATTTGTTTACTAGGTATGCAAATGATGTTATTGCAACTTGCGCTTTTGGTGTTAAATGCGATTCAATTAATCAGCCTAACAATGACTTTTATATGATGGGAAAAAATGCTACAAATTTTACAGGATTGAGAAGTTTGAAATTTTTAATATTTTCTTCCTTACCAAAATTAGCTAAAGTAAGTTTGTTCAATTAACTTTCGTATTCCAGACATAATTCACTGACTTCGAGAATAATCTTAATCAGGTTTAATTACTTTTAGTATTTGGGTGTGACACTTTTTGAAAAGGAATTCACCGATTTCTTCACGAAGACCATTGCAGAAACAATAAAATATCGAACGGAGAAAAACGTTATAAGACCAGACATGATTCATCTATTACTGGAAGCTAGGAAAGGAAAACTTAAACACGAAGATACTCATGAGGATAAAATCGACAAAGGTTTTGCCGTCGTCGAAGAATCTTCGATTGGTAAACAACAAGTAGCTGCCCCGAAGGAAATTACCGACATTGATATAGTTGCTCAAGCTTTCATATTTTTCTTTGGCGGCTTTGAAACTTCATCAACACTGGTTTCTTTTGCCGCTTACGAAATAGCATTGAATCCTGATGTTCAGGAGAAATTGTTTCAGGAAACTAAGGCTGTTATGGAACGTTGCGATAACAAACCGACCTACGAAGCTGTTATGGCTATGTCTTATCTAGATATGGTAGTTTCAGGTAAATTATAACATCATTATTTTAACATGTAAATTATAACAGTACCTATATTCAAATATTTATGAGTAAATCGAATATTACATAATTATAATACATTTTGTTATTTCAAATCTATATAGATAATAAAAATATTTTAGAGACTTTGAGGAAATGGCCACCAGCTCCAGTAACGGATAGAGAATGCACTAAGAACTTTACCTTGAGAACCGATGATCAGGATGATTATCTACTAGAAAAAGGCGAGCACGTACTCATACCCATCGCTTCCATACAGAGGGACGAGAAATATTTCCAAAACCCAAATAAATTTGATCCAGAAAGATTTTCCGAAGAAAATAAACACAATATTATTCCTTATACTTTCATTCCATTTGGTGTTGGACCAAGAGCCTGCATAGGTAAATATTTTGTCTGCTCTTGTCTCTCCTTGTTTAGTCTGGTCTGGGCTTGTCTAGTCTTGTGTGGTCTTGTCTGGTCTTGTCTGCTCTTGCCAGGTCTTGTCTGGTCTTACATGGTTTTGGCCGGTCTTGCCTGGTCTTGTCTAGTCCTGTTTAGACTTGTCTGATCTTGTCTGGTATTGTCTGGTCTTGTCTGATCTTGTCTGGTCTTTTCTGGTCTTGTCTGGTCTTGTTAGGTCTTGTCTGGTCTTCTCTGGTATTGCCTGGTCTTACCTGGTTTTGCCGGTGTTGTTGCTTGTGTCTGGTCTTATCTGGTCTTATTCTCTGGCCGTGTCAGATCTTCTTTCAGCTTGCCTCGTCTTGTCTGGTCTTCTCTGGTCTTGTCAGGCCCTGTCTGTTTTTGAGTGATCTTGTCTGATTTTGTCGGGTCTTGTCTGTCCTATCTGCAGTTGTCTAATATTGTCTTAAGAATCTAACATACTGAATATGTATATGAATGAAAATAAACATTTTTGCAGGTTCCCGGTTTGCCTTAATGCAAGTAAAACTTATTATTATTTACTTGTTGCATAAATTTGAACTAATTCCGGTTGAGAAGACTGTTGTGCCCATAGTTCTCTCCAGAAGTGATTTTAGAATGCAACCGGAGGGTGGATTTTGGATCGGCTTTAAAAATAGACAAAAATAAGGAAGCCTCGGTGTTTACTGTAAACGGGTGTAATTAGTATAAGAAATGGAATTTGTAAACATGAATGAGGATACTAGACGAGCTTATATAAAATTAAGCTTGGAGATAAAATAAATTATTCATGTCAGAAAATCTTTGTGAAAAGTGGTTCCCGAGCAATTACTGGACCATTTGTTATTAAATATGTATTGTAATTTTATAATATTTTGAATTTATTTATTCGTTCCGACGTCAAATTTTAATGTTAATTAATGTTGATTCAATTATATATTTATATGAGAAAACAGACAAAACTGAACCCTTAATATGAGAAAATATGTTTTAAAAAAATAAATATTTAATAAATAAATAAATTTTTAATTTAAAGATATTTTATATGTCGTTTTAATTGTAATAAGGATGTTCTTCCTGTTATAATTTTAATGAAGAATTTATTCTAACAAGTTTTACCAATATTACTGGCATGAGATTATGAATTTGAAAATTGTAATTGAATTTGTGTTGATGAGTTGGTGAATTGTGACTTATTTAATCCCACCTACTATTTTACTCGCAAGTGTATTACCCATATATTATTACCCATTTAGAACTCCTCTTCTGACCCAATGTTTCCTCTTTTAGTTCTTTCTTTAAGGATTTAGATCTGGCTCAAATATTGCCAATTTCTTCTTGTTGTAGGACTTGAAATACACATCTACACGAGTCCTGTCTGAACAAGCAGATTTCAATAAAAAATATATATAAATATCTTGACAACAGCAATGACTTGGTTGATTTGTTATCTCAAGTATATCTATTTATATATATACAGAGTTTATCAGGGAATCTTAACCGTTGCGCTGTTTTATTAAAATGTTATAAATACATAAAAATAATGATTTTGCAAGTTTCTACTTTTAATTATACAAACAGTTGTAGGTTTATTTTAACATGTTTGCATTTCTTTTACAAACCAAAATCTGTTAATAAAACTAAATTATTATGATATTGAGTTCTCGGATCTTTGGAATAGAAAGGGCCGTCGTGAGAGGGTGACATCTGAGATTTTCGACACGGGATGTTTTTATAGGGAAAAGATTATTAAGTGCCTTTAGCTTAGATACCGAATATGCATATGGTGGAATGATATCATATTTAGTTTTATTTTTTTCTTATAGAAATTTTTATTTGGGGGAGAGGCTTGCATCACGAGTCTATTACGGACTCGAACTACTTTTTAGATTTCTCTCGATAAATATGATTTTAGTTAACGAATTTATAATTGATGTGTAGTGCTCTTCAAGATTATTTTAGATACAGAAATATATTTTCACTTAGTGATAAGTAGAGGTCGGACTTTAAGGTCGCAAAAACTATCAGAAAAGGTAGGCAAAAAGGCAAATAAATTAATGAAAAAAGGCTTTAAATTTACAGTTTTAGGTCGCTAAAAAGGCCATTACTTACTCAAAATTTTATTTATAAATTTTAATTTTTGTTGGAATCTAGGTCAGTTCTTGGGTATTTGGAACAATGATTAATACTCTTAGTCTTTTTTACAAGGTTTCGTCCATTATTTTCGGACTTCTCCAAAGAAGCGACAACATTAAGAAGCTACAACATATTACATTATCTTCCACTTACCGAATTATTTCTATAAAATTAAATTCACCGTCATAAAATTCAAATTATTAAATTTTGAATTTTATGACGGTGACATTTAAATAAGTTATTTATTGTGAATATGTATTGTAGCTTCCTTGAAGAAGTCCGAAAATAAAGGACGAAACGTCGGAAAAAAGACTAAGAGTATTAATCATTGTTTCAAATACCCAAGAACTGACCTAGATTTAAAAAAGAATGGAACGAGAACCTGAAAACATTATAAATTTTAATTTTCATTAATTGTTATCTGTGTAGCACACCATCAGTTTTTCTAAATTATCTTCCGTCAGCCGTTGACGACGGTCAGATAATATGGTCTTGTAGATGGAAAATGACCTCTCCACATCGCACGATGTTAGTGGTGCAAATTTATAATTTGGGATGTGTGATATGGTCAATTTTTCTGGCATTTCAGCATTTTCGCCAGCCAATAATTTTGAAATATTATTCAGAAAAGCAAATCCAGTGTTTTTATTTATTACTTTTGTCAATTTTTCGTATGCTTTTCGACCCACTTGTCCTGCGGTTGACATCAGGGACTCCGTTACATTATTGATAATGCCAATTGTTTGCACCAAATGGGAGGTATTTGTTTCAAGTAGCTTTATACCATCAACAAGAATTTTGAAATTACTCTTGATATAAATTAAATCGTTTGTGATGTTCGGTTTCGCAAAGTACATTTTTGCATCTTTTTTGTATTACCTTAAACATTTGAAATTTACTAGTAGGAATATTTTCAACAAATAGAGAATCAAGTCTTTACCTGTTTAATTGATTCAAAATTGTCGCAATAGAAGAAGGCAGCTTTCAGCCAAGTGCCCCATCGTGTTATTATTGGCTCAGGAGGCAGCGGTAGGCCATGTAAATGGTCTCTATATACTTGAATTCTTAACGGAGATTTGAGAAATACCTTTTTTGTGCTGGCAATTAGTCCGTTTACGTTTTCATATTCGTTACGTATTACTTCACATACCAAATGCAATGCTTGAGCTAAGCAAGTGACATAGCAGAGACAGAGCAGCATAAGATTTGGATAAAAAATCTTCAAACTTACAGCAGGTTTCACCATATATGCAGCTGCATCTGAATAATATAATTTAACTTTATCATGCTGGATACCATTTGGCCATAATAATGCTAAAAAAAATGTAGGTAACTACCTGTAGACAAAATTTAGACTCGTACCTACTTAAATTATCGTTAATAAAACGTGATATTGCAGGTTGCAGGCCAAAAAATGAGCTTTTGAAGGGCCTTCATCGGTTAGTTTTCCTACTATCAAATTTGCAACATATCGTCCCATGGCACCAGTGGTTTCGTCTACGCATATGTATATATCATGGAAACCAATAGCAGTTCGTATGTTTTCAGTAGACTAATAATTTAAAATATTTATAATTATTTTATATTAGGAGCAATTTTGCCTTTTTTAAACTTTAAAGGTACCTACAGTTAAAAAACACAGAATTGTCCCTGTGCAACCAAACAGCAGATAATTTAATTTCATTAAAGTAGAAATCAAGATTTATGTAAGTATCCTATGATTTTGTTAAATTCATTTGCATACCTTGTCGTAACATTTAGACAAATAGTTTTTTCGTAGTGTAGATTCACTGGGTACATTCTTTTTGCAATATTTCTACAAGAATCCCTTAAATTCAGTGATTTCCAATTTAAAAAAAGGTATATTTGCGGCCACTCAAGCTGTACATAAATCTAAATAAAACTCATTTTTCACCTGAGTTTGCTCATTTAAAGTACTTTGAGTTAATAGTGATTGCCTCAAATTTTTGGTTTTATTTTCTTTATGGAGAGATGTTTTTAAATGCTGCTCAACATGGATACTCTTTTTAAATACCACCTACAATTATACATTTAACATCAGTAATGTTTCAGTTTGTGTTTAATGGTGAAAAATTGTAGAACTTACTATTTTACTGCAGGCGCTGCAAAATACACCGTCCCCATCCAATTTCAGTTCGGATATACCTGATATCCATTCTTTTACTTTTCTATTAAGGGGTGTCTTTTGTTTTGGCATTTTGATAAAAAAAAAACGTTCAAATTCACTTTTGCTCAACTACAACACAAGACTACAAGGGCCATACAAACAGCAGAAACAACTGATATAAAGGCAATGACTACAGTGAGAAGGGAACTTTCAAATATTACGTTAGTTATTCACGATCTGTAGAAGGGCTAGGTTTTCAAGGATTGGTTGAGAAAATTAAAGAGTGGAGGGAATAGTTGGTTGCGTAAGTTTTGCGGTATTTTAACAAAAGAAAGGGGATGATCAAACAAATCGGTCTGTGACACCGATAAGAGCAAAAAAAACAATTTCGTCTGGTGGAGGTAGGATGGCTTCTCGAAGACTGGTCAAAAATGTAATTTATGATAAATAGACCTAAATTGCATAAGAAAATGCCAAGAATACAAAATAGACACAGAAATAGGCAAATATAGGTAAGAAAAACGAAAATAGGCAAAATACCTGGTAAAATAGGTGATAAAAAAAATAGTACAAAAAAGGCAAAAAAAGGCAAAATCAAATAGGGCTCTAATGATTCAGAATTTACTAAAACAAATTTGTGTATTATTAGAAAGTCGATGCCTGAAAAACTGACGATAGGTGTTTTGCCTAAAATCCGATCTCTAGTGATAAGTATTAAGATTATAAGTCCTTAAAGAAGAATATAAAATGTGAAGATAATAAAGAAACTTTAAAATCACGACAATGACCTATGGAAAACATGATCTTGATAAGCATATTTCAATTCACTGATTCAACTCGCAACCATTATTTTTGTCAATTTGCTTAATGGTTTTTTGTACTAAATTATTGTTTTCTTTTTTTAATGGGATATTTAGCATTCTATGAATAATCTCTGCCTTTAACAGTCAAGATAATGGTTATGATCCGGATCTCATTGACAAACTTATATTTAGGAATAATAAGAAACTGATCGTAAACAAAATTTATAACAAAGGATAAGAAAACGAAGATATTATACAATATCGCAGATTAAACGCAGATTGGTAATATCAGTCGAAAAATAGGACATGAACTAAATCAATGTTATATAACTACAACCTTTTATAATAAATATACAATCAAAAACATTCTATTAAATAATAAACTAAATTTTGATTTAGCTTATTATTTACTAGAATTGATTTGTTACTTTATTTTAATAATTTACTACGAGAATTTTATTTATCGTGATTCTGAGTCGCACTGGGAGTCCGCACCAACATACTTTAAGGATGAGTCGGAGCATCCTGAAATCACCGGACGTAAACTCAGACCAAGACGGCAAAGCTTCTTCGCAACATTTAATGCCAACTCACTGCTACAAGTGGGTAAACTCTTAACTCTTAAACATTTAACTAATTCACTAACACGACACAACATAATACTGACAGCAGTACAGGAAACCAGATTTACGGACGAACATGCCTTCGAGTCCCTAGGCTACAGAATCCTCAAAGGAAAAGAGGGTCAGGGGGTAATCAAGAACGTACCCCACTTAGGTACAGGATTTATAGTCAGTCACAGGATACTGGATTCAGTCAAAGACTTTACCTCCCCGAGCAGTCGTATATCCATCCTCTCTCTCAAATGTGCAAATAAAAAATACAGAAACATAGTGGGCAATTATCCGGCGCATAAGCGAACCAACCGCAACGGAGAACGATTGGTGGATCTGTGTAGAACTTATGGGTTGCTCATGAAGTCTACAGCCTTCAAACACTTGCCAAGGAAACAGTAAACTTGGGTTTTACCTAATACCAACCTGGGTGAATTCCAGATAGATCATGTGGCCATTTAACGAAAATCTAAAAAGGAAATACGAAACGTGAAAGTACTAATAAGCGCCACTCTGGACTCAGATCACTACCTCTTAAAGATCAAAATAAGACTCCAGCCTAGAAACACTAGATTACACAGAACCTCAAAAATTGTAACATTTGACGTAGAGCGACTTAAGAACAGTTAAGAAGTAAGTCAGAGACTGAACAATACAGATATCAACAGCTGGGACCAACCGAACCTGTCGCTAAAAGAAGGAAGCATCCGTGGACTGAAGACTGTGACAATGCAATAACCCAAAGACAGACAGTCTGGGTGAAGTGGAATTCTAAAAAGACCAAGGAAAATTTGCATAATTTTTTGGAATAAAGAAAGCTTACAGCCAAGATAATTCGAGGAACCAAACGGACCTTCACACAAAACAACTATCCCAAATCGAAGAGAGCATATCTAAGAATAACTCCAGAGATTTCTTTGGAATCTTCAAACAGACACTCAAAAAATACACTGCGCCAAGCTTCTACTTCAAAGACTCACAAGGCAAATTGGTTTATAACAACAAGGACAACTGCCGCCTTTTGGCTCAGTACTTTAAAAATCTACTCAACTGTGACCCACCTAGCGAAGACTTCGACTATGAACAAACCACGCCAAACCCGGACTCGCTGCCCCTTCATTGGAAGAAGTTGGCCAGATCATTCAACTTCTTAGGAGTATTAAGTTGAATTATCATTCAACTTCTTAAGAATATTAGGGCAGTTGGAGATGACTCTATCGTTGCTGAACTGTGGAAAGGTGCTGGAAACAATGCAGTGCGCAAGCTAACCGAGATCATACAGGACATCTGGGACACAAAGAAATTACCACCCGATGGAAAATCTGCTCTGATCTATCCGCTTCACAAAAAGGGAAATTTTTCTGATCTAAACAACTACCGTGGAATTTCTCTCGTCCCGGTAACATACAAGATTCTGTCGAAGGCGTTACAAACAAGGGCAGAAAATCAGTTGGATAGTCAACTAGGAGAATACCAGGGGGGCTTCAGAAAGACTTAATCTTAAAACTGTACTTGCATACTCCAAGATGAGAAACCGCAAAGTGGTCGTCACCTTTGTTGATTTTAGAAAGGCCTACGATTCCATTGATAGAGAAACGCATAACAAAGTACTCGAGGAACTAGTACTAGACAAATAAACCCGCAGATTCATTCTAGAAACCTTGACCAACACCCATTTCAAGTTTAAATTCAGAAAGCCTCGAAATAAAAACTGGAGTGAAACAAGGACATGGACTTTCCCTAATTCTCTTCAACTGTGTCCTTGAAAATAGAATCAAATTATGAGAGAATGGCGCAGGTAAATTTCCTCAGAAAACAGGCTACCAAAGTGGGCCTTCAAGTGTCGCTAGAGAAAAATTTTTCACCAACATCAAGAAGCAAACAGAGAGATGTTACTGGAGCAGGGAAACATCAAGAGGACTGAGAAATTTAAGTATCTCGGCGAATAGATGAAACGAACTTATCAGAAAAAGCATCATTATCCATGAGAGTCCACAAGTTAAAACTAGCCTATCGACTAACTAAGAACACTTACAATAAGAAATGCCTGTTACGCAACCTTAAACTTAAGCACTACACATCAGTCTTACGACCAGAAACCCTATATGCCATGGAGTGCCTTTCCTGGAAGTCTAGTAGAGAAATTGGAAATCACAGAGAAGAGAATCTGCAGGGAGAGCCTAGGCCCGGTAAAGGAAGATGGGGAATTCTGAAGACGACATAACTCTGAGCTCTACGAGCATTTTGATAGACTCTCTGACTGTGCAAGGAAAAGAAGGGTAACTTTCTATGGCCAGGTAGTAAGATTGCCTACAAACCTACTAACCAACGTTCTGTTCACCTTCTGGCAAAACAAGAAGGTTCGTACCACTTGGTTGACAGAAACCGGAAGTATATTAAAGAACTGGGAATAATAGATCTCCAAAATAGACAGTCTGTGAGACGCACCCTGAAGGAAGTCCGTCGATTTCAGGAAAAACCCCGAAAAATAGGTACCCCGTAGACAGAAGAGAGAGAGAGAGAGGAGTTACACCGACACAAGATCCGGCAATACTGCGCAAAGATCAAAGCCAACAATTTAACAAGCGTGGTCCAAAGTAGGCCTATTCGAAAGAAGAAGAAGACATACCATCAAAAACTTAGTAAACAATAAACTAAATTTTACAGCTCGAAATGAACGCAGTGGACTTTATCAAATAAAATGTAACTTTGTTGCCCTTTGGTTCCTTGTGGAATGTGCGTGCGCTCATTTTTCCGCCGTCTTTGTATTGTATAGTTTTTTTTTTGTGTTTTTCTGTTGTTTCTTTTGTTTTGTTTTTTCATCATCTTCTTTGCGTTTTTCGTCTGGGTGATCTTGTCCAGTGCTGGGTTGGTCCTGCTGTTGTGCTATGATCCTTTGGCTTTCGATCCTTATTGGTGTACTCATTTCTTTTCGGCGGGGCTGCTCTGCAGTGGCCTGTAAGTAGAAAACAGGATTATTTACTGTCTCTACGAGGTTTGTTGCAGTTTGGGATATTTCCACTTCACGTTGCTTCGATAGTTGGCAGTCTGATGGACTGTTACGTTGTCATGTTGTCAAATGTTTGTACAAGTTTTCCTATGTGCTCTATGATTGTCTGCATTTCATGGTCTTTATGTAGTTGCTTGTTAGTTATGTACAATGGCGAGTGTATGATTTCTCTCAGAATTTTATTTTGTACAATTTGTAATCTGTATTTTACGTGCTTGCTAGCTTGCATCCAGCAGGTCGGCGAGTACGTCATTATTGGTCGAATTATTGAAGAGTTTCAGCTTATTTTCCTTGATTAGTTTGTCCAATGTAATCCGCATGTCGAGCGAATGTCAGTTTTTTGTCCAGAATAATCCCTAGGTATGTTTATAATTGTATTATTGTAGGTTTGGCTGGACAATTTGTCTATGTGAATACGTGTTTCCCTCCACAGTTTGCGCATTTTGGTGGCAGTACTAGAGGTTTCTCGCAGAGGTACGTGCTGTGCTTTTCTGCACATTTCATGCACTTGCATTCTGTTGGCATCGGTGACACTGTAGTGCTTCTCCTCTTGATTTCAGTGGCTCTATTATCACACAGAGCCCATATACTCTTTCCATTTGGTATATTGATTTCTACTGTTTTGCTATTTCCACTAGCACCATTTTGATTGGAGTTGCATTCCTATCCTACATTCTGGTTGCCTTGATCGCCGGGTAACGCCGGGTCCCGGGGTTGCCGGGTTTTTCGACTAATTCGTTAATGATTTCTTCTTCCTCCACTTCGGTGGAGATTCCCTTAATCCTCAGTTTTAAGTTCTTCTCAGAGCTAAGTTGATGTATGTGTGGAATTAGTAATAGTCTTCCTTCATAAGTTTGTACATTTGGCGATAGTCCGTAATAGTTTGGGATTGGATTCTGATTCCGCCTTTTGTCGACGTTGCCCTTGAGATCTTTATCCGTTTTTTTATCCAATTTCTTCCATAGTTGGGTCCATTTTTCTTTATTCTGTAATATGCTGTGTATGGGTGTTGAAAAAAACCTTTTCTTCGGTGGGGAATTCGGTTTCTGTTTCGTCGTTATCACTTTCCTCTGTATCTAAACATGAATACGTGTTCATACTTAAATGCTTCGCTTGTAGGCCTGACGTGCTCGATCTCGTCAGCTTGGCCATTTTCTTGAGAAATCTGAATGATTCCCCATTTTCCCGTTCGGTTCTGCGTTTGGGGGCGGCTTCAGTGGGGCTGTGCGTATCCATTGGCGCGGATTTCTTCTTCGGGGCGGCTTCGGTTGTTCTCTTCGAGGCGGCTTCGGTTGTCCTCTCGGCGGCGATCCTTCTCGTCGTGGCGGTTTCCTGGGGTTGATTGGTGTCGGTTTTGGTCCTCTGTCTCCTGCTCAGGATGCAGTTAAGCTGCTTCTCCAACCCGTTGTCGTTTATGGAATCCAGGAAGCCAAAGTCTATCCTTGGCGGCGGCGTTACTGTTGGAGGTGGTTGTCACGAATTAATTAATGTTTTCTCTTTGGTTTTGAATTCATTTTTGGCAGAATAAATTTGGGAGTTTAGTTTAACTTGTGCTTCTCTCGAAAGTCGGTAAGACTATGACAATGTAACGACTGCATGCCTCTTGTATAGATCAAACAGGCAGGACATTTAATAATAGCTTCAATGATCATATGAGATCCAACAAAAATAATAAATTAGACTTAAATTTAGAAGCGTATTAAATAAAGAAAAGTCATTACGAACAGTTCAAACATCGCAGGTTCCAAATTAATCAATTTATTTATAAATATGTAAACAGGTAGAAATAAATGACCAGGTAGATTTAATTCATTACAATAGCTGGTATTTCCTAATTAGGGAATTTTCTAAGTAATTCCGTTACCCCACACAGATGTTAAGTAATAAATAAGAACATGTAACGTTCTTGTTTTGTGAGTAATTTTTTGATAAAAGCCTAACAAGCCAAAATTGATAGGGTTGAGTAAAACTCGTTTGTGAAACTTACACCTAGTGTCTCTAATTTATCATTATTTCTTATATATGTCTACGTTACTATTTTAATCAAATAGAAATTAGGGATTTACAGACACAAGTTACAAAAAAATATTAAATATTTGTATATTCATTATAATTTTAAAATTTGTGTTAAAACATAGTGAATCTTTCAATACAGTATGGATTATCACTTAATAACGGTCGCAACCATCCTTTTCAATCATTCACCAATGTTTAATATATTTTGCACCCGGAAACAAATATTTGCAAAACAGATCTTGCAATCTTAAAACAGAATTGTTTTAAATTTTTAGTTGCTAAGTCATGTTTAATTATCAATAATATTTATTTATATTTAATTAAATTTGAAAACGCGGTTAAATAGTTGTTATTTCAATAATTATTGTATACATGATTTTAATATTCTCACTGATATTTATAATCATAACATATAAGACTAGACTTCATTACTACTGTAACGAAAACACAAAAATAAACCCAATTAATATAATTAAAATTTAAAACATTTATAAGTCATCTTATCTTGTTTTTTAATAAATTTCAAAACGAATTATTTCAGATAAACCGATAAAGTTATGTATACACTATTAATTAAGTGATTTCTAGCGCAAATACTTGACAGTGAACGATATTTTTTCTTTGGATAACGACGTAACATTGTATAACATTAAAACACAGTGGATCTATCGACCTTCAGTAAGTACGTAGTTGTTAAAGTCAATGCATAGCATTTCGTTTTCCGTAGATTTATTTAAGTGATATAGATTTATGTAAGTTAATTAATTAATTTACAAAAACTTTATTTTGCGCTAGTTTGCCAAGTTAAGTATGTTTCAATGGCAATCTACACTACATCGAAAATTTATTAAAAACAATTATTTATATGAATATTGTCATATTGACCAAAACTTTTTTGATATTTAAAGGCGTTTGACCCTGAACTCTCTTAAACAGTCATCTACGATGTTTAGTTTTAGACTTGACGGTGTTTTATAAACATTACATTTTAACACCCTGTTTATACTGTATATTTTAGATTTTGCTGTGAAATTTTGTATAATAAAAGTCTATTTTAGTTTGTCGAGGAAGTATATTATTATATTCTATTTAATGTCGTTTATTAGTGCATTACAGCATCTTCTAAACACTTTTACATCACGGCAAACCAGAGAATTTATTTGAATAGAGAGGTTTATTAACTGTGGTAACTAATCGAGGATTTTGACCCCAGCTCAGAAAGTGAGACTTTGGCCGCGCTCCGAATAGCGCTCACAGCGTTCATAGCATACCAATGATCGGTCCGTTTCGTACTTTCAACGCTCAACGTATGCAAATGTTAACGCTCAGCAAATGTTATAACGTCAGAAGTGACGTCTTGCTCAGACGTTCACGGTGCTCACGGTTCGGACGGTCAGCACTGAGTTCCGTGACATAACCTATCGTGGTCCGAATTACTGATACTGCGAAAAGCCGCGTACCTTAGCTCTTTGTACGTTGTAAGAACTGTTAGCGCAATTCGTACCGCGGTCTTTTTGAGCACTGGATCGTTTTTAATGCAATTTAAATTTCTATCGTTAATATGCGGTATGTAACGTCATATTTTGTGATAGAATACCATTAGATATTAAGCATAGATTTTATTTATTTATTTATTATTTGTCTTCTCACAAAAGTTTAGATTTCTTTGAAGAAGCGTCAAGGTAGGAGAAGCAAACACATGAGTTTATAACATTTCCAGTCCCTCGAGATCTCAATTGGCTTGTAAATATTCTTTAGTTCCTCGGAGGCTCTAAAACTTCTAAAATGATAGAAATAAGGAAACTTAAAAGCTGCAGTTGTCCTTTTGAAGAAATGTACCAGAAAATTTAGCGGAATTCAAACATAGGACACTTTTTAATATCTTTTACTATAATTCCTTTCTATAAATGTCAAGTCTTTCATAAGTAACACCGTATGTTGTGAAAGGATTGATGACCAACTAATACATTTGATAATAATATCAATGAAAATATTAGGAAAATGATGCAAAGAGGTTTTCTTTGATATACAGGTAAAACCTAACTCTATGTGGAAACAGCTTGAGAAGATTCAAAGACTGGCGTGTGTCTGCATCATGGGGGCGATGGGGTCGTGTCCGACAGCAGCATTGGAGCTGCTGCTGGATCTGACTACGCTGCACCTTGTGGTGGAGAGCGCCGCCAGATCGGCGATCGTAAGGTTCAGCAAGGAAGGAATGGGCAGAGGCAAAATAATCGGGAGCAGAGACCGAAACAGCCTCGCTGCCAAGATCCCCTGGCTGGAAGTACCAAAAGACGAAATGGTATGCAAATACCACTTCGAGAAAAACTACACAGCAATGTGTAGTAGTAAAGCCGATTGGAGCGACGAATCCTCAGCATACCACATAGAGCAAAATGCCATCAAGTGGTATACAGATGGTTCGAAGACAAAGGAAGGCACTGGTGCAGGAGTGTTTGGACCTCGTACCAGATACTCCGAATCCATGGGAACATCCCCAAATATCTTCCAAGCAGAGGTACACGCAATCGAAAGATGTGCACAGTTTAACCTCGACAGGAAGTACCGCAAAAAAACGAATTGCTATCCTGTCAGATAGCCGAGCAGCCATCAAGGCCATTAGCTCATACACCATCAGATCCAAACTGGTATGGGACTGTGTGGGGAAGCTGAACAAGCTTGGCAGGGATAATAAAGTAACGCTATACTGGGTACCAGGACACACTGGTATAGACGGAAACGAAGAAGCCGATCACCTAGCAAACAAGGGATCCAGTAGCCCCTTTATAGGTCCGGAACCCTTTTGCGGTATGAGCGTGAACACCATCCGCAAAAGTTTAGATAAAGAAATAAGAGGAAAATGGATGAAAACCTGGGAAGAACTTCCAGGGCTAAGGCAATCCAAAGTGATGCTGGGATCTTTTAACCAGAAGAGAACTAAAGCTTGCCTGAAACTAAGCAGGGACAAGCTCAGAATTCTGACAGGAGCCCTGACGGGACACTGCAGACTTAGGAAACATCTCAAGGCCCTAGGCCTAGAAAAGGATGATGGATGCAGATTCTGTGGCTCAGCAGAGGAAACCCCCATACATCTGTTCAAAGACTGCGGAGCATTATTCCGCAAGAGACAGATGTACCTTGGGGCTCACTGCTTGAACACAGAGGAGCTGCAGGCCTTGAATCTCACCCAGATCCTGAGATTCCTAAATGAATCAGGATTAGAGGAGGCGCTCTAAATGGGTAAGTACACCAACACTTGGAGGAGGAGGGTGGGGTACAATAGATCTATAAAGGTCGCAGTACAAGTCGTCACCACCATATCTACAATCTAGCCACTGCTTACGAATTTCTTCTTGTTTGGGAAATCTGTTAATAAAAAAACAAATGTATTGCATAATTTATTAGGTGTAATAAATACTTTGTACACATTTAATTCCGGACACCATAAGTTATATTTACATGTACTTACCCATGATAGGAAACCGATTTATCACGATTGCCACATAAGACGCAGTATACACAAGGCATGTTTCTAATTAATATTTGTTGTACTAATATATAGTTCAACTTAGTCCAACAAAGTGAGATTTGGAGGAGCACTTCTGGGTGCAGTATAGGCAAATTTCTAAAAATATTTGGAATTTATTGTCTGAAATGTATGGGATATGATGCTAATGATAATAAATCAACCATTATATTGAAGATGCCTTGTGTATACTGCGTCTTATGTGGCAATCGTGATAAATCGGTTTCCTATCATGGGTAAGTACATGTAAATATAACTTATGGTGTCCGGAATTAAATGTGTACAAAGTATTTATTACACCTAATAAATTATGCAATACATTTGTTTTTTTATTAACAGATTTCCCAAACAAGAAGAAATTCGTAAGCAGTGGCTAGATTAAATGACACATGCAGACTTACCTTTCAAGTAGAATTATAAATAATGTGTGTAGATGTATTTTAAAGAATTCAGTTATCAATAATATATTAGAGATTTATATACCTTCCTAAATTGTTAACACATGTTCCAAACCCTCTTTTACCAAAACATTTGCTCACCCCATACGGTCGGACTTTCAAGGGTATTTCTAGGAAAGGCCAAATGTATATTGCTACCCTGGTTGCAAAAATGACTTGGCTGTAAATATAACACTTCGAAAAACCGATGAAAACTAAAAACTTTACAAGCAATGTAACCAATGAATATCTGAAACATTGGTGGAATCATTTTTAGATATTTCTCGTCAAGTAACATTTTGGTTATATAAACAATGGTAAATAATTTGAATTTCAATTCCCACTACCATCTCGACGCATGCTCATTAGAGAACGTTTAGGAGAATAAATCTATCTCTTTCGCACACAAATGTATGACACTTTCGGTCTATGGGAAACATAGGCTGTTCCTCCTCCATATATATATGCTCTAAGGCCGAAACCGTATGACAAGGAAATTCAACATCAACAGTAACCAGTCGAACAGGCAGGTTTCCGAAACAGTTTTGGCACAACAGACCACCTGCAAACACATAAATAACACCATATGAGTAACACAAACAGGAGAAAAGTGGAACGACGGACCGGCCATTTCAAAAGACTATGTTCAAAAAGCCATAACATCAATGAAGAATGCGAAAGCAGCCGACCCATATAACATCCACTCTGAAATGATTCATTTATGTTGCAACTCGCACCCAGAATTACTGAACATCATCACTGACTTATTTAATCAAAGCTAAAATACGGGGCAAATGCCAGCAGACTGGAAGACGTCTATGTTTGTTACAATCCCCAATAAGCTATCTGCGAAGAGATGCGACGAATATAGTCTGATCATCCTAATGAACTACATTGTCAAAATATTTTTGAAGATCATACATACCAGGGTTTATCCTGGCATGTATGATCATAGGTGTGACGAACATGTGGGAGAGACGCAGTTAGGCTTTTGGAATGCGCTCTAAATGAGAGAAGCCATCTTGACACTCCAAGTCATGATACAGAGGTGTAGAGACATGACACGAGATGGACACGTTTGTTTCATTGACTTTGCCAAAGCGTTTAACACTGTACAACATGATACATTGATTCGTATCAAGGCAAGGTTCTGTACTATCTCCAATCTTGTTCAAAATATACTCTAAGGAAATTTTCCAGGAAGCATTAAATGCAAACGAAGGTATTAGGATGAATGGCGAAAACATCAATAACATACGATATGCTGATGATACCATCATAGTAGCAAACACCTTGGAGACCCTACAGAGTATAATGAACAAGGTCAAAACAACAAGCGAACGGTATGGATTCAGATTATACACCAGATTAAAGACAAAATACATGGTGATATCTAGGGCCCACACCAAGATACACTAATAAACGGCAATGAACACGTTCAGAGAGTAGTATATCTTACTAACTATGTCTATCTTGGTACCCTCATAAATGACGACTGGAATTACTCCAATGAAATTTGTGCAAGAATCGAACAGGCCAGATCTTCTTTCCACAAACTAAAGAAAATGTTCTTCTCCAGCGGCTTGTCACCTCCCCTTAAAATCCGAATGGTAAGGTGCTATATCATGCCTGTTCTCCTATACGACAGAGGCGAAGCAAAATAGGCTGGAGAGGATCCATCATATCACAAATGAAGAAGTATTCCAATAAATCGGTAAAAATAAAGAACTGCTCAACATCGTCAAAGAAAGAAAGCTGAAATACTTAGGGCATACATTGCGAAATGACAAATATCGCATATTAGTCTTGCACAGAAGAGTAGATGCGAGAAGAGAACCAGCAGACGACGTAACTCTTGGCTTAAGAACTTACCCCGTGGTTCGGCCTTACACCAATTTAACTGTTCACTCATCAATTCAACTATCAAGCAGTTGATAAAGCCAACATTTCCATGCTAATCGCCAACATCCGCAACGGAGGGCACTCTAAGAAGAAGAAGATAATATCAAATAGCAAAAAAATACTTTTGGATATTTCCAATTAAACTTTATTTTTTTAGCTTCATGGACTAACCTCCTCTTTATAAACTTCTTCGGTGTTAATTGTTTGTCCATTTAATAAATTAATGTAATGTTATTCTCATTAGATCAACTAGGTGTGCATAGATTTCTTTCTCTTGAGAGTCGCATGTACATCGGCATGCCCAAGGTGATGTTCGTCAGAACTCACCCAGCGCCGCGTTGTATGGCGCTGCAGGTCTGTTTGTTAATCATAGTAATATGCTGCTGGTTACAATAATATATTAGTTAATCTAATATTCCCAATTTCGAAGACGAAATCAACTTCTCGTAATTTAAGTGCGCGGAAAATAAATTTATCTGCGCAAATTTTAAAATGTCACGAAAACTACTGCGCATCCGCGCACCCGTGCAGCTTATAGGGAACATTGTTCACAGCCTAATCAAGAAATGTGCTGAATATAAAATACCCCTTCATTTGGCATTCGTAGACTATAAAAAAGCGTTTTACTAGATACAAACGTGTGTGTTCATAACAACAATGGATACAGCTACAATTGTAGCTGTATTTTATAAGGTTAGAGCATCTTATATCTATTAATAGATATATGATACTCTATACTCATAAAATACATCTTAGAAAATGCAACACTAAAGTTGTCAAGGGGATATCATCTCAACGAAATTATTTACCTTGGCCCAGGAAGATGTATTTAATACGTTGTATTGGGGAACAAGAGATATAAATGTAGACGGAGTATACTTAAACCATTTACGCTTTGCCGATGATATTGTGTTAATTAGCAGTGATCCACCAGTGATTAACAATGAATTAGAACGTATGATGACAGAACTCCATGAAGCGTCTCTGCGGGTAAGACTAAAAATGTTTCTGAACAGAGACCAAGATTATGAGTAGGGACTACTCAAATATAACAAGATAACCACGTGTTTGACACCGTAAAAGAATAGGTGTTGACCTAGGTCACTTAATTAAATAGGGTAAGGAATATTAAACGTCTGAGATAACTAGAGGAGTACGACTGAGCTGGGCGGCGTATGATAAGTTAGAATTTATTCTTAAAGATCGAAACGTCTCTATAAATCTCAGATGAATCTAAAGTCTTTTATGCGTGCATCTTGTCGCTGTCCACATATGGACCAGGAATTAAAACCTTAACAGAGAAAATACAGAACCCTTAAAACAACACAAAGAGTCTATGTTTATGTCAAAGAGTTTATGTCTATGTTTATGGTCTATATTTAAGGTTAGAGTAAGGTCTATGCTTGGGATCCGCCAACGAGACAAAATACGCAACAGAGAAATTGGGAGTAGAACGAAGGTAAAAGACATCATTGAGCGTGTAGCTGAACATAAGCGGCGTTGGGTTGGACATGTGGCATGACACGATACCAATAAGTGGGCAATGCGTCTAGTAAAATGGCAGCGACGATTAACAAAAAAGGAATATCTGTCATGTAGTTTGTAGGCCGGAACTAGCACCGACTTGCCATGGATAGGGACATATGGAAAATTTTTGAAGAGGTTTATATCCAGCGGTCGATGAACAAAGGCTGACGAAAAATAAAAAGAAGAAGAATGAAACGTCTGGGCCTCACAAGCAATAAAGAAGTGAGTTTATAACATTCTAGTTCATAGTTTTAACATTTCCACAAGAAATTTAATGTCACCGGTTGTCCTATTGAGCACCATTGCACTTCGTAATGAAACAGCAAAGACTGCGTCTTAACCTGAAAGTCAGAAGCACAGACCAGATTCTACAATTTTACATCAGGAAGCATAAAGTCAGCAACGGAGGTAATTTGTTTTTCGCAAATTTATTCACAACTTTGCGGCGAAACATCCAATATACATCCTCATCGGTTACTTTAGTTGAAATATCCACAAAGTCTGTGTTTCGCCACCAAACGATTCGTCTGCCAATATGCAATCCAAGATATTTGGGTTATTGGTTTGGTAGAGTTGGGGAAAAATTCATTTTGATTGGTGAATGTCCTTTGTTTTATTGTAGATGTGACATGAGTGGGCTGTGTGCCTTGATATCAGCAGTTGGCTTATTGGAAGAATGGAGATGCTAATGTTAGATCAACTTGAGTTGCTTCAAAAGCCGTGTCAGCGAATCTTCCTACAATTATTAATCTAGCTATTGATACGTCCGCTACTTAAATTAGGTAAAATACAAGTCCTAAGATACTTCCAATAGGAACACATGATTGGACGGGGAAACATCAGAATATCTGTAGCTTTGTCTAAACAGAAGGTGTTTATTGGTGAGCACTATTTTATCAGACTTACAACTCGCTATTTTTAAAACAAAATGTGTTTGATCATTGTATCCAAACATCAGATTTCAAGTTATTGTGAACCTGCGGAATCCATCTTTTAGCCACCACCAGTAAACTAATAAAAGTGAGACAATTAAATCAAAATCATCATTTATATTTTAGGTCAAACCTTATAAACCTCGCGGAACAGATGTATACAGATACTGGATTCTTGTCTGAAATTTAAACACTGTATTGGTTACCTTAATTGTTTTCGAGATTAAATGTTTTATTTTTCTGTTTTAGCTAAGATGCTGTTATTGATTCTCGTACTTGTAATTTTGGGTATATTCTTTTATAAATATTGCGTTAGGCCATTATCTATATGGAAAAGAAAAGGCATTGCGTACAACAAGAATGCATATCCAATTACGGGCAACTTTATGAATTACCTACTAAGGAAAGTCTCATTCGCAGAAATTTTCATTGACTTGTATAATGAATATCCAGATAAAAGGTAAACAACGTATCTAATATATATTTTAATTTCAATTTAAAAATAATTACGTTTGTCTTTACTTTTAGTTTTGTTGGAATGTTTCAATTTTCTCAACCAGCCCTTTTAATTCGCGATCTGGAACTGATCAAACAAATTACTGTGAAAAACTTTGATAATTTTATTGATCACAGACACGTAGCAAATGACGATATTGATATTTTATTATCCAAAAATCTTACTCAATTAAACGGACAGCCTTGGAGGGAAATGCGAGCGATATTAAGTCCTGCGTTTACTGGCAGTAAGATGAAAGCTATGTTTGGACTTATATCAGATTGTGCAAAGCAGATTACCGAGCATTTTGAGAAAAAAGACGAAAAACTTAGTACAGTGGATATGAAAGACTTGTTTAATAGATATGCAAATGATGTAATTGCAACTTGCGCCTTTGGTGTTAAATGTGACTCAATCAATCAACCCAAGAATGATTTCTATGTGATGGGGCGAAATGCTACAGATTTTTCAGGAATAAAAAGTTTGAAATTTTTAATATTCACTTCTATACCAAAATTAGGCAAGGTAAAAAAACAATCTCAATTCAAACAGTAATTGAACTTATGTAATCGTATGTAAGTCTTATGTAATCATTTTTAGTTATTGGGAGTTCAACTTTTTGGAAAAGAGATTACCGAGTTCTTCATTAACACAATTACCGAAACAATAAAATATCGCACTGATAACAATGTTATTAGACCAGACATGATTCATTTATTGATGGAGGCCAAGAAAGGAAAGTTGACACACGAAGATAGTTATGAGGATCAAATCGACAAAGGTTTTGCCGTTGTGGAGGAATCGTCGATTGGCAAGCAAGCCGCTGGATCTAAGGAAATCAGCGACATTGACATTGCTGCTCAAGCTTTCGTATTTTTCTTCGCTGGCTTTGAAACTTCGTCCACTATACTGTCATTTACATTTCATGAATTAGCAGTGAATCCTGACATCCAGGAGAAATTGTATCAAGAAATTAAAGATGTTTTTGAACATTGTGATCATAAGTTGACCTATGAAGCTGTTATGGCTATGACTTATTTGGATATGGTAGTATCAGGTGAAATAAATTAATTATATAAAATATAAATAACCATTCAAAAATTTTATCCAATTCATAAATGAAAGGCATAAAGCCAATTTACAATTTTGAGAAGTATTTTGGTTTTTGATTGAGAGCATCTTCGAAGCTTTATGTCTTTAATATTTAACATTTTAGAGGTGTTGAGGAAATGGCCACCAGGTCCAGTAACAGACAGGGAATGCTCAAAGAATTTTACTTTAAAAACACCTGATCAGGATGACTATATAATAGAGAAAGGAGACCTTGTATTTATACCTATTCTACCTCTACATAGAGACGAGAAATATTTTGAAAATCCGAACAAATTTGACCCAGAAAGATTTTCCGATGAAAATAAAAAAAATATTGTTCCCTATAGTTACATCCCATTTGGTGTTGGACCAAGAGCATGCATAGGTAAGTATGTTAACCACATTCCTAAAATCTTTATTAGCGTATTCTCCCTATTACATTTGTTCGTTTGTGTGGTAAGTTTTACAGTAATTTATATCTACAACTTACGTAAAAAAATCCCTAAAAAGCAAAAATCCCAAAAAGAAAAAGAATAAAATAAAAAACAAATGGCAATAAAATGCTCTATGCTACAGCTCTATGCAACCTTTTGTAATCTTGCTTAACACTTTTGATTACTTTATAGGCATAATTTGGTATACTCTTGTTCATTCTAGTCTAAACATATAAATATATCATTGCCTATTTTAACCTTGTATGTTACTTTTTTGTGTAGAGAAAACTAATCCAAATTTTAATTTTGAGTAAATTACATAGTCTAATTTTATTTACACTAAAATTTGATATTTTTTTGTTGTTTTTAGGTTCTCGGTTTGCATTAATGGAAACGAAAGTAATAATTATCCACTTACTACATAAATTTGAAATAGTTCCCGTTGAAAAGACGGTTGTGCCTTTGGTCCTCACAAAGAAGGATATAAGGATGAGACCCGAGGGTGGATTTTGGCTTGGCCTTAAAAATAGACAAATATAAATAAATTTATGAAAAATAGATTTTAATATATGAACAGCTGTATATTTTATTCTTGTTTAGAGAACATATTTCAATAAATACCGAATATTTAAATTTATTTGATTTAATCTAATGTGTGAAATTGTATCTTGGTTTCCTGTAGTTTATTTCAAGATCTTCTGATTCTATTATTATCACTTAAAAATTAAAAACTGCAAATACAGTACAACTGGTCAAATTCCAGCGCGCGTGCCGAATCCGAAACTCCATTTCTTATGATCCGGCTCCTTCTATCTTTCTCAGCCATGGATATTTAATTCATTATGGTAGAAAATATTGTGTTTCTACTGACTTACATTTAGCTGACAAGCGGTTCTATTCGATTATAGTTAACTTAAGGTTAACAGCAAGAACGTTAATATTACTTAAGGACCTTATGTAATATTACCGTCAATTTTAATGATATAATAGTTCAAGGGCAACCTTCAGATTAAATTGTTATTCATTCATTATATTATAAAATTTAAATAGACAAAAATATCAAATTATTTTAAATAGATAAAATGAAACTTACTATCACTTCACTTACTATTAACTTATTTTTTTTAGTTACTTGGTCAGCCCTTAGTTCGGAGACAAAATAATCAATTGCCACCCGGACTAGTTAAGGTTGCCCATACTTTTAAGGTTGCACTCCTGCGTGAGTTTTTAAATTGATGGGATTTTCTCGCACCTGAAAAATAACGTGGATACTACATTTGTAATCAATTAAATGACACATGAAATAATACAGTAATAAACCGGTTGTTAAATTGCAAGGAACTGGTTGTGTATTGTTCATTTCTTTGAACCCTTATAACATTACATTGCTAACACTTCTGTTACGTAAGTTTTGTGGTTTCTGGATCAATACATATTTTTCTCGGGGAATGTAAATTTGAACTTTTTTCAAACGCATATTTGCAAAACAGAATATGCAATTAACCTTCCAGTAGTCGAGCACGGCGTGTGAGACAAGCCAGATTTTTTTTGTGCAATCTTATGCAAGAAAATTGCATTTGCATTGCATTTTATCGCCAATACAAAGTCGATAAAACTTTAAATGCTATTAAGACTTGTTCAAGAAGTATGAATATTTCGATCGAAGGAGGAATATGAAAGCTATGTTTTGGACTTATATCCGATTGTGCGCAACAAGTTGTTGAGCATTTCGAGAAAAAAAACGACATAAGTTATTACAGTATAGACATACGACATAAGTTATTACAGTGGAGTTAAGAAATTTGTTTACTAGGTATACAAACGATGTTATTGCAACCTGCGCTTTTGGTGTTAAATGCGATTCAATCAATCAACCTAAGAATGATTTCTATATGATGGGAAAAAATGAAATTTTTAATACTCTCTTCCTTACCAAAATTAGCTAAAGTGAATCTGTTCAACTATCTTTTGTATTCCAGAAAGAATTAACTGAATTCAAGAATGGGTTTAATCAAGCTTAATTACTTTTAGTATTCGGGTGTGAAACTTTTTGAAAAGGAATTCACCGACTTCTTCACGAATACCATTGCCGAAACAATAAGATATCGAACGGAGAAAAACGATCCGTTTTGCGATCCGATTCGTCCTTCTCTTTTGCTATTATGACAGATGTCGCTAGCTTCTCCACTGCGTCCCAGCATTCTCTGCTTTGTAGCATTGTCTCCTGTAGGTTTTCTGGCGTCAGCTTTCCTCCCACCGTTATTTCCATTTCCATTCGTTGTTTCGCCCATCTGGGGCAGTTGAAAAATGTATGGAGGCAATCATTCACCAGGTCCGGGCAGTGCACATAATTTTCGGTCTCCCTCAGATGTCTGCGATAGAGGTATGCCATGAAGCTACCATGTCCGAGCAGCAGCTGCGAGAGAAAGCAATTTCCTTCTCCGTATCCTCGTGTCACCCATGGTTCTATGAGTGGGATGATTCGTTTTGTCCAGACCGCACATCCGGTTTCCTGGTTCCATCTTGTCTGTCATTCGTACATAGTGTCTTCTCTAATCCGACCACTGCTCTCCTCCCCTTCAAGGTACCTTCTTAGCCTTAGAACTCCTCTTCTAATCCAATGTTTCCCATTTTTATTCTTCCTTTAAGGGTATAGATCTGGCTTAAATATTGTCAATTCTTTCCTGTTGTAGGACTTAACATACACATCTACACGAGTCCTGTCTGAACAAGCAGATTTAACGGTTCAATAAAAAAATATATAGATATCTTAACAGCAATGACTTGGTTAATTTGTTATCTCGAGTATATCTATTTATATATACACAGAGTTTATCAGGAATTCTTAACCGTTGCGCTGTTTTATTTCTAAAGTTTCTACTTTTAATTATACTAACAGTTGTAGGTTTATTTCGACATGTTTGCTTTTGCAGGTCAATCCGGAAAAACTTCACGATTAAACTTATAAGGAAGGTCAAAAACAGTCTTGTCTTGGGATGACATGAGTGAGATAATAGTTGAGCTCCCTGTATGGGAGGTTTTCCCATATCTCCTCCTTTGGGATTAGTCGGTGTGTCCATCTTCCCTTGGTAGAAGCATCCCATGTCGTCTGCTACTGGTTGAGACTGGTTGCTCTCGCTTCGATCCTTGCATATCTAGGGGTCTATAGCTCCCTGCTGCTGATATATCGATCTACGCTCTTCCGCAAGCACCTCAATGGGCAGCATTTCCGCGACAACCTAGCGTTCTCGGATAGTGTTCTCGGAGACATAGACAGTGCGAAATGCACGTGATACGCTATTGCAGCCTTCCTACGGCACTACTGGATTTTCAGTACATAAGCCCATATACCAGCAGTTTTCTCATCTTCTGTCTGGGGCCACCAACGTTAGGCAGGAGCCGCAACGTTATCTAGGTTTGTTCTTTAAAGTTCAGCATCGCGTCAAGAAATACACCGAGGTATCGAAAAAATGGTTGGGATGTGATTTCGGCGTATTATTACTTATTTCCAACCCTAAGCGTCGCCGTTGCCATCACCTTTCTGCTGGGCACAAGGAGTACTTCTGTTTTGTGGGCTGTCAATTGAAGTCCAATACAAGTCATCCATTCCTCTATTTTGTAGAAAGCTTCGCCCTAGGGTGCGATAATTTGCACCAGGAACTTTTCGAACATTATCATCTGCGAACGCTAAGATGGATACTCCTTTTGTCAGTTGTAAAAGCAGCAAAGCATTGTACATGATGATCCACAAAAGCGGTCCGAGTACGGAGGGCCTCGGAGGAACTAATCGAGTCACCCTAAACGTCTTTGTTCCATCTTCTGTGTAGTACATGAGCCACCTTTTACATAGGTTACTCGCCACTATTCTCCGTAGATACCATGGTACACCTAATGCTTTTAACCATGATATGCCTCCTGATCGCCGAGTTGAGTCGCGAGCAGCAACTGCGCAGTACTTCTTGAACCCTCTTGTCCATCGTTCCCCCAGTCGCCTCCTGTGCATCATGAGTCTATCACGAACTCGAGCTACTTTTTACATTTCTCTCGATAATTATGATATTTGTTAACGAATTTATAATTGATGTGTAGTGCTCTTCAAGATTATTTTTGATACAGAAATATATTTTCACTTAGTGATAAGTATTAAGATTAGAAGTCCTTGAAGAAAAATATAAAATGTAAAGATAATAAACTTTAGAATCACGACAATGACATATGGAAAACATGCACCTAATAATCATTTTTCAATTCACTGATTCAATTCGTAACCATTATTTTTGGCAAATATTTTTTTAGCGGGGGTCCTACGGCTAGTCCTCCCGCACTTCAATCTGCATTCTCTTCTATTATCCCAATCTTCTTCTAGCATTCCCCTTTTCATCATGGTTTCTTCTGTTCCCTTTCTCCATGATATTCTTGGCCTTCCCTAATTAACAAACATAGGCAAGTGCCGTTAGCTGGGATGTAATAGATCATTCTTCTTTGCCATCTTTCACTCCTCATTCAAACACATGGCCGTACCATATTAGTTATCGGCTTTCTATCCGATCCATAATAGTATCTTGTACATGGGCCCTTTACCTGATATGGTCATTTCGGATATGGTCTAACCTGAATATTCTACACCTACACGATCGGCGTAAAAAGTCCGCCTCTACTGCTTTTAAGTGGTTTGTTATTTTGTTCATTATTTATTAAGTTGACTCACAGCACTATGTCCCATAAAATGTTGTTATTGGTTTCGCGATAGTACGCTAAAACATAACTGAACTTTTGTATTTATGTGAATTTTCGAGGACCATAGAATTGAGTTCAGGTTCTGAATTGCCGTTGTTCTCTGAACAAACCTGTTTTAGATATCATTTCGCGTTTAACCTTTAAAAGATATGTATGTTCCCAAGTACTTGAATTCATTAGTGCTTCTTATAATATCGTTGTTGACTTGAAAATCATTGGGCTTTTCTCCGATAACTATGTATTCGGATTTACTGATATTTGTTCAGTCCCCATTTGTAACGATGCCTCTTGTATAGGTCAAACAGGCTGGACATTTAATATTAGGTTCAATGATCATATGAGATCCTGCAAAAATAAGAAATTAGACCCAAATTTAGCCAAACATTTGAATGAGATGAATACCTGCCTGCGATAAGACAAATCTAAAAGTTTTACGTATCACAGATGGATTTCTAAGAAGCCCGAAAATGGATTTCCTAGAAGCATATGAAATAAAAAAAAGCCATTACTAACAGTTCAAACATCCCAGGTTCAAAATGTATTTATGAATATGTGACCAGGTAGAAATAAATAGCCAGGTAGATTAAATTCATTACAATATCTGCAATATCTACATTTCCTAATTAAGGAATTTTCTATTTAATTCCGTTACCCCTCACAGATGGTATATTGTATATAAGAACATGTAACATTCTTGTTTTGTGTGTAATTTTTTGATAAAGGCCTAACAAGCCGAAATCTATAGTGTTGGAAAAACTCATTTGTGAAACTTACACCTAGTGTCTCTAATTTATCATTATATCTTATATATGTCTACGTTACTATTTTAATCTAATAGAAATTGGGGATTTTATATAAACATTACAGACACGAGTTACAAAAAGATTTATAGATTTTTATATTCATTATAATTTTAAAATTAATGTTAAAAACATATGAATCTTTTAATTCAGTCTGGATTATCACTTAATAACGCATCCATCCTTTACAATCATTCACCAACGTTTAATATATTTTGCAGTCGGAAACAGATATTTACAAAACAGATCAAAATTGTTTTAAATTTTTAGTTGCCAAGTCATGTTTAATTATCATTAATATTTATTTAGATTTAATTAAATTTGGAAATTAAAATTTAAACGCGATTAAATAGTTGTTATATCAATAGTTATTGCATACATGACTTAAATATTTTTACAGATATTTATAATCATAACATATAATTTCTAGATATTACTGTAATGAAAACACAAAAATAAACCCAATTAATTTAATTAAAATTTACAACATTTATGAGTATCTTATCTTGTTTTTTTAATAAATTTCATAACGAATTATTTCAGATAAACCGATAAAGTTATGTATACACTATTAATTAAGTGATTTCCAGCGTAAATACTTGACGGTGAACGATATTTTTTCTTTGGATAACGACGTAACATTGTATAACATTAAAATACAGTGGATGTATCGGCGACCTTCAGTAAGTGCGTAGTTGTTAAAGTCAATGCATAGATAGCATTTCGATCACCGAAGATTTATTTAAGTGATATAGATTTATGTAAGATAATTATTTAATTTAGCTAATCTTTATTTTATGCTGGTTTGCCTAGTTAAATATCTTAATCTATACTACATCGAAAATTTATTAAAAACGCTTATTTATATGTATATTGATTTAAAGGCGTTTGACTCTGAACTTCCTTAAACAATTATCTACGATGTTTCTTTTTAGACTTGACGGTGTTTCATTCGCTTTATAAACATTTGATTTTAACACCGTGTCTATACGTGTATATTTTAGATTTTACTGTGAATTTTTCATAATAAAAGCCTAGCTTAGTTTGGCGTAGCCTTAAAAATATATTATGTATATTCTATTTAATGTTGTTTATTAGTACATTATAGTATCTTCTAAACTATTTTACTTTGCGGCAAACTAGAGAATTTATTTTAATTCAGAGGTTTATTAACTGTAGTAACTAATCGAGGATGTTCACCTCAGCTCAGAAAGTGAGACTTTGGCCCCGGTCCGAATTTCGTTCACAGCGTTCATAGCGTTCACATACCAATCAAATCAATGTTCGGTCCGATTTGTGCTTTTAACGCGCACCGTTTGCGTTGCAAACGTTACGACGTCATCCCCAGACGTTCACGTATTTCAGTTCGACGTATTCAAGGATTGGACTGTCAGCACTCTTTCCCGTGACATAATCTATCGTAGTGGTCCGAATTACTGGTACTGCTAACAGCCGTTAGCGCGCTCATTAAATCGGACCATACATCACTTTGTACGTCGCAAGCACTGTGAGCCCAAATCGGACCGCAGCTTTTGTGAGCGTTTTCCAAAGCAATTTAAATTCCTATCGATAATATCCAGCATGTTACATGATATTTTGTGATAGGAGAATCCACTCGAATATTTGTTATCAAGCATACATTTCTTATTTATTTATTTCTTATGTGTCTTCTGACAAAAGGTTAAATTTCTTTGAAGAAGCGTCAAGGTAGGGGAAGCAAATAAATTATGAGTTTATACACATAACATTTGTAATCCCCAGTTCTAACATTTTGGCAAGATGTCAATTAACCTGTAAATATTCGTTAGTTCCGTGGAGGCTCTAAAACTTCCAAAAAGATAAAAAAATAGAAATTAGAAAACTTTCAACCTGCAATTGCCCTTGTGAAGAAATACAGCAGAAAACATAGCGTAATTAGAAAATAGAACACTTTTTAATATTTCTTTGCTATTATTCCTTTCTAATAATGTCAAGCCTTTCATAAGTAACATCGTATGCTGTGAAAGGATTGATGACCAGCTGATACATTTGACAATCAAAGCAATGGAAATATTAAGAAAAAGATGCAGAGAGGTTTTCTACAAGAAAACATTTAAAATTATTTAATGAAGCAACTGTCGAAACTGTATAATAACAATGACAAGGAAATTCGACATCAACAGAAACCAGTCGAACAAGCAGGTTTCCGAAACAGTTTTGGCCAAATATATATATATATATATATATATATATATATATATATATATATATATATATATATATATATATATATATATATATATATATATATATATATATATGTATATATATATATGTATATATATATATATATGTATATATATATATATATATATATATATATATAGTAGTATCTATATTGCGTGTAGTATGAGAAACGAATGGCCAGAGAGTTCACTGATGAAGGGAGAGAAAACATGCATTAGTGATATACCGTAGTGTGAAATATAAGGAGTGCGCTTACGCTGCTGTCATGTTAAATACGGTAAATTTAGAGAGAAAATATATGCCTGAACTTTAACGTGTGGTATACGTCCCTTAAAGTTCCAATTGTAAGTATGCAATAACGTGTAGCCTACACCGCATTCCAAATTTCCCATACACCTATGTGAAAAACTATGAAATGGGCAGTGAAAAGTAATAATCAATGACTACAAAAAAAATGTCACACATTTTTTCACACATTTTGATGGATTCGTGAAAAAAGCAAACATTTAAATAGACAGTTGTTATTAATTTGTAAAGGGGTGCAGGGATTGTATCAACAAACACAAGTTGTTGACAAGTTGTTACTTGTCGACATGATTAAATTCGATATATGAATTTAACACGCCATAGAACGAGAAGAAACCATATATGCTGAAAAACACTAAAATTAGCTTAGGCAGACATCAATAATCTTGTCGAGTCAAGTGTGAAATTTTGTGCTTCCAATTGGTTGGTAATTGGCGCAAGCGTACCAGACATCAATCAGACTACGGTACAGCAATTTGCTTGCTATCTCGTTTTTTTTCGGAACTTTTGCCTCCAGAGACGCAATATAGACAGTACTACATATATGGTTTTGCCAAAACAGACCACATGCAAACACATGACAACCGAATCAAGAAATATGCTGAATACAAAATACCCCTTCATATCGCATTCATAGACTATAACAGAGCGTTTTATTCGATAAAAACGTGGGTGTTGATAACAGCAATGGATACAGCTACAATTGTATATAGCTGTATTTCATGAGGCTAGAGTATATTATATTAATTAATAGATATAAGATATTCTAAGCTCATAAAATACATCTACGAAAATGCAACACTACGCATTTCAATTGACGAGTAACTGATTGAATATAAATCAACAGAGACATTCGTCATTATTTACCTTGCCCCTGGAAGCTGTATTTAATAGGTTTCATTAGGAAACAAGAGGTTTAAATGAGACGGAGTATACCTTAACCATTTACACTTTGCCAATGATATTGTGTTAATTCGCAGCGATCTCAATGAATTAAAATGTATGATGACAGAACTCCATGAAGCGTGCCAGCGGGTAAGACTAAAAATGTTTCTGATCAAGACCAAGATTATGAGTAGGAATGACTCACATATAACAAGAGACAACCACGTGTTTGACACCGTAAAAGAATAGGTGTACGTAGGTCACTTAATTAAATTGGACAAGGAATATTAAACGTCTGAGATAACTAGAGGAGTACGACTGAGCTAGGCGGCGTATGGGAAGTTGGGACACATTCTTAAAGATCTAAACGTCCCTATAAGTCTGATTGTGAGATGAAAAGTCTGTTATGCGTGCATCTTGTCCGTATTCACATATGGACTAGAAATGAAAACTTTAACAGAGAAAAATGTAGAACGCCTTAGAACAACACAAAGAGTAATGGAAAGGTCTATGCTTGATATCAGCCTACGAGACAAAATACACATCATAGAAATTAGGAGGAGATCGAAGGTAAATGACATCATTAAGCGTATTGCTGAAATTAAGTGCCTTGGATACCTAGGTGTCCATAATACGTCTAGTAAAATGGCGGCCACGATTAAGAAAAAGGAATATCGGAAGACCCCTAAAGAGATGGCTTGACGACTTCAAGCAGTCTATGGGCCAGAACTGACACCGACTTACCATAGAGAGGGACATATGGAAAATTTTTGAAGAGGCTTATATCAAACAGTGGATGAATAAGGGCTGATGAAGAAGAAGGGAAAAATAATGAAGTGTCTCGGCCTAACATTTCAAGTTTATAGTTTATTTTATTTTATTATAGTTTATTATAACATTTCGACGAGAAAATTATTGCAAACAGTTGTCCTCTTGAAGTAGTAAATAGCACAAGTACTTTTCCTTTTGATCACCATTTCGTAATGAAACATCCAACCTTGAATCTTATTCAGAGAGTCGGAAGTACAAATCAGATTCCACAATTTTACATCAGAATGCGTAAAGCCAGCAACGGGACAATTTCGTACATTTTCGTACATTGTATTCGGAATTGTAAGTCATTCATTTGCCAATATGCAATCCAAGATATTTGGGTTATTGGTTTGGGATCAATGATTTTAACAGGTGGATATGTCTCTGCTCTTTGTAAATGTGACATGCGTGGACTGGTGCCTTGATGTTAGCAGTTAACTTATTGGAAGAACGGAGATGCTGGTGTTAGATGCGTAACTTGCTTCAAATACTGTGTCAGCGAATCTTCCTTCAATTGTGGATGTAGATTAGATATAATGTAGATAATTCAATAAGGGACACCTGATTGTATAGGGAAACATAGGCGCGTTTTTAAGCTATGCAGCGGCTTGTAATATGTCTTTTCTCTGCAATATTTTTTTTATCAAAAAATCAAATGTGAAACTATTTAACAGTCCTGAGGCCGTAGACACTTCATCGTGGTCGTGCCTTATCTCTACAATTGTTTCTAAACAGGCAAGAACTGATTTAAAATTTTGTAATAAAGCACTTTTTGTCTTGACTCTAGCAAACCACCTTGTGTTGGACAGATCTTTTAGTGTGTGTTTCTTTTCCTTTCTTGAAAGTACTTCATCTTCTTCATTTTGTTTATGTTCCGTTTCCATATCCGAAAAGATTCTAGCATTTTTACAAGCTGCCTATAGCATATCCCATCGGCTTTGGGGTAAGTCAGCAAAAAGTTTGTAACATTTTTGGACATTTCCAAAAAAAAATCTGATTTTTAACATTTCCAAAAAAAAATCTGCCTTGAAATACTTTATTTTCATCTCAGTTTCTAAATGATACTGCAATTGTAGACAGTATCTTGAAAGAAATTTAATAAAAGTAAGGGTGAAGTTAGTGATGTAATTGTTCGCAGGAGATCAAATTGCAACATGAGAACTTCTTTCCATCTTTTCTGCTCTGCGTCAGTCTACTGCCTTTTAAGGGATACATCAATTGACTTTTCCATATATATGCCCGTATTCAAGTTGTAGCCATTAGATGAGATTTATTTCGGGAATGTTCATTGATTCTGGTGGATAGATGTCCCCAATCATTACACAAAACCACAATTTCCTTTCCAAATAACCAACATGAATGGCAATATGCTACATCCATTTGAGGTGAATATGTAAAGCTATTCTTAGAAGTATTAAGTTGAAGTATTTCTCTGAAAAACGATTTTTGTTTTAGAGTAGGCAATACATCGAGGTTGGCAAGCCACATAGTAAATATAGTTTTTGCTTTCGGAAAGTGTTTTACTTTTAAATAAGGCGTAGTCTGAGGGAAATTTCGTTTTAAAAGTATCCTCTTCGGCTTCCTCCTATTATTGGTTCCTCCCTCACTAATTTCAGTGTTTTCTGTTTTTGTAGTAAACTTATCTAAAGACTATACAACGATGGTGTAGGTGACCGAAAAACAGGCAAACATTCATTTTCTGAACCTGTGTCTGTTGAGTCGGAGTCTGACATAACATCAGGCAAAACTGATTCATTTGAAACAGCAGCTGTAGAAAGTGAATGTGAAACGAGAAAAAAAAATCTGACATTATCTTAAATTTGTTTGCAGCTTTTTATCTTAATTTTTTATTAGATAACGCACGTTTTTCACCCGATTTGTGTTTATACTTTGATTTATCCTTAAAAGAAAAAAGTATTACAATTAAATAGATAAAATGATAAAGTAAAATGGTTTCCCCATTAAAAATTTAAAATTATCAGAAGCACAAACTTGTAGCACAAACTCAAACTTCAATTACTGCACACTACACTCAGATGATATATAATGTAATACATAATAGGAACAAGGAAAAAATTCATAAACAGTGCTAATAGCGTAGAGACTAGAGATGTTACTTTTTCGAAGAAACGAACTGAAATGATTCCTGGCAAAAAATAAAACTGTCAGAATATTTTTTTTTAACACCATTTTATATAATATTCTCAGAATTATTTGTCGGCAGTTTTTAGACTGCACGTTCAATACAGGTTTTTTGCGAGGTTTTTTGCGAGGGCCCTTTCCAAGAACCGATGAGTTTATCACATTCTATTAATGATGAAATTATTGCTTTGTTAATAAAATATGCTATATTACAAATTATATTTCCATGTAAGGTATTATTTTGGAAGTACAAATTGTATTTTTAAATTTAAAAGAATAGCTTCTTTCACTCTTTGTTGGAAATTTTTTTTTTTTACTTTTGTGATGGACCTAAATATGTGTATTGTAAAGTATTATCACAGGGGCCCGCCCGCATTGGGGCCCGTCGGTGCTACGCACCGATTGCACCTACGTTAAATACGCCTCTGGGGAAACATCAGAATATCTTTTGTCTAAGCAAAAAGTACTTATTAATGAGCATAATTTTAACACGCGTAGCTATTTTTAAAACAACATGATGTGTTGGATCATTAGATCCAAAAATCAGAATTCAACTTATTATGATCTTGCGGAATTCATTTTAAAAGTGAAACAAGTAAACCAATATCATCATTTAGATGTTAGTGCAAACCTAATAAATCTCGCGTAACAGAGATACCTTAATTGTTTAAAAATGTTTTATTTTTCTGTTTTAGTTAAGATGATGTTATTGATTCTCGTACTCGTAATTTTGGGTATAGTCTTTTATAAAAACTTCGTTAGGCCATTATCTATATGGAAAAGAAAAGGCATTGCATATAACAAGAATGCATATCCAATTATTGGCAACTTTATGAATTACCTACTAAGGAAAGTCTCATTCGCAGAAAATTTCATTGACTTGTATAATGAACATCCAGATAGAAGGTAAACAACAAATTATCTAATATATATTTTAATTTCAATTTAAAAATAATTGCGTTTGCCTTTACTTTTAGTTTTGTTGGAATGTTTCAATTTTCTCAACCAGTCCTTTTAATTCGTGACCTGGAACTGATTAAACAAATAACTGTGAAAAACTTTGATAACTTTATTGACCACAGACACGTAGTAAATGACGATATTGATGTTTTGTTTTCCAAAAATCTTGCTCAATTAAACGGACAGCCTTGGAAAGAAATGCGAGCGATATTAAGTCCTGCGTTTACTGGCAGTAAGATGAAAGCTATGTTTGGACTTATATCCGATTGTGCAAAGCAGATTGCCGAACATTTTGAGAAAAAAGACGAAAAAATTACTACAGTGGATATGAAAGACTTGTTTAATAGATATGCAAATGATGTAATTGCAACTTGCGCCTTTGGTGTCAAATGTGACTCCATCAATCAACCCAAGAATGATTTCTATGTGATGGGGCAAAATGCTACAGAGTTTTCCGGAATAAAAAGTTTGAAATTTTTAATATTCACTTCTATACCAAAATTAGGCAAGGTACACACAATTTCCATTCAAACTGTAGTTGAACAAGAGCCCATCTCACTAAATTCGCAAAGTCTTATCTAATCATTTTTAGTTATTGGGATTTAAACTTTTCGAAAAAGAGATTACCGAGTTCTTTATCAACACAATTACAGAAACAATAAAATATCGCACTGATAACAATGTTATTAGACCAGACATGATTCATTTATTGATGGAGGCCAGAAAAGGAAAGTTGAAACACGAAGATAGTTACGAGGATCGAATCGACAAGGGTTTTGCCGTCGTCGAAGAATCGTCGATTGGCAAGCAAGCCGCTGGATCTAATGAAATCAGCGACATTGACATTGCTGCTCAAGCTTTCGTATTTTTCTTCGCAGGCTTTGAAACTTCGTCAACTATACTGTCATTTACATTTCATGAATTAGCAGTGAATCCTGACATCCAGGAGAAATTGTATCAAGAAATTAAAGATGTTTTCCAAAATTGCGATAATAAGTTGAGTTATGAAGCTGTTATGGCTATGACTTATTTGGATATGGTAGTGTCAGGTGAAATAGATTAATTATAAAAAATATAGTATTTTGAAAATTTATCGAATTCATAAAACAAAAGGAGTTATATGACCATTTTTAAATTTACGAGTGTTTTTGATAAGTGCATTATCGAAGTTTTGTTGTCTTGTTTGTCTTTAATATTAATATTTCAGAGTTGTTGAGGAAATGGCCACCAGGTCCAGTTACAGACAGGGAATGCTCAAAGAACTTTACTTTAAAAACACCTGATCAGGATGACTACATAATAGAGAAAGGAGACCTTGTATTTATACCGATTTTGCCTCTACATAGAGACGAGAAATATTTTGAAAATCCGAATAAATTTGACCCAGAAAGATTTTCCGACGAAAATAAAAAAAATATTGTTCCCTATAGTTACATCCCATTTGGTGTTGGTCCAAGAGCATGTATAGGTAAATATGTTAATTACATAAATAAAATCTTTATTGGAATATTCTCTCTCCCTATCACATTTCTACGTGATACTAGGGTGATACTAAAGTTAGGTGATACTAAGTTTAACATTTATATCTACAGCTTAAGTTAAAAAGCAAACAAAAGAATCCAAAGAGAAGTAATAATATCTAAAAAGAAAAATTATAAAACCGAAAACATATGTTAACTAAATGTTGCATTCATTTTCCGTGTAGTAATTCATTGCAATTCTATGCATACTTTTGGAATCCGGTTTAGCACTTTTTATTACATTGTGGGCATAGTTGTTACATTATTGTTCTATTCTAGTCAAAGTCTGCTTTTACAATGAGCGAGTTTGAAATACGAAGGATATAGGATTGATAAAAATCATATTTTGTTTTCAAAATTTATAAGAAAATAATAATTGAAGTTTAAAATGAGATGTCATGGTTTGAATCAAATTAATAATAGAATTGAAAGCATGAGATTACCACTACGATATCTTCAAATCTGTTAGTAGCTGGAATTACACGGTTATCTTCTGTTACTCTTTGGCACACCCCGCTGTAGATGCTTGCCCTCAGTTAAGAGTTCCAGTTGGACGAGGAGCCGACGAGATCTTATCTTGGACTCTAAGGTAGTAATTACACAAATTCTAACTTTATTTTCTTTACTCTTTCATAATATCTGTTGGCCTTCAGCCCCTGACAAAAATCGGTCTTGACCGTTCCCGTTACTTGCTTTGACGCAGCGAACGGCTCACATCACGCATCTTCAGCGGGGTGTGCCAAAGAGTAACAGAAGATATCCGTGTAATTCCAGCTACTGACCGATTTGAAGATATCGTAGTGATAATCTCCTACTTTCAATTCTATAATAATTGAAATTGTATTGTAGATAAAAAATTGTTAGATTTTTTATTGAAAACAGTGACGCTGTACGCTTTGACTTTTTGTTGTTTTCAGGTTCTCGGTTTGCATTAATGCAAGCAAAAGTAATAATTATTCACTTACTACATAAATTTGAAATAGTTCCCGTTGAAAAGACGGTTGTTCCTTTGGTTCTCACCAAGAAGAATATAAGGATGAGGGCCGAGGGTGGATTTTGGCTTGGCCTTAAAAACAGACAAAAATAAATAAATTTGGCCTATTTTGTTAGCAAGGATGTCAATCATTTTATACAAAATAGATTTTAAATATAGGAACTGTTTTATATTTTATTCTTGTTTACAGATCATAAATAAATACAGATTATTTAAATATGTATTTTTCTTTCAATTTAACGTGTGAAATTGTTAATCCTTTTATTATTATAAATTAAAAATGAGAAACTGTGTAAGTCCCAAACGAACCAACAATTAATAATATTTTATTTATTGATTTACGCGGTAAAACTCCCATGAAGGAAGACGCTAAGCATTGTTGACTCATTTATTGTTCTTTCTTACTTGCCAGCGTTGTTTTATTATATGGTTGTTTTATTATATAACTCTTGTTTTCTTTGATATGACCATTTGGGACTGTATTGTTTCGGTTTGTCAGGCTCTAGTTCAACTGTCCATTAGTACATTTACTGTACATGTACTTTTTCCTGAATGTGTCTCTATAATTTCTTCAATTGTTCTGCTACCATTCTGTCTTCTCCTGGTGTTTTGTTGTTCTTTTTTGGTTGTAATTGGTGATTTTGGGTGTTTTTCGACAGAGATAGAAATTGTTCGAAATATCTTGTTCTAGACAAGCTAGTTCTTGACAATTTTCTCTGCTTGTCAATGCCAGTTAGCCGTCAGCTTTTCTGAAACAAAGGTTTTGTGGGCTATATTATTTGAGCTGATGGAAAAATATCTTGTAGAACTCGTGTGTGTGTGTGTGATTTCTAAAGTTTTTCTCTATTGAGTTTAGTTATTCGTTGATGTATTTTCATTTGTTTTGTCGAATGATTTTGTTTGCCAATCGTCTTGTTTTTAGTAGCGTTTCGTGTGTTTTTTCTGTTTTGTGGGAGTTGTATGTTTGGTATGCTTTTCTTTTGATTTCTAGTGCGTGTTCACAGTCTTCGTTCCACCATGGGTGTTTCGGTGTTTTTGTATCACTTCTTTGGATGTGTTGATAATTTTTTCTTTCAATTCTTGCCAATTTTTGGTTTCGTTTCTCTGTCCTTGATCTTCTTCAGGTCGAATTTTGGTATCGGTTTGTCGGTCCGTGCGTTGTGTCCTCTTGGTCTGAGTTTCATTTTGATGCGTGTGAAGTAATTGTCTGATTGTATGTTGGTTCCTCTTCGTACTTGTATGTCGTGGATCTCTCTTTGGTAGTTGTATGAGATTGCGACATGATCTATTTGGAATTGCGACATGGTCTATATATAGTATGCAATGCTGCGCAAATGGGCAAATCCCGGCGCGAGTGCCGTGTCCGGCCCTCCAGTTCTTTGATCCGGCCCCATCTATCTATTTCAACGAAGTATGGTATTCATGACGGTAGAAAACATGGTGTTTTCTACCAACTTAAATTGATCTAACAAGTGGTTCCATGCGGTTATCCTTAAGTAATATTAACGTCAATATGAATGATTTAATAGTTCAGGTACTAGGGAAATCTTCATATTAAATTGTTTTTCATTGATTGTATTTTAAATTTACGTAGATGTTACACGAAAGTGTATATTATAAATGAACACAATGAAATCGCAACTTGCTATAATTCATTTAATATTAACTTATTTTATTTAATTATTTGGTCCGCTCTTGGCTCGCAGACAGAATAATCAATTGGTTTCCGGGCTAGTTAATGTTGCCACACTTTTAAGGTTGCACTCCTGCGTGGGTTTTTACATTGTAGGGATTTACTCGCAGCTGAACAATAAGGTGGATACTTTTGTAATAAATTATATGACATATGAAATAATACAGCGAATCACAATAAAACGTTTGTTAAATTGCAAGGAACTGGCGATTAAATTTACATCCAACCGATTGTTCATTTTTTTCGAACCCTTATAGCGGTTACATTGCAACACTTATATTACAAGTTTTGTGGTGTTTGGTTCAATTTATATTTCTCTCGAACAATATAAATTTGAACTTTTTTCAAAATCAAATTTGAAGAACAGAATATTCAATTAACCTTCTAGTAGTTGCGCCCGGTATGTGCGACAGGCCATATATTTTCTTATGCAACAATGGCTCCTGCTATGTACCTTCCAAATGTAATTCGGCAAGTGGTAATTGTGCATCAATTTGATCCACCAAATGTGACCGACGCTCTTCTTCTTCGAACGTCAGGTAGGTATGTTTTGCGTGATTTTATGTTGAATAATACAATCAGACTCAGTGGCGCTTTTAGGCATAAGCGCACTAGGCGCGCGCCTAGGGCCTCCGATTTTTGGGGGCCACAAATTGCAAACTAAGCAAGGTCAAACAAACTTTTGGCGACTGGCGGCAATAAGCGAGGGGCAGGGTGTGGCACCGGTAGCGCAGAGCTAAATTTCGATACAATTCTAATAGTCTGTTTAGTCTGTTCTAATAATTAAACGTATTTGGAGGTGAATACAGACAAATATAAACATGCATCTACTTCATGTATGAAGGAATCTATTACACATATTAAAATTGTAGCTGACAAGGCAGAACGATCTCTTACAAAAGATTCAACCCCAAAGAATGTAGTTCATCTCCCTGCCACCACGTCGTCATCAGCGTCCAATAATTGCAGTAGATGAAGATCGGACAACTACTGCATGTACTTCATGTATGAAGGAATATATTACGAATATTAAGAATGTAGCTGACGAGGCGGAACGATCTCTTCAAGTGCATAAAGTTTTTTAATTGGACATAGCTTCATGCTGAAAAACTGAAAAACAGAAAGAATGCAGAACCAAATTATAAACGAAAAACCAAAAAATATTGGCAATCCTGTAAAAGCAGGAATTTTAGTTATGGATCGCGATATAACGTATATTCGTCATTTGACAAAAAATAACTTTTATAGAATTAAATCTAATGATTCTAAAGAAAAACGCGAATGGCTTATTTTTAGCGAAACAAGTTCTAGTGTTTATGTTGCTACATTTGCAAAATGTTTTCTAAAAAAAAAAAACAATTTTCTTTACAAGGATGCCTCGACTGGAAAAATATATCTATCAAAATTTCCGAGCATGAAAATTCAAAGGATCATAGGTATTCTATGTTAATTTTCTCAAAACGTTCACAGATTGAATACCGGATTGAAACCGAAATGGGTAAATAAATTGAAAATGAAAAACAGAATTGAAGAAATGGTATCAAAAGAGTGGTTTCAACCGTGAAATTTCCTTCTACTCACGGATTGGCATTTCGTGGACACATTGAAAGCAAAGCAAATTATTTTGGTTGTTTAGACCTTTTGAGTAGCTTGCAGAATTTGACCCTTTTATAGCTAATCATCTAGATAAATATAGAATTCAAGGACAAGGTTCTGTGAGTTATTTATCAAACACAATATGTGATGATTATATTAATATGATGGGTGACAAACTAAGAAATATCTTGTAGTGAAAAGTGCGACATTTTTTCTTTGATTGTTGATCAACTTTCTTTAGTTTTGAGATACTTACTTCCTGATGGTCAAATTAGGGAGAGATTTTTTTCTTTTATTGACATTTATTCTCATACTTCCCGAAATTTGGAAGAAGTCATTGTTGAAAATCTCAATAGGTGGGATAGACCTTAAAAATTGTTGCAGACAATGTTACGACAATGCATCTAATTTGTCGACAGGGGTGAAACTTTTGCAGTTTCTAAAGTCTTTCATAAATGATCAAGTAAGAGAAACATTAAAGTAGAAACATTAATTCGCATTTATTTAACCATACCAATATGAAATGGGCAGGAGAATGTCCCTTTTCGGAACTAAATCGAATTGAAACATATCTAAAGAATTCCGTTAAACAAAAGCGTCTTTCAAATTTAGCAATTCTACATATTGAATCAGTTGAAACAACGACATGTGATTTCAACGCTGTTATTGATAAGTTTGCTAAGATGAAATGTAGAAAATGTTGTATGTTTACCTAAAATCACAATGTAATATGACAAATTACGACATTGACTCCAGTTAGGTAATGAAATACTTTACCACATTGAGAGCGAATGGAGGTAATAAAATGTCATAATCATTCGCGATTGAAATACGTTTCATTGATTAAGTCATGCTTGATATTTATCAAATTATTACTTATTTTATAAATGTATTTTTAATGTGGTTTTACTATAATCTCGCATATTGAGAATTGGGACTCCGTAGACTAGGGCCACACGGTCACCTTGCGCCTAGTATATATAAGTATTGTAAATGTGCCCCTGATGAAACTGTAGCCTTAATGCTTTCTTTAGCCATGGGTTCTTACGAAAAAGAGCAGTAACTTGCATAATATATTCGAAGAAGTTATGAGCGAAAGTGAAGATCGAATAATGGCGTATGACGTTCATTCGGATCTAGACAGGATGGATCGCACAATGAATGGAAAGAACAATAACAGTGATTCTGAATAAGAAATTTCTGATCATGAGCAAAAAGAAAACAGTATCGCTACCACATTTTCATTCATCGGAGAAGACGCGTTGAAGGAAATTTGTGTCACAACCATTCATTAACAGTTGGAACACGACCAGAGAATATCGCGAAACGTTTAGAAAACTTGGGCCTCTCCAGATATGGGAACATTTCTTCCATAAGGAAATGATCAATATCATTGTGAAATGTACTAATGAGTGCATTGAATCTGTTACCAACAATTTTGCTCACATAAGAGATGCAACGCCAACCATTCAAGTTGGGCTTCGTGCTCTGGTTCGACTAATCTACATGGCAGGCATATATTATGGAAATCGTCTAAATGAAAAATATTTATAGGCTACCGATGCATCTGGGGTAGAAATATTTCGATTGAGATTCTTACTGCATTGCCTGAGATTTGACAGCAAAGTAATTCGAAGGCCCACAGATAAATTAGCGCCTATACGTGCTATTTTTGACCAATTCGCTGCTAATTGTGGGACCAGTTAACAACATTCAGAGTTTGGAACCGCTGACGAGATGCTTGTAGGATTTCGTCGGAAGTGCAGCTTTTGATAATACATTGCTTTCAAACCAAATAAATAAGGGATAAAAATTATAGCTTTATGTTATGTCATATTTATATACATAACTGTTATGCGCTTTTGGGTGGTCACACTGCTTTCGGAATGGTTGATATCTACTCGTCAACAGATGCCATTTCAGCAACAATATAGACTTGGTCTGTAGACTACCGTGTTGTTATTTACTATACCTTCATTGAAACGGGTCGTTCTGTGGTGCTCACACAGCGACGATTTCGAAACCATTTTAATGTTGGTCGTCATGGTCGTGTTCCAAAACGGAATACCATTATGAAGTGGGTGAATAGTTTTCAAAGAACAGGATCTTTGAGAACAGGGGCTGCATGGGGACGTCATCGAACTGTACGGATCCCGGGAAACTTTGAAAGAGTGCAACAAGCGGTGGAAGGCACCCCTCGTCGTTCGGCGGTACGTCACGCACGCGATCTTCAGAAGTGAGATTGGTCAGTTCGCATAAACTTACACTTGGATTTTCATTTCCATCCGTATAGGATTATGTGTGCAAAAACTGCTGCAAAATGATTTCATGACATCGCATCTGTGAACGTGTCGTACATTCACAGATGCGATGTTGGAATTTCTAACGGACGATATCATTTTGATCCCATTTTGGAGACCCACTTTCTTTTATTGGGGGTGGTAAACAAACAAAACTTTCGGTACTGGGCAAGTGAGAACCCGGAAAAACTGTAGTAATAAACTGTAATAATTAGTAAAACAGTTAGTTGAAACCCACGTGAATAACTACGGGTTAGATATTTTTAATTTGACATTTCGTGAGAGAGACATAAACTTAGCAGGTTTTTGATTTAAATCATAATTTACTATTGGTAACACCATACTACATTATAGAAATTCTTATAAACGTAATAAAGTCGAAACACAGCCTGAATATATAAATATATTCAACTTTTCCGGAGCTCTATAAGTCTATACGTAGATCTATGAATATATTTATATATTCAGAATGTGTTCCGCCTTTATAAAATTTGTATGATTATCTATAATGTAGAATGATGTAACCAATAGTAAATTTTGATTTAAATCTATTACCTGCGAAGTCCATTTCTCTCTCACGAAATGTAAAATTAAAAATATCTAACCCCTAGTCATGTGGATTTCAAGTAAGTGTTTCACAAATTATTATTAATAAAAGCAAAGCTGCACTGATGACAGATAAATCTCGAAACGCGTCTGCAGATGGCTATTCACTTATTTAATAGAAAAACATAATCTTAAAAAAAAACAATGTTGTTTTCTGGTTTTTGTTGAGTACCACGAGGGTGGACTGAAATACTAGTAAATAACTAGTAAATAACTGACAAATTTCACATGAGATTTGTTTTGTCTTAAAAAGACTCAACAATATTATAGAGCTCCGGAAAGGTTGAGTATATTTATATAATCGGGCTCTGTTCCGACTTTATTAAGTTTATATGATTATCTATAATAAATTAATGGAGAGACTAATCTACAACCGAATAAGCCCACGAATCCTGGACATCTTACCTGTGGAACAAGCTGGTTTTCGACCTGGACGCAACTGCGAAGATCAGGTTCTTGCACTTCTGACCTATATCCTTCATAGACCTAACAGCTGCTTACGATACTGAGAAGCTGACAGCGCTGGTAAGCAACATGCTCTCCAATATGTCCCTTCAGACTGTAATGGGGGACACACGAAGCAGACCCAAGCTGCTTAATAAAGTCCTACCTCAAGGCTCAGTCCTGGTTCCACTTCTTTTCAATCTATACGTGGCTGACCTTTCACAAACACCAAACCGCAAGTTTATGTATGCCGATGATTTGGTCCTGGCAACCCAGCATCGTACATGGGAAACATAGAAGCCACCTTGTCAGCGGACTTAGACATTCTGTCGGTCTATTTTAGGAAGTGGAGGAACACCCAGCGCTGCGAAAACCGAGACCTGTTGTTTTCATCTCAAAAACAGAATGGCATCTACCAGCCTAAAAGTCACTCTAAATGGCACTGTTTTACGCCACAACTACAACCCCAAATACCTGGGCGTTACGTTGGATCGTACACTCTCGTTCAACAAACACCCGACCAACTTGGCAGCGAAAATAAGGACCAGCAATAATATCCTATACAAGCTGGCTGGATCGACCTGGGGAGCTGATGCTCCAACCCTGCGTACTTCTGCACTTGGTCTTGTCTACTCAACGGCCGAATACTGCGCATCGGCTTGGATAAAAAGCCCCTACGTACGTGAAATCGATACAGTTCTGAACCAAACGATGAGAATAATTACGGGATCCATTAAACCTACACCAATCGAATGGCTGCCAGTGCTATCTCACATAGAGCCGAGTCCGCAGAAAGCAGATCCTGGTCCGAGAGTACAATAAAATAACCGCGAACCCGGACTTACCAATCCACCAGGATCTCATACATTTTAATCGACAAAAGTCTAGAAGTCCCTCTGTCAGAACGGCACAACTGCTAATCACTAACAACTTTGACGGATACGAGGAGTGGCAGTCGGACTGGCAGGGCAAAGTCTCACCGACCTGGCACCCCCTACTCAACTCTCAAGAACCACCACCTGGTTTTAACCAGCCCCGCAAGCTCTGGGTTCGACTGAATAGAATACGTACTGGACACGGCAGAAGTGGGTCGGCACTCCATAGGTGGGGAATGCGCTCCAGTGCAGAGTGCGAATGCGGTGCTGCCTCTCAAACAATGGAACACATCACCCGGGAATGCCCGCTAACAGCCTTCCGTAGAACGAGCGACGGCTTGTTACACGCGACACCGGAGGCCTCGACATCTCCTGGCTCGAACAGTTACGCCTGGAGCTGTGATAATAAAGACAATAATTGCAATTATGTTTGTGATATATGTGCTAGTATTGATGTTATATATACCATATTTACTCTCTCTCCTATGTATGTTCGAATAGACCATAAGCTAAATAAATAAATAAATAAATTATCTATAATGTAGTATGATGTTACCAATAGTAAAAAAGAGTTGCATCTGGATTTTTCTCAACCAGCTGTGCGACGATATCCCAACAAGTTCGCGTTTTCAAAATAGTGTACTTTGGTCTCTTACATTCCAAAAAAAATAAGAATGTGCTCCCACTTTCTAGTATGAATTTTCATATTTTCATTTTTAGTAAAATCGATGCAGAAACAGGCGATGTGTAACAATCCGTGATTATTACGTCTTACAGCGGCACTAAAGGGGGTGTAGATGTTGTTAATAAATTGTCTGCAAGCTACAGCTGTTCCTAAAACACACGCAGGTGACCTATGTCCGTTCTATATTCTCTTCTAAACATAGTCAGCATCAATTCGCAGATAATATACTATTCAAACACAATTGTTGCAAATTAAAATTCATTTGAGACAATTGTAAATATTGTATCTTAAGAAAATAAATTTGCTATTCTCTAAAACTAAAGAAATTATACCCAAAAACTAAATAAATATTCCGAAAACTATCTAAGTTTTAAATTTACTAATTGCAATATGTTTAAAAATATCAAAGAATTTTAAATGTCAGTTGAATTCAAATTTCAACTTAATTTATTAGATTGTAAAGAATTACAAAGTGACAAATCACAAAGCATTTTTGAAGTGAAAACTTCTATAGCGGCGGTGAATGACATTTGGGTAGAGGGTAAAATCAAACATTTGCGTCATCGTCATCAATAGCTGCGTTCTATAAAAAAAAATCTATTACTCAAAGATGTGTTCAAAAGAACGCATCTATCCGCATATGTTGACTATGAACGTCAAACATAATAGTCAAAGTTTTTGGCAGTGTTGACAGAACGTAACGTTTATAAGGAAATATCAACCCGTAGAATTAGTGTGCAGTACAAGAGTAAGTACTTTTACCGGATGTAATAGTAGATATACTAGTGCCGTATTATTGGAAAGTTTTTGGCAGTGTTGACAGAACGCAGCGCCTCTAAGGAAATATCAACCCCTATAATCAGTGTGCAGTACAAGAGTAAGTACTTTTGACGGATGTACTAGTAGATATACTAGTGCCGGACAATTGGAATGTTGAACGAATTCATGGTAAATCACGAATCAGATTCATCAAAGTTTTAGGCAACCAAATGTACTCGTGTGCTTTCCAAAGGAAGGAAACTCCAAAATAAAATTAATAGTCAGCGATATAGAGATAAGAATAAGAAGAAAACTCTTGCAATAGTTAATTCAAAAATTTCCAAACATAGAAGAATCACAGCTGACAAGGAGGAAAAAATTAAACGTCGTAAAGAATATTCCAAACAAAAATTAATTTACATACAGATAAATCTTCAAAAGCAGTTATAAGGAGACAAGTTTCTAAAAGTCAAAATTTCCATAACTTACAAATTGCAGACCCATCAACAAGAAATGTGCATTAGGTATATCCTACCAATTCATTTTGCTGACCAATCAACACAGAATCAACCAAACATTCCGGATTCAAATTCATATTATTATGATAATGACATTAACAGCCATTCTCCTTTAGAAGTGAGTTATGTTCCAGAATTACATAAAACAATACTAACAAACTATGTACCAAATTTGATTAATTAACATACTGATAAATCCTCAAAACCAGTTTTAAAGCTGTTTTTTTCAAAAGTTTTCACTTCAGTCGGCAGTGCCTGACTGCCTATATTTTTTTAATTATGTTGAGATAAAATTTCTCTAAAATTATTGTAGAACCCTATATCTTGGAGATGTGAAAATTTAGTGTAGCTTCGGTTTTCTATAAAACCTTAAATTTTCAATGAGAATTTTGCACATATTTTTTGACTACTATGAAACCTTTCGCTACATTTTAAATAAATGAAGTGTGTCTTATACACCTCATATATTATTAAACATCAAGCAAGTCCGTTTCAATACAACCGTTAATATTTAATTTATGTATTGCCTGCATGATTCTTCATTGAATATCTTCAATAATAATAAATCAAACAAGCTGTTATTATATGTCCATAAAGTAGATAACGAGAGTCTCTTCTGAAAAAACATTGCAGATTGGAAATAGATGACAACCAAATTTTATGCTCGCTCACGTTACGTATTAAAAACAAATTAAAAAAAAACAAATCAATCAGCTCTAATGAACTGAGATAATTAAACATATCATTAATTTGCGCAACGAGCGAGATAATGCGAGATAATACGAGGTCAAAATATTATATAAAAACACATGAACAAAGTAAAAACATTAGTAAAGCGAAATTACGAATCATTAGTAGTGCGTGAACAATATGTTGCTGTTCACTGTTGTGTTATTGTTGTTATGTTATTTGTTTTATGTAAAGTGTATTAAGTCGTTGTATTATTGGGATGAGAAGGGAATTCCGAATGTTAGGGGATGGCCAATTTTTGGAAAACAAGCAGCCGTGTTTTTCAGACGAATTTCGCCAACGGATTGGATGAAAGTCGCCTATGATGAGTTTCCTGATAGAAGGTATGACACTTACATTTTTAATAAAAAAACAGATTTTGTAACTTGTAAGACGACTCGACCGACAATTCAATATTTTATAATCTTAAAATTATATTTTTATCAATTAATTTTTCACTTGAATTATTAATGATAAAATATTAATTTTTACGAAACATTTTTTATAAAAGTTTAGCAGACGATGCATTATAACAACATAAATTAGAGTTTTGAAAACAATGAATGAACAATTTAGGCTAAAATTTTCCCTTATATAATCAGATATATTCAAATATCACATTATCGTGGAAGTTAATTAATAATAATAATTTAATATTGCTTTCATTATAGATATAATGGCAATCACCAATTCAACCGTCCAGTAATGATATTGAGAGATCCAGAGTTAATCAAACAAGTAACTGTGAAAAATGCCGATCATTTCGTCAACAGAATCGACATAATCTCCAAAGAAATGGATCCCTACCTAGGCAACAGCTTACTTTTTCTGCACGACCAAGAGTGGAAGAACATGAGGTCCACCCTGAGTCCAGCCTTTACCAGCAGCAAAATGAAGACGATGTTCAATTTAATCCTGGAATGCGCCGAAGGTTTCAACAATTACTTCGAAAGAAATGGGATGAAGCGATTCAATGTAGACATGAAGGACCTAACAAGTAGATTTACGAATGATGTCGTTGCCAGTTGCGCGTTTGGGGTGAAATGCAATTCGTTGGAGTTTAAAAATAATGAATTTTATCTGATGGGAAAGAATATTGTAGCTTTTGGAACAACTAGAGTATTAAAATTTTTTGGGTACGCTCTTATACCAAAAGTTATGCAAGTAAGTAAAAACTCTTGACGTTCGACTGCTATAGAAGTTTTGTGGCAACTATAAATCGCCCGCTCCCGAATCTGCGATGGATTTGTCATAAAGCCTAAAATCTTTGGCACATAAGTCAAACGGTTTCAAACTGTTATTCCAGTCTATCTAGTTGTCCCTCTTACGTGTTTCTTAAAAAAAATCAGTTTAGTCCTTCTAGTCTAGTCTGTCCAGTCTTGTCTGCATAATCTTATTTTTCTAGTGTCGTCTGTCTAGTCTTCCTTGCCTTCTCTTGTCTATCTAGTATTATTTGTTTAGTCTTGTCTATCTAGTCTTGTCTGTTTTGTCTTTTCTGACTAGTCTATTTTGTCTTGTCTGTCTAGTCTTGCCTCTCTAGTCTTGTTTATCTAGTCCTGTCTGACTAGTCTTGTCTGTCTAGTCTTGTATATCTAGTGTTGTCTGTCTAGTCTTGTCTGTCTAGCCATATCTGTCTAGCCATATCTGTCTAGCCATATCTGTCTAGCCTTGTCTGTCTAGTCTTGTCTGTCTAGTCTTGTCTGTCTAGTCTTGTCTGTCTAGTCTTGTCTGTCTAGTCTTGTCTGTCTAGTCTTGTCTGTCTAGTCTTGTCTGTCTAGACTTGTCTATCTAGTCTTGTCTGTCTAGTCTTGTCTGTCTAGTCTTGTCTGTCTAGTCTTGTCTGTCTAGTCTTGTCTGTCTAGTCTTGTCTGTCTAGTCTTGTCTGTCTAGTCTTGTCTGTCTAGTCTTGTCTGTCTAGTCTTGTCTGTCTAGTCTTGTCTGTCTAGTCTTGTCTGTCTAGTCTTGTCTGTCTAGTCTTGTCTGTCTAGTCTTGTCTGTCTAGTCTTGTCTGTCTAGTCTTGTCT
>OX155893.1:41277449-41580304 GCA_944588485.1 Phosphuga atrata
ACCATCCTCATTTTTCAAGTTCATAACTTCATCTGCTATTTTACTTATGACATGACGTGATACCCAGGGTCACATTCTGCTTATTCTAACCATTGTAAAACATCTTCCTCGGTTACTTCTTCACCGGCATTATTATGCATTTTGCTACAGAAATCAGGAACTTCTAATCCTCCTAAATCTATGGCCTTCTAAACAAATTCTTAGAACCATTTTTCGATCTTCGCACATTCAACCCAGCAGCTTTCCACGCTGCAGCGAAATTAAAAATTCTCCATTTTAAATTGAAACTCTTTTGTTTTGCAAGGTTCTGCGTTCCTCTTGTATCTACTCCATAATCTCCATCCTGCAATTCATTACTTCCTCTAAAAACATTATTTGGTATATTCGTTTGGTTGCCAGAATTATTCCCTGATATATAGGCTTAACACACTTTTTTGCGAATCTAATAGTTAAGTCGTCTGAATACGTGTGTGTGTAAAAGCAAGTTTCCAATAAATATGCAATAATAAAGTAATTAATAAACATTTCATGTGTTTCTGTCTGGGTTTAAGGTTGAATCTAGTGAAATATAAATAATAATAATTACTGTATTTAAGTAAAGGAAACATTACACAAAAGTAATATTAATTAGGTGCCCAGCAACATTCATCAATAACAAAAATTCAAATATAAAACATGAGTAATTTAATACGTTAAACCTGTGGTCAATAATTAACTTTGATGGATTCGAAGTGAGCGCCGCTATAAATAATTTGTCACGTTGTTAATTTCATTTTTCCCCCATAGAACCCTTTTTGTTCACTGGCCGTTATATAAATACGTCAAGAGGTCGGCGTGCGTACATGAAAATAATACGTCTCGGCTTCAAAGTCCTTCAGATGAATTTGATATGGAAGTATGGTTATTAAATTAAGAACGTAGCATTTGCACGCGAAACTGCCATTTCTGCTCGGTTCGTTTTTTTTATGTGTTCGCCCATTTTAATATGTAATGTATGAATTACTTTTAGTAGAGAGGATAAAAGAGGGTTTTATTTGACAGGAGTGTATCCTGATGGTACCTATTAACGGCCTTATTTTTATTATGTAGGATTTGAAAGCATTCGTTCCATTTTAATCTGCAAATGCTTATGCATTATATAATCTGAAGTTTTATCTACCGGTACGAATAAAAACTTGGCAAAACTAATTTTAAACTCAACGATAAAGTGTTACAATTCTAAACAAATAAAAGACGTAACAAAGACTATACTATATTCAGTATAAAATAAACTAAAAAAAAACAACAAAGAATTTATATGTTCAATTACATTGTCTACAAATATATGTATGAGCCGTTTTCTTTGTAAGCGGTGTAAGTTCTTTTTATATTATGTGGACATATTTAAGGATGTTAATATACTCATTTTATGTTTTTTAAACATTAAATTGATTTAAGTTTATAATGGGATCGTTTAAAAAGAATTAGTTGAAAGCAATTTATACTTTTATAACCTTAAATGGACTTTGTCTCCTTGAAAGTCTAAAAAATGTGAAAAAAAATCATTTTTGAACTATTAAATATGGTATTTCTTCTTTATTTGTCTCACCCAACTTTCAGATGTTTAGAGATGTGTATCGTACGCTTTTGTTTGATTTTAACTTGGAACCGTTGCTTCTTATCCTTGGTAATGGTTTTGGCTGGTTTTTCCTTGGGCATGGTGTCTGTAATTTGGAGTTCTACGAGGTCTTTCTCGGTTTCCTTAAACTAAACAGGTTTTGTTTTTTTATTACGAAAGTAGTCGAAGATCTTTTTGGTAAGTCTTTTTGAATTACTTCAGAGGATGTGCCCATGAAAATCAATTCTCCGTTTTTTTATTGTGTCCGAGGGGAACATGGATTAATTTGTTGGCCATTTGTTTTTTTTTATTTTGGGCCTAAGATTTTGAGTAATATCTTTCTTTCCTTGACCTCCAGCCTCCAGCGATCCCTGGGTGGTGAGAGACAATGTTTCGCATATAAGGTTTCTGGTTTAATTACCGTGTTATGTCTTATCTTTGTATTCCAGGAGAGGGACTTCTTGTTATAACTGACCTTCGTAAATTGGAAGGCCAATTCAACTTTATTTCTCCTAGATTCCATTGGCATTTTCTCTAGCGCATTCTAGCTGATCCATTCCCCAAGATATTTGAATTCTTTGGCGATGTCTATGTATTGGTTGCCTACTTGAAGCTTTTTTTGTGGGTTTTTTATGTTCGTCATTATTTTGGTTTTTTCAACTGAGAATTTGAGACCCATTTTGAACGCTTGCCTCTGGAGTTCGAGAATCTGTTCCTTGCCTTCTTCCCATGTCTCAGCTAGTCCATGTCATCAGCAAAAGCTAAACAATTGACCTTAATGCCATTGTTTTTAGTTCCTATTCTGTTTCCAATTCACATGGTCTTCATATGGGTCTTTACATGCATAATGAAATAGCAGTGGAGAAAGTTCATCTCCTTGCCAAACCCCCCCGAAATATGCAAACCCGTTAAAACTGGTGCATTTCTGTTACTGTATTTTCTTAACCCCCCCCCCCCCCCCCCCGAAACTAAATCCTGGTCTTAAACCTACCGAAGTCTACGTGTCTTGTGATCCGGCGGTAGTCCCTCAGCTGTGATTTTGAGTTTTATTCTCTTGGGAGCGATTGCTTCGACTATCTCTCTACCACTATATTCGATATGAGAGGCAGTTTCATCCTCCTCGTTGCATGATGGGGTCTGCATAATGGTTCTGCATAATCTGTCCAGACCCCATCTTCTTCGGAGCGTGTATTACGTCCAGAAGTCTACGTGTCCTGTGATTCGGCAGTAGCCCCTCAGCTTTGATTTTGAGTTTTATTCTCTTGGGAGCGATTGCTTCGACTATCTCTCTATCACTATATTCGATATGAGAGGCAGTTTCATCCTCCTCGTTGCATGATGGGGCCTGCATAATGGTTCATCTGTCCAGACGCCCATCTTCTTCGGGCGCACTTTGTGCAGTGTCCCCTTAAGGTCGATTCTCATATACGCGACACTCAGCCACGCGGCATCGCCTGTCAATTAATGATTACACTGTTTTAAATGGGCTCGTTCTCACTATGGCTACGTGACGTGCTAATTTAAAACAATGTAATCATTATTTGACAGGCGATGTCGCACGACGTCGCGTAGCTGAGTGTCGCGCATATGGGAATCGACCCTTACAGGCTACAGTTGCAATCAGTTTCCTAAATAGTTACAAGGTTTCAGCTGTTAGGATGTTAGATATGGAAGCTAACATTTGTTTGGTGTGTCGTTGCCCACTTGTGCAGCCCCATTGTAATTGGTGACTCTTATTGGTCCACTCTGTTATTATTTTACGGGCCAAGTTTTGTTGACTTCTTCCATGCAATAGGGAGTACAAAAGCAGCGCCCTCTTTTGCAAGCGCGTCCGATTTTTGGTTTTCCTACAGACCTATGTGCTTATGTAATCCCACGCATACGTAACGCTGTTGTGTTGTGGCAGACGTTTTAGGTACTGAAGGCACTCACAAGCTGTCCTAGATTTTATTCGTTTTTGCGTTTATCGCAGCCTGACTATCCGTGAAAATATAAATGTCTTTACTTTTGTAGTCCATTCTTCTCAAGATACATATCTCTATTGCGAGAATTTGGTATGCTTCTCCAGTAGCACAGTTATGCTGCACCTAGAAGCCAGGCCACAAACTCCAGAGCCAGTTCAATTGTTCTTCTTGAAGGCGCCTGTGTACCATAATAGGTCTCCTTCATATGTCTTGTGGTATTTTCCTTCTCTTCACTGTAGTTGTGTTTTGAAAGGTATATTGAATGAAAGCCTATGAAGCATCGAGTCTCCTTTATTACATCCGATATTGTAGTATGCCCTGACTTTGCCATGTATTGTTTCACATGCACTAGTCTATGTGCGCTGAAGAGTTTGTTTATTGCTTTACTTTCAGTTTGGTGCACCAAATTGTTGACCCGAATGTCAAGATGGGTCTTAAGACCCATACACAACATTCATTTATGTGTATGCATACACAACATTCAAAGAAATTATATTTGTAATTTCATTAGCTACGTAATTTTATATTGAGAAAATGATCTCATGAAATGATTGAAAAAATCCTTTAACTGTTTATAGATAAAAAACAGATTGCGTTCGTAGTTATCATTAAATAACATTTTGCAATTATCATTAAATAACTTTAGCCAAAAATGGACTTACACCACTTTGTTTAAATCCAAATTATTGGTTCGATGGTGCCCCTGTCATTGCTCTTATCTGCGTTTGGTTTGTGAGTGTTGTTGGTTAGGGTATTTTGGGTTTGAGTTTTGGGGTTAATAATATTCATATTCAATCCTAAACCTAAACCTAACCTAATTCTTCGACAGAATATCAAAATTCTATAAATTGTTATAGAAAATTAATGGACAAACCAACTAACTTATAGGTCATTGATAATTCACATATCAAAATTAGTCACATCTAAGTTTAACACCACTGGTCAAAGTCATTACCAAAATGGTTTACTCATTATCAAAAACTACCGTGTCAGCTAAAAATAATTTATCACTACTCTGAATTGAAAAATCAGTATAAGACTTGTGAAGTTATATAAATCTACACAATTTACGCGACTCGAATTTCGACTGTTTTCACTTGACAATGACCTTCAAGTTATTTTTCAATTCAGTGTAAGTATGGATTACCACGTAGTAACGGTCGCAACCATCCTTTTCATTAATTTATTGCTAAATTTGCCACAATAATCTACAATTGAATGAATAATGGTATTATGAATCGACATAAATCAATCAAATGGCATTAGTCGAACCTTGTCTCAATGACTGCCTAAAATAGTTTACTTAATATTCATCGCAGGACTGAAACCGTTTTCCACCCTCGTCATATTTGAGGAGTATCCTTAATTTCTACCTGTGAAACCGTGTTGCAGTTTTTAAATGTTTCATACATATTTTTATACACCTCTTTTAATAAATAAATATTTTTAAAACACACCTCAAACGTGTCTACTAACTCATCAACATGCTCACTAATTAAAATAATTGAACGTACGGGAAGCTGAACTCAGCTATGTGTGGATTTTTATTTTTATACTTTTTCTATTTTTATTTATGTATTTTCTTTAATCTAGTAAATAAATTATTTTTAATTTGAACCGATGATAGATATATATGGAACGGTGAGACCCATGGAATGTGAAAATGGTCGTTGCCACTAACGATTGGTAAAATCGTTCTTTTGGAACTATTAAGTAAAATATTAATTTAAAAAATGGAAAAGCGGATAGGTCAAACAAGGTCCCACACAATAGGTTTATAGGTAAGCTATGATAATTCATAAAATATATCCTCGTCAGTTCTAAGTTAAACCGATTAAACATCTAAGATCTGAAAATATTATATATAATAATCTACATAGTATAAAGGTTTCTGCAACCAAATTTGCAACCATTTAAAATTATTAAGTTTGATCATTCATTCTATATTTTTGCCTTGCCTGATAAATTAGTGCTGATATTTAGTTATTATTATAAGTAATTAATATAAAAATACAGGTGGGCCACCCTGGCAAGCAAAAAATTTAGGTCACTTTAGGTCACAAGAAATTGCAACTAAGCCTAATAATCAGAAGATCCGAATTCGGGCGAAAACGAGTCACCACCCAAAAAGATGACCGCTTTTAGATTGGGAAATAGAACATCTTCAGCAGTTATACTACGAAATTAATTTCAAGAAGTTAGAGATGTTAGTATTATTGAAGGGACCGTTAGAAAAAGGTTTAATTCTGCTGGATTATCTTGAGCAATGCCGGCATCGATATGAAAGATTGGCTTTTGCCAGAAATCACTTAGCATGGAATAATGATGACTGGAGCAACGTCCTATTTTCAGATAAGTCGCGTTTTTGCCTCACTAGGCAAGATGGACGTAGGCGAGTATGGAGAAGACCCGGACAGAGATATGCTCCAGTTTGCATTGATGAGCGACTTCCATTCGGCGGTAGCTCGATTATGGTTTGGGCAGGAATTTCTTCAAGAACACGCACTGAGTTGTTGTTCATAGAGAATGGTTCTTCGACAGCTCACAGATACATTACAGACATTCTAGACCACCATGTTACGCCTTCCATGCACTATGGATGAGATTTGGATGGATGAGATTTTTATGATTTTCATGCAAGGTAATGCTAAACCTCACACAGCAAGAATTGTCCGAGAATATCTGGACGAGGTGAGAATTAGGCGGATTGCATGTCGATAAGTTGGGACGACGTACCGGAAGGCATACACCAGCTCCAAGAACTGCTCAGGAGCTAATAGAGTTGCTATTGCAGGAATGGAATAACATTGACCTATATTTGATTCTTACTTTATTTGAAAATATTGAAAGTTTGTTTTTCATTTACTTAGTTCCTCATAACAAAAAATCGGACTACATTTTAAACGTACATTTGTTGCATTTTCATAATAAATCATAAACCAAAAAATATGCTTTACAATTCAAAACTGAATAATTAATTTAGCCTACAAATTTATTGGTTTATTAATTTTTAATACATTTAGCCTTACAAACAGGAAATCACACGAAAACATCAAATTATTTGCAATTTCTTAAGTGACCTACATTTTTTGCTCCCCAGAGTATATCTGACAACAAAGAAATAGTATTTCAAGGGTCACTGTAGGAAGCTTTTTCACAAAGTGATTTCTTTGTGAAATATAAAGGCTATATGTGTCTCTTTTAATAGAAACCTATTTTCTTCTTGTATCTAATGATTTAAATATAAATCCGAAACATACATAATCGTATAACGTAGGTTTCCAATGTTTAGAATAATCGAACTTGGACAATCCAAAGAATATTGTCATTCAGGTCCTCTGAGCGTAGAGCCACAAAGTCAAGTTTACAATTTTGAAGAATTCTGGATTCTACACCAAGTCATCCAGCAATTTTTCTTTGTCTCTCGGCGGAAGTAGATGACAGGATGTTGTCGAAAATTATATAACAGTATTTGGGACTAAATGGAAAAAAAAGGTTTAATCTACACATTTACAATCATAGATTTTTCCCAATCGTGAAACGAGTTCTCGAAGAAAATGAGCTTCACGTTTCATATTGGAGTTCAATGTTATTTTAAGGCCATATGATTGTGTATGTTTAGATGTAAATTTATATCTCCTGCAATATTACTAGAAGGAAAATACATTTGAATTAATATAAAACATTAATAGCTTTGATACCCCTTAAAAATGTCAAAAATATTGTTTATAGTGACATGTAACGCAATGTAACAATAATTTAAACAACAATAAATGACGGAGTTATTTTAATTGACATGTACCGTAGGTACATTCAAATCTAGAAAACAATATGGTGAAAGCGCCGGGTAATATTTTTTCCGTAGGCAATAAGTTTCAAAACCTTTTCCATTCCATTTCAAGATTATTTAAAAATATACTTAATTTTATATTCCTAAAGCAAAAAGCTTTTCTTTCTTTGAAATTTATGGTGGATAATACCGAGTCAAAAATATCAACTTTCTAAAAAGATTTTTTATATTTAAATCAAAAATGTATTATCAACTCAACATATAAAACTTTTGTAATTTAAAATATTCTATAGTTATTAATATTTTAAAATTCTGAATTTTTGAGTGAGAAAGGGAGGAAAGTTTGATACCCTACATGCATAATTTATCTCATAAACACATAAATAATGCATATAGGTTAGGAAAGAGAAAAATATCAATAATTATAAATCCATTCACTACCAACATTCAATATATATTTATTGAAGAATCCCTTTTTATTGTTGCAAACAATAACGTTTAATTAAGTATTTATAAACAAAATCCTGATGTGAAGGAATAAATAATAAGAATATAGATATCTAAAAATATAAATATCTATATATTATTCTTTGGTGGTGATCGTTGAAAATATATGAAATAAAATCAAAAAGAAATGTATTGCTAAAATGCAGCGCTTTGTTTTTAAAAAATTAATCCCAATATTTAGCAGTTTATAAATTTACTTGATATTAATGAAACTAACTGCTTAAATACACAAGAAACAACTAAATAAAAATTCAATAAATAAAAAGATTTACTCCAAAACTCAAACAGAGCGCAAAAAATAAATAAATTATTAATAAATGAAGAATATATAAAGATATTGGGGATTTCGAATATTGCCCAAAACAAATTTTTATACTCTAGAAATCCTGTTTCATCATAAATCAAATTATTACTTTTATAGGCGAGTACGAAAATAAAATTGATTTTGAGAGAAATATGTTAGTGAAATTTCTTAGCCTGTGAAAAGAAGCAACAGGGAAATTTGAGTGGTATCTCGAGATAAGATTAGCAAGAAAAGTAAGGACTAGAATTCGAGAAAAACTTATAAGATAATAAGAAATACGTTTTTTCTGGGCAAAATTGATGCGTGGAAAATCTACTAAAAGAAATTATCTAATATCAGGAACACGATCTAGTGAGCAATTATTAAAAAAAATATATTGAACTAAATTTTAAAACTAGATATTTAGACAAAGCCAAGACCCCTATCAAATTAATACTTTCACAATATTCACAACCTAGAAATCTAGATACAAAGACAAAACTAAAAAACAATAAATTATTCAACATGATGAAAAAGTCATAACCCTTCAAACTGCAAACCCATGTAAATCACATTTAAGAAAACCACGACGAGAAATACCCTTTTTTGTTATCGGGTGTTTTTGGAGGCGCTTCGACGGTTTTACCACTACTAAGCGATTCCAAGGCATCCCCTTGTCCAACCTCTCTTGCACCGTCCTCGTCTTTATTTAGGATAAGAATATTTGTTTCATGCTGTAACTTCTTTTCAAATTGTTTAACATCCTCATAATTCATATGAATCCACGAATCAATCCATGCGAATGCTTGGCGATGCCCCAACAACAAAACCTCTCTAATACACTAAAACAAATAAACAATAATATTCTAACAAGCGTAAATAAATAAATAGTCATTATTTTTACACTATGGATGAAGTCTTCGACTTTCGTTTGAAGCCCCCAAACTTCAAAATAAGCCGATACTAATTTATAGGAACACATAATTGGAGCATGCGTATTTCTCCAACCCTCTACTAAAGGTCCCCGGTGGGTTTTTGTGCTTTTAAAGTATCTTGGATCTTCTTCTTCTTTGTAATGCTTTGCACTAACTTCATCATAAGCTATATCTATGTGCTCGACAAGACGTTCAGCTAATTGCTCAGCCGTTAAATTCAAACACTTTTATAAAAAGAAATTATTAATTGAATTATTAATTTAATTTTCGTTACTTACGTTATCTGTTGAACCATTGTTATTTTCATATCTAGTTTTAATTAAAATATGAAACCTTGGAATAAATGAACACTGAAACAAATAACATGAAAAATTACGGATAATTTTAGCTTATCTAAACGTACATTATACTCAGTGACGGTGTACGGGTAATAATTCCATGCTTTTTCTGTTATATAAAATATCTTTGGTATCATACTCTGGATCCAATAAGGAAGACGACTATATACAAAACACATATATTAAAAGTACATAAAAGGAGATTATGCTATATAAAATAATTGCTCTATAAACTCGATGGACTCTTTATAACATTTTTAGCATAAATATCTCATGTATAAAATAATGATTCAAAATGAACAAAAGATACAAAGAATATAAACATTTTTCGTGAAAAAAGTTATTTTTCAGGAATCACATGCTTAAATGATATTCTTAATTTATCAGCAATACTAGTTATCATGCTGACTATTTTCCGGTGTTTTGTGTTTGGTTGACACAAATAAATAAATTGCGAACACTGGCAAAGATATGAAATACAAAAACGGTATATTCGGAAAACAAAACATTTAAAATATATATGTATATATATATATATATATATATATATATATATATATATATATATATATATATTGCGGCATTTGACTCGTGTATCTTATACTAGGTGACTCAAAATGGCATTTGATATTAGCCCTATTAGACCTTGAGTTAAAATGAAACGGCATGTTTTATACTTTATGCTTTAATTGAGTATTGAGAGAATTTTGCATTTATGAAGATTTGTGGAGTTATATTTTCGATTTCGAATTGACTATTGTGCTTTCGTTCTGTTTGTTCAGTCTATTTAACCCATCTTTGACCAACGGTGAGTATACGAACCATCTCAAAATGCACCATTAATTAATAACTTTTTATTGTATAATTAAATTTTTTGTTGGTGCTTCTAAGAGTAAACACAATAAACTTAATTTACATGTAGATTAAATAAATTTTTCCCATTAGTTACTATTGCAAATATAGGTAGCAGTGCCATTGGAAGTGCGCAAAGGTAATGTTTGATTATTGTGCATGATACGAAAAAGCGGCTAAGATGTAAAGTGTGCCAATCAAACACAATTTATATGTGCAAAAAATTTAATGTGCATCTGCACTCAGAATGTTTCAACAAATATATTTAATTTTATATACCCCTATTAGCCAATGGTGCGTATACGAACCACTCAAATTTTTGTAGAGCATTTTTTTTTTAAAAATTTTAAACTTTAAAACTTTCTTGATGAACACCATTATTCTAATGCGTTTTATTTAAAACAAATCTAAAATATCATCTATTGCTATGCTTGGCCAAAAATGGGATAAGTACACAGATCCTAAGGAAGAAGTTTGGGGCGGTTATATTTGGCGATTTATCTGCATTCTTGAAGGGAGCAGTTATTCATTTTTGTATACAGAACCTCTAAAGTAAACCTTCATATGAAAAATTAGAGCTATTCTCGTCGGATGATAATTTTTACACAGTTAGAACATGATACAATAACAGCGTTTTAATTATTGATATGAAAGGAGATCAATTAGTTGGCACTAAAATATATATCTACGTAAAGCACCATACGAATTTGCACACGCTGTAAAAAAGTCAAAATTCCTGAAAATCCTTGAAATATATCTATGATAATAAAGTTATTATCATAACTTATAAAGTACGAATGGGTAGATAAAGTATAAAGAATAGAGTATAAATAGGAAAATACCTATTATACCCGAATTTGTTAATGAAAATGAGTGACTTTTACACTAAACGTATCTGAGAGGTCAAATCACCGCTTTATATATAGATTTCAAAAGATTTTCTTTTCCTGAAATTGTATTGTAATATATAGCTTTTATAATATTACAGTGGTGCAGTAAGTTTGATTTTCTTTTTTTATAAAAGTCTACAAAGCAATCGTTTACTGCTCTGCTACGTTTAGTAAACATTTACTAAAACAACTTTTGAAATATTTTTTATTTATTACCTGGATAAATGAATACGTTTTTCTGTGTAATGACCTTTTCCGTGTTCGGAATCTTCGCATTCTTTATTATCAACAACTTCAACGCCTTCTCCGTCACCAGACTGCTCAAGGCTGTGCCGGGCTATCATATACAGTTGGCCAATGTGATACTGCAAATAATTATTATAACATATTTACAACAACACAATAACATACAAAAAGATAATCACAAATAACAGATAATCACAGATAAATTATTAATATTCGTTAACATTTGTGTGAATATTTTATCATTAACACATGCACACATTAATTTTGAATTTTGGGGCAAAAAATGATTTTTTCAGGTTTTTTTAAATCGGAAATTTATTGTTTATACATAATTAAATAGTAAAAAAATATTTTTATCGGGTAGGGTTGTTGTTGGTCATACACCATCGCGCATCCACTACCGGAGGTAAATCAGCAATTCTGATCGAGACTTCGGAGTAGATTCCTAGATTTGATTTCCGGACATTTCCGGACTCATGTATTACAAAAAAAAAGAAAACTTAATTCATTTGTGTTCAGTGCACCATGAGACATGGCTCGGTACTTCGCATTTTCTTTCCATTCTCATTTCTCTTCCTGCAATTCAACTTTTTCTTACATTATCTTTTCTGCAATTTCAAGGGAATGTCTATGCTTCAGACGCAAAGTTCTAAACTTATCAGTTTTCTGTTTGATAAGTAAGTCTGGTAACTGAGGGACTTGAGAAAATTGTCCGCTGTAAGGTAATATTCCATACCAGGCTGTGGTTAGCTAAAAAAATCCAAATCGAGTCCTTTTCAGTGGGATATATTGCACCCAATTTAGACGTCCCTTATCGTCCAACTTGGACGTCAATCCAACTTTAATCGATGCTTATTTCCGTTTAGGTATTATACAATGAGTTACATTATTATGTTCCATTATTTATGTTCTCGAAGACCATATTTTATTTAGTTGCAAAAACACAATTTTTTTTAATATGGTTTTATCCTTCGTAAGTGAGTAGCTTCGAGAAAAAGTTGCAAACACTTGGTCACTTCCAAACACAAGTTGTCCAGAATATTCGTTCAACTGGTTTGACCACAAACCTTGAAGTATTTTCATTCGAAAAATGTGCATTTTTTCAATAGTAACTCGCCACCACGATCTTGATGCTCGTCCTGGCTGCTCTTGCGCAAATCTATTCGTTTCCGTAACAATGTCTCTTGTTTTCTCTTAACTTTTTCCCGCTGAGAGAAATTTTATTCTGATGCGTAAAAACCATATTTTTACCAACCTAATAATTTTTGAAAACGTCTAAAAACCAGATTAAATATTATAAGGTTTATCAAACTATAATTACATCAATAATATACAGCAGTGTTTCCCGCGTACCTCACGCGTACCCCAAGGGGTACGCAAAAGGTTCTTGAAGGGGCACGAGAAGATTTTTCAATTTTTTTTTCTTTTGTGTGTGACAAAGCCAAAATAAAAAGACAAATAGCAATTTGTAAATTACATAAAAAATAATACGTCAAATATTATTTTATATAATGTATGAATCCTTTGAATTAGCTGTTAATTTGTAACAGTTCCATCATCTTTGACGGATAATTAATACTATACAAATCAAAACTATCTTCTGTTTCTTCTGTTTTAAAATTACTGTTTTTCTTTTAAACAGCTTGACCAACTGCTGACGACGAAAATTTGAAGGTTTTTTTTACGTATTTAAAGTCAACTAGAAACTCTCTTAAAGAGAAGAGCAACATTTTCACAAAAAAAATCTTATCTTTTATTCCCCATTCTGGGGATTTACTATATTACTATTACTTTAGCTACGATTGCTATATTACTTACGATATTACTTGAACTATATCAGTACAGTTTCTATTTTTAATAGCATATCTCAAAAAATTTCTACTATTTTCTACTACCCTTCGGAGTACGAAGGGATGGAAAATGTTTCAAAGGGATATACATGGGTAGAAAGTTTTGAAATACTTATATACAGCATAAGTTACAGTTTAATTGCTATCTATAGTTGGAACTGTGAATACGAACCGTCAAAAATACTTTATTACACTTACATTATGCATAATTGGAACACTCCTATTCATATGAAATGTCTTTGATGAGTAATTTCATGTCAATTCAACACGGAAAAATACCATTTTCATTCTTACCATCTCAGATTTTCTTGCTATTTGTCACAGGTGTACTATTGGTATTGACTGACAAATATGAAATTTTACTGAGATGTGTCAACTCGTTTTTGAATTATAGTGCTGCAAAGTTTTCATAAATGGGTGTAAAAACAAGGAACACCAAAATTTTAAACGTTGTAGCAGCCTTATTAATCGAGCTAGAGACCTGAAATTGGATTGTTGAATAAAAAAAAATTATCGATTTTTGTAATGTATTTTAAAACCTTATTATAAATAATTAGGATGTGCGATGCGAAAAAGTTTTAAAAAAGATTCAATTACAGTCGAACTTCCATAACTCAAACTTCTATAACGCCAATTTTTCTATAACTCGATTTTTTTTTAAATTCATTCTAAACGTATGAGCATATAGCATGAACGTATAGCATTTTACATACAAATTAACTTCCATAACTCTAATTTTCCTTAACTCGAATTTTTCCATAACTCGTAGTAAAAATGTGTACAATGTTAAAATTTTACATACAAAATAATCTCTATAGCCCCAATTTTTTTAACCGCTGCGTATTTTCCAAAATGTATGCTGCCGGATATTGCCTATCATAAAGCGTATCCAGTTTGTTATAGTAAAGGTGCTATATGTTAATGAAATTTTAGAGTTTAAATTTATTATTTCTTCTTACCTCTGCCGTTACAATTGCAAATATGTATGAATGACGAGAAAAGAATACTCAATACGAAGACTTTGGCATTCTTCCAAGTACACTTTCTTCAATTACAAGAAATCGCAAAGAAATTCTGAACAAAGCCGAAAATGGTGCAACTAATGATCGCAAACGCTTGAAAAAGTGTACCTACGAAGACATTGATAAAGCTACTTTGGAATGGTTTAAAATTGCGCGGGATAAAAATATGCCAATGTCTGGATCACTTATTAGAGAAAAGGCTCTGGAAACACTGATTTCATCGCTAGTGTAGGTTGACTAGATAAGTATAAGAAAAGGCATAATATTATTCTAAAAGTTATGTATGGTGAAAGAGCAGACGTTAATGAACATGAATGTGAAGAGTGGTGCAATAAAATCTTGCCTGAACTTTTAGCATCTTATCACGAAAAAGATATTTTTTTCACGAAAAAGACTTTCACGAATAGAAAGGGAAGTTCGACTGCAATTATAAACAATTTAAAAGTGATAAAATTCTGAAAATAATCACGTGACTCCAAACGCGCCATAATTTGTTTGTGACGTCGTAAGTGAGAAACTTCATTCTAACATAAACATTCTTTATAAAATCGTCGTTTTAGGTTTTTTTCGGCGCACTGTTTAAAACCAGTGGTTTCGACGTTTAACGATGTGGGACATTTAAAAACATCTTTTGAGGAGTTTTTTTGTAGTGCTCCTACACGATGGTACGAAACAACCACGATAACTTTTAATGTTTGACTTTTAATATTTGACATGTCTGCTACAACTACTGTATCAACAGAGTCATGCGCGGGTCGAAATTAACCTTCTTACGTCACAACGCGACCGGTCTGTTTTCGGAACCGACTTCAAAAATATATTTCCAATTTGTTATAACTTTTTAATTACAAAGAAAAAAAGAAAACTAAAAATATTTTTTTATAAAACATATGAGCTATCGATTTATGACAAAAAAAATTAAAATACCCAATTGGTGCCATCTTAATAAAATTTAATATTTTTCCAAGTCTATTCTAATAGAACACCTGTGCCAAATATCAGGAAAATCAGTGTTGATTTGATGTGGAATCACCCCGATGCAGTTATTTAAGCAATAATAATTGTCACACCGTTACATTGTCTGTATTTTATAAATAATATAATATAAATATACTTGAGTAAATGTACTTCAATGCAAACATTATGTAGTGTGTTTTTGGTAAATATCTCAATACTTTGGATAAGCAGTCTTGAGATATTAAACAAACTTCCTTCTAAAAATTTTAAAGAATAATTATAAAGCCAAATTTTGGAATAAAATTTGTTTGTGCATTTTTTATATAAATCTTTGTGCAAACATATAAAATAAAATTTTTCTTTTTTATCTTATCATTTTAATATAAAAAAACAGGATTATTGTTTGCGTAATATTTGGACAAGACTAGAGAATACAATATGTCTAAATTTTATATCTATAGTTCCTATGAATATTACTAAAGGTACAATTTATTTCTTTTTAAAATAATAGACAGTTTTATTATCAAAATATTTAGACAATACAAATGTCTAGCATTTGAACATATTTGTAATATTAGAATATCATGGAAATAAGTTTTTTTGAATTATTTCCTACGTATACTTTTTACACAATTTAATGAAAAGGATGCTTGCGACCTTTACTACGTGGTAATACATACATTTTTATATTTCGTCCTTGTATAATAATAGAATAAAGTTATTAATAAAGTTCTTTTTACATTTAAAACGTTTAATACAGGTAAATAATAAACTAAATGTTTCTATTTCACACAGAAATATGTATCAAATAATGGAGGGCCGTCCCAGATAAAAGTCTAGTCGTTTCAGTCTATTATCTAGTCTTAACTATCAATTATATAGTCCTCTCAATCAAATTTTCTCTGTTTAATCACAATTTTCAAAACGTTTTGTCCACTTTTGTCGCTCTAGCCTTGTCTATCTATTCTTGTTTAGACTTATTTATGGCAAAAAGGCATCTTATATGAAAATTAACCCATAAGCAACCCATATTTCAAGACAACCCATATTTTATATTAACAAATACAAAAAACTATTTGTAAATCCTAAAACATACGCTTATAAGACTATTAACTAGGGTTTTCTACCCGGGTACCCGGATCCGGGTATACCCGGGTATATTAAATTTTTAGTACCCGGGTACCATTTCTTTGTCAGATCCGGGTACCCACTTTGATCAAAGAATTCATCAAAATTCTCGGAAAATTATTACTAAGTAGCCCCTTAAAAATAATATTAGCAAATTTGCACTACCAACAATTAAAATAACTCTAAAGAAGGCGTTGAGTCTTTTACAAAAATGCAGTAAACATGAGGTTAGGTTTGGTTACGTCGCATGTTTTGTTTTTATTCCGTTGGAGTTTGATTAAAATATTGTTCGGTGAACGGTGAGTAATTGAATTAAATATTATTAATACAAAATAAAAAATTGTATCTAGTGGGTAACATATAAAATTTTACTGAATGGTTTACTTTTGGTATGCAAAATGGATAGATAGACGACCTGTTTCTGAAGTATGGGAACATACAGAAAAAAATACAGAATAAGGAATCAGTACAATGTTCAATATGCCCAAAAATATTATCCTATAACGGCTTTTCAACAAGTGTTTTATTAAAACATTTAGATAAAGTAAATAAAATAAAGAGCGAAAAACAGAACTTTCCTTGCGAAAAAGAAGTGCCATCGACATCGTCTTCATAATCTGAATTTGAACAAAGTTCAAGCCTAGTTCCAAAAAGACCGCGAATAACAATTTTTTTTTCGACTTTGTACTAAAATTTCCGAAATTGTTGCACGCTTGGTTGCACAAGACGGTATTTCCAATCGGGCCGTCACTCGTAGTAAATTCATCCGAGAAGCTTTTCATCATAAACAGCTAACTCTACCGAAAAGCGAAGGCAGGACAATGGAACTAGTTCCTAATTAGTTAATGAGAACAAGACTGTTGTGTGACTGATTGTCTATGTTTGATTCTATGATCTATGACTGATTGTCTATGTGTGACTATAAGTTAAGGAGACTTATTGACATACTTCACTCTTTCGTAATAAAATAAAACATTATTAAAAGAAAATTGTCTATTTTTTTTGCAAAAATTGCAAATAGCCGGGTACCCGGGTATACCCGGGTATATGAAAAAATAATACCCGATACCCGGGTATTAAAAAAAGTCGGGTACGCGAAAACCCTACTATTAACGATATAATTAGCAACTTATAATCACAATAACATAAAACAAATAGGTAGGTAGGCACTAAAAAAATGAACAAATAGAATGTAATATTTATAACAATAATATCCCATTTCCAATAATATCCCATTCCCAATAATATATAAAAAATGATAAACAATAGGGATGATAATAACCAACATTTATAACAATAACTTAGATTTTAGAAATTTGCTCTGATTAGCAAAATAATGTTCCAAATTAGGGTTTTCGCGTACCCGACTTTTTTTAATACCCGGGTATCAGGTATTATTTTTTCATCTACCCGGGTATACCCGGGTACCCGGGTATTTGCAATTTTTGCACAAAAAGAGAAAATGTCAATAAGTTTCCTTAACTTATAGTACAATCAGTCACATAGTTAAATAGTCTTGTTCTTATTAACTAATTAGGAATTAAATTGACTTTTTACTACAATAAATTCTGTTATAAAATAACAAAAATATAACTAAATAAACTTTCTTCTCTGACACAGTTGAAAATTAAAAATCACACAGAATTAAACAGTCTTGTTTTCATAAACTGATTAAGAACTAAAAATACAAAATATCCGAGTCACAACCGAGAAGTCACAACCCGCATACAATTAGGGAATCGTTGCCTGTATAGTCTACACCAGTGGTGGCGAACCTATGGCACGCGTGTCACACCTGACACGTAGGAAAATTGTATTGGCACGCGAAATACTTAGCACGCGTGCCTTCTAAACTTCTTAAACTTAAACATTACTACTTTTAAAAGACATTACTTCTCAAGCTACTTTTGTGGACGTGTTAAATTTAGGCTAAAATGGTAACTGATTTTTACTATCAGAAATTGTCATTCATTGTTAAAGTTAACTGGCACTAGTCCAAGGGTACGAGTCCAAGGGTAAATACCCGGTACCCGATACCCGATCTAAGACTCGACGAGTCTCGGGTCTTGAATTTGTTTAGCATTGTCTAGTATAGTAGTACACCGCGTCGTAAAGAAGATCGGCGATTTAGCATTACACATGATGAATGGACGAGTATGAAAATTCGAACATATCTAAATATCAATTTGGTTCAACTCGCGACGGTGCTTCAAGTGTAATCATGAAATTTGGACGAGAATCTTCTAGTCTTTATAATTTTTGTTTGAATCACACCATACACTTCTCTGTTTGTGATGTAGTATATAAAAAGAAAAATATTACCGGCTTGGAAGATGAAGATGACCATGGTCTAGATGGTATTGATGACGGTCAAGATGAAAATGATTATTCTGAGTGAATTGAATTAACTTTAGACAATTTAGAAGAGAATTCATCCATTTGCCTTCCGCTCTTAGCCTCTTGTGGAGTTTTGTCTTATTTACCTATTTACCATAACATTCTCCAAATCCCTTGTTTATCTAAGTCCCACTTAACTTAATCGGCAAGTTCGTACATTATCGCTTGCATTACCATATGCGTGAACATGAAAAATCCTTTCGGGTTTTTGTTTAAATTGCGAGACAGATTAGACCCGTACCCGGACCCGGACCCGAAAAATTGGACTCGGACTCGACCCGGACTCGCCGAGTCTGAAAAGACCAGGTATTCCCAAACCCTAACTGGCACGTCAGCATTTCAAAAAATGTGAACATTTAAAAAAAAATGGGACGCGGCCGGAAAAAGGTTCGCCACCCCTGGTCTACACCCAATACTCAGCAGCGAAGGCCTGTCGCGCAGAACCAAGGTAAGAATATACAAGACACTTATTGGGATGGCAAATAGGAGAGTTCCTGTACGAAACCGAAGTAGGTTTTTCTAGGGCCGTAACGGCAACAAGAAGAAGAGAACTAGTTAATCAAGAACTAGTTAAACAGTTGTTTTCATAAACTGATTAAGAACTAAAAATACTTTTTATGACAAAAACTTTTTGTTATGTTATAAAATAAAAAAATTTAACTTAATAATCTTAATTTGTTCTAAGAATAAACAATTTTAAAATAAATCAACTAACATAAGTTACGGATAATCAAATTAAAACATGGCGACATAACCAAACCTAACCTCAAGTTTATTGAATTTTTTACCGGGTATCCGGGTCTAACAATGAAATAGTACCCGGGTCTAACAATGAAATAGTACCCGGGTCTAACAATGAAATAGTACCCGGGTACTACAAATTTCATATACCCGTGTATACCCGAATCCACGTACCCGGGTAGAAAACCCTAGTCCAAATCATTAACTACGTCTTGTTCTATATTTATTATCATTAAAGCTTCTAATAAATCTTGTTTTAATAAGGATCTTAACCTATTTTTAATAATTTTTAATTTAAAAAAAGCACGTTCACACGTAACTTGTGTGCAGGATAGCGTTAGCAAATACTTGTAAGCAATATATAAATTTCTGTATGCCATAGAATGCGTTGTGTTCATTAAAAATATTAAAGCAAAATGCATAACACAATCCAAAGACCTTGCTCGCATGCGTCAATTTCCGCCATGTTTTCGGGCACTTTTTTGACGTTTTGACGTAAAATAATAAAATATGCCATAAACTTTCATATTCCTGCCTTTTAAACAAGGCGGACGCGCATGCGCTTAACTAACCGTAAAAAGGTCTATTGCAACAATTTTTTTCGTTTGATTATCTGAAATACATGAGGATATAACAGAGTCTGATTTAGTATCCATTAAAGAATTAGAAAACCATTTTTTCTTTAGTTTAGAAAAATTTTGAACAAAGCTTATTAGTTCTGCTTTTATTGTACCAACTGAAATGTTTGTTATTTTTGAAATAGCATCAAATGCTATTGTTATTTTTGAAATAGCATTGTTAGGTTAGGTTTTTTTTTAGGTTCATTGTTATCATTATCATTAATTCATTGTTAGGTTAGGTATATTTGAACTGTTTGAATCTATAATTTGATTAAATATATTTGGGTCAAAATAACTAGTTTTTCTTTTTTTTTTTTTTTGATAAATCTAAACAAATGTATTTGGGTCAAAATAACTAGTCTTTATTTTTTTTTTCTTTTAGGTAAATCTACTATCTGGACTGATTAATTTGATTTATATCACTTTAGGTATATACTTCAACCTCAAATATTTGGATGCGTTATTTTCAAGAATTGATTCACACAATTTATATATTATAATTTCTACATAATTACAATTCTGCGTCTCTTTATTTGAAATACTTTTTCAACGAAAATATAGGCGTCAAGTACCTACAGCAGAATTTTCGTTTGCGTTTTTAATAAAAAAAAATCAACTTTTTTAATACATTTCCGTATTCATTAAACATAGACTTTAATTGTGTTTTAGCATTTGTAATACTTTTAATTGCTTCTCGAAAATTTAAACCGTTTGTTTGCAAATAATTTTATGCAGGTGTAATATGACTAAATATATTCATAAATATAAAAGATAACAAATGAATTTTCAAATTTTGTCCACAAATCTAATAAACTGCTTGCTTTGGATGTAGTTTTATTGTCAAATTCTTCATTACTTAATGAGATGGTCTGCAACAATAGTTCTTCTGTCTGATCGTAATAGGACCCAAACAATTTTTCAATGGCTTTAGCTTTACTCTACCACCAAGTGTTGCACAGTTTTTTCAATCTTCTTAAATTTCCTTTGTAATTTGTTTCGCTCCACTCTTCACTTCTTTAATAGGATTCTGTCAAAAAATATGCGGTTCCATTAAGAAGACCAAAATACTCTACTACTAGTTTTTACTCGATATGCAACATTCAGTTGTGTGTTGGACATGACCAAATTTAAAACATGTGCATAACACCAAGTATATATTAAATTTTTAGTCTTTTTTAATGTATGCTTAAAGTCCCTTGTATTGAATTGGCATATTAGCTGAATTATCAAATGGGCAACCAATACTGTCTTCAAAGCATAGACCCAATTTAGTTAATTCTGTTTGTAACATGTCATGTAAATCAGAACATTGACTACACTAATAAGTCTTTCATATACTCTACCATTAAACACATTTCTGCATATTTTTGAACATTGTTCAACTACACTTACATCTTGTGTAGAATCTATTTGAACAGAAATTTTTTGAAAAACTTGTGAAAAAAAAATGCAATTTAGCATTTATTTTTGTATAATTCAAAATTAAAACATATAATGTTTTATTTTTTAAATTTATTTATAGTTTTTGCATATCCCATACAAGAGCCCCATAAACCGACCAGTTAAGACCCAGGCATTTGCTCAGTTGCCTGGTGGGTCGGTCCAACACTGGTTATTTCCAGTTTTGTCTGTCTAGTCCTATTATGTGTCCTTGCAGTTTATTCTATAAATAACCAAAATATTTACTTCATAATCCCTGAAAATTTATAACATAACACCTTACGAACACAAAACAGATAAGTCTATTTACTAGTCTTGTCTGTCTAGTAGCCTTGCCTGTCTAGTTAACTTGTTTTTCTAATAGTCTTGCCTGTCTAGTAGTTTTAAACTCTGTAGTTATCTTGTCTGCCTAGTTTTGAATAGTTTAATCTTGTGAGTATATTTTTGACTGTTTGGTCTTCTCTGTGTATTCTTGCTCCTGTTTTGTCTATAAATTAGCTGTAAATATTTGCATTAGACAGAAAGACAGAAAAAAAGACCTTTTAAATCAAATATCATTTACAATTTTAATACCCATTTTCGTTTATATAATTGTATTAAATATACATTATTTAATATATATTTTTTTGTATATCCCATACAAGAGCCCCCTAAACCAACCAAACCCTCGTGACAACCGTCAGTAAAGATATACAGTTGTGATACAGTATAATTAGAAGCTAGAGTTATAGAATTTAGTTTAGAAACTTTGTTTTTTTGCAGATTTAAAGTCCCCTTCAAATTGTCCTATTTTCTTATTTGGACCAATTTATAAGCTCTTGAAATCAATTAGTCATGTTTGGATGACATATTAATGACACATCGGGAAAATAATAGAACTTAACAAATAGCCTTGCATTTATATAAGTTTTGTAAAAGACAAATCTAGTAAGCTTAGCATACAATTAAATAGTAAAAAAAGCTAAATTTATACAAATTAATACCTCTTCCACACTAATTGGCATACATATTCGATATTCCTTATTTAAGACCATCTCAATCACTAATTTCTGGAAACTGCCCCAAAACAATTCTGCCGAACTGCACAATTAGATTCACAGATAGAAACAATAAAATTCAACAAAAATTATCAATAATTTTGACAGATTAAACAATTTCACTGCGCACGTGTAAATAACGTTGCCAACATAATTACCAAGATCCCCAACATTAGAAGATATATGAAAAATTAAGGTTTTAATACAAAAAGGTTTGGTTTTTAACGTTGTGGGTTTCTATTAATTTCGTTGATTTATATTTTTGTTACTTTATTGTGTAAAGTGTGAAGTGGAAAAGTCCCTAGGATTCTTGTTATCGTTATGACTGTCAAAAGTGACAACTGATGTGGCCAAATAGAATAAAGAGTGATTTAATCGTGATTTCGTTTGCAACAAAATGTTATGATAGTGTTTGAACTGTATTAAGGAAAAATATCATCACCATGGCCTATCAATCCTTTTTTGTTGAGTACATGAATATACCTCTCGTCACAAGGATTTATACTAGTGCTTGTGTTGTCACTAGTCTTCTAGTTGTAAGTATTTTACCTTTTTAACACCTGGAACAATGTTTTAATTCACATATTATGCAATATTGTAGATACTAAATTATATAGCATAAGTGAATTAGAAAGTAATGTTTACGGATTAATTCTGTATATTCTACTCAACGATATTATATAAAATTGAACGTTATAATTGAGTTTCCACAGATTTTATATAATTAAAGTTGCTTTAATTAACCCCTTTCAGACTCCTGGACATATGTGCCGCTAAATTTTATATTACAAATTACACTTTTAATTGGGTTAGATTTGGTTTGTATTTGGTTAGTAAAGTGTCTGCATATGGGCCAATGCAAAATGTTTTCATACCATTACATTTGTTCACTTTCCTCAAGCATATCTGGTATATACCGGGTGTCTCAGACCACCCGTACCAGCCTTTTATTTCAACAACTCTTGGTCGAATGTGACTGGGACAAAATTTTTTATTACCAAAGTGAATCCAAGGAATCCACTGGTGAATTTATTTTTTGCCGGAATAATCTGGAAGTACCCGGAACTGGAAGTAAGTTTAAAATTTTAAATGGCAACATAGGTCAAGTATGGTATTAATTGATGGGTCTTTTTAAAAGAAACAACTTTTATTAAAATGTTTTTTTTTAATATTTTGCATATTTACAAATATAAAAAAAATAAAACAGGATGAAAGAGCACCAGATATTCTTGCAGCAATTGCTCTGGACCCGAACATCTCTAGAAGAATTGAAATCGATGCTGGAATAAGTCGCACCACTGCTTGGAGAGTTTAAAAACAAACAAATTGCATCCATACCATATCTCTTTACACCAGAAACTTGATGAGCAGGATTTTCAAGATAGGTTGAATTTTTATGAATGGTTGTCTCATAAAAATTATAATTTCCATCACAAAATTTTATGGACTTTATGGACAATTTTATGGATGAGGCGACATTCAAAAGCTACGGAGTTGTTAATTTACATAATGCTCATTACTTGAAAAATGAAAACCCTCATTGGTTAAGGGAAGTTGATAATCAACACATGTGGACCCTTAATGTTTGGTGAGGTATTTTAGGAAACCAAATAATTCGTCCGCATTTTTTCGATGGTTCATTAAACGGAGCTAAATACGCTGATTTTTTAGAAAACAATCTTATTAACCTTCTAGATGACGTTCCATATGCCACACGTTTAAAAATGTTTTTGCAACAAGATTTGGTTGTTCAGCTCATTACGGAAGAGTTTCTCGTCAAACCGTTGATCGCCTTTTCCCTATCTTGCAAATCCCACTCTTCAAGTTTCTGGTGTAAAGAGATATGGTATGGATGGAATTTGTTTTTAAAAGTCTCCAAGCAGTGGAGCGACTTATTCCAGCATTGATTTCAATTCTTCTAATCGAGATGTTCGGGTCCAGAACAATTGCTGCAACAATATCTGGTGCTCTTTAATCTTGTTTTATTTTCTTTAATTTTTGTAAATATGCAATATATTAAAAAAACATTTTAATAAAAGTTGTTTCTTTTAAAAAGATTTATCATCTAATACCATACTCAAACCTATGTTGCCAAATATTTGAAATTTTTAAGTTGGTTCTGAGTACTTCCAGATTATTCCGGTAAAAATAAATTCATCAGTGGATTCCTTGGGTTCAGTTTGGTAATAAAAAAATTTCGTCCCAGTCACATTCGACTAAGCGTTGGCTGGTACCGGTGGTCTGAGACACCCAGTATACATTTATACATGTGTGTGCATGTGAGAGATGATGAGTGAGATATGATGTGGTGGACAAGTTTGTATACCTGGGATCGTTGTTAACCAAAGATAGAGGTTGCTCAGAGGAAATAAAGAGAAGATTGGCAATGGCCAGATCAGCAACAACTAAACTCATAAAAGTATGGAGAAATCAAACCATTGCAAAAACAGTGAAAGGTAATGCTGGCCAATTCATTGATCTTCCCAATTGCTGTTTACTCCGCTAAAACATGGACACTAAAGAAAACAGATTGAAAAAGAATTGAAGCCTTCAAATTATGGGTGTATAGACGAATCCTAAGAGTGTCATGGGTGGAACACAGAACAAACGCCTCTGTTCTACAAGAACTAAAAATCAAAAAGCGTCTACTAAACCAAATCAATAGAGCATATCTCAGTTACTTTGGCCACATAGCTAGAAGAACAGGTGAGATGGAAAACCTCATGGTGGAGGGAATAGTTGAGGGAAAAAGACCTAGAGGACGGTCTCCAATGAGATGGACCGACAGATTAAAAGAAATGACGGGACACTCAATGCATGAGGCAATACATCTAGCACAAGATAGAAACGCATGGAAACAAAAAATTCAAACACATACCGAAAATAGTATCACTACACCCTCCAGAGGGTAGAAAGACTGAGAAGAAGAATGTGTGTATGTGTATCCATAATATTATACACACAAAAAGGCTGTGATGATTCTTATGAATCTTTTGATGATAGTGATGATTTTTATGAACATTGTAATAAATAATCTGAAACAAATGATCAATCTAAGATCAACATTGAATCTTATAATCAAGAATTAGAATCCAATATCCAACCCGAAACTTATGATCAACTATTCAGATCAGGTCAATTCAGGTCCCTCTGTTTTTGTTTTTATTTTGTGGTTAAAACCAAATGAAAATTTTGTTCCTAAATGACAATTAGTTAGTATACTCACTTGCACATTGGCTATCATTGACATATGGATTAGATATAAAAAGGGGACAAAGGAAAATAATTCCTTTCCCACAATTTCTACTGTGGAATAAATGCAGCTAAATTGTTGGAGATGGCCCAGTGGAAGAAATGATAGCCAAATTGTTTTTATTTTTCATTAATTTTGTGTCATTAAATTTTTGTTTTCTGATTTAAAAATCAGAGCAATGTACAGCGGTTTGCATAGTACTTTTAGCTAGACAAAATTATTTTCGTAAATTTTTAGAACAAGCTGGCTGCACAGCCATTATTATAGACAGCTTTTTTGCACAGGAGGAAGTGTTTCCTGTGAATTGTGATAATTATATTCCAGGAATAAAAGGGTTGTTTTTGTCTACCTAATTTGGTCTACTGTGCAGTGGAGTCAGAGCTCAGAGGATATTTTGGTCAGTGGAGTTGGTTGAAATGTACTGCAGACTCAAATCATACTATATAATACTGCAAATCATCACTGTCCCATTATCTCTAAATTTGGAATTGATATTTCTAAAACAATACTGTTCTATCATATTGATATTCAATGCACTCATATAAAGCATAATATAAATAGCATATAGGCATATACAAATAAATGATTAAAAATATAAATAAAGCATTTATATAAATAAATTTTAGTCATACATCAGAAATAATACATAATAAATTATTTAAATTGGATTACCATTTATATTTCCAAAAATTGTTGACGTTACTGAAAATATATGTAATTTGTATAAATTTGTTTTGTGTTTTAGCATTTGGATTTAGTTACACCATTTCAATTATACTACAATCCAATATTGATATTGAAACATGGACAATTCTATAGACTTTTTACCACATTCCTGTTCTTTGGATCATTTGGGTTCAATTTCTTCTTTAATATGATATTTACTTATAGATATTGTAGGATGCTGGAGGAGGGCTCCTTTAGAGATAGGACCGCTGATTTTGTTATGATGTTTGTTTTTGGTGGCGTTTGTATGATTGTATCCTTTACAATAAGAATATCACTGTAGGATTTTATAAGAAAAAGTAAAAAAAAAAAAATATGGAAAAGTAAAAAAATATATAAGATAGAAAGTCATGTTTATGAAAGAAATTCGAATTGGAATCATTGTGATTTCTATTCAAATAAAATTTTTTTTTTACAAATACAGTATAATCTTGATAATTCGACACATATGGGATCAGAAAACCGCCGGATTATCAAAAAAAATCGGATTATCAGGATTAAAACAAAGCAATAACCATTTCACATATTTTATCTACAATTATATTTCCGAAAGAATTAAATATGTATCCATAGAGGTAAACTTGTACATAGAAAAATAATGTACAAACTTAGAACAGATAGTAAGACAATTGTAGAGTGGAGTTAGCTTGATCAGAATCGTCAATACAGTTTTCAGAGTTAAAATCAGGGTGTGTTAACCAGACCTTTTTCCAAGAACATTGGATGGTGTTGTTTTTGACTTTATTTCTTCTGTGCGCGAGGTCTATATCTGGCTCGGGTCAGCGTAAAGAAAAGAAGACACGTGCTTCCCCCAGATTACTGAACGCCGGATTACTAAACGTGTTGAATTAACCAACAGCCGGATTATCAAGATTATACTGTATCCTCATTGATTTTTTTCTAGTTTATTTTAAAACTGTTTCTTAGTTAAATCATAAATTGAAAATTGGATTTTCCTTAGTGCTTTATAGGTCTTTGGATTTTTTGTAAATTTGTTATTCCTTGGGCAAGCTTTTACAATAATGTTAGTATATGTTTGGTCTAGGAGAAACACACTAGTTCGGATGAACTTTTTTGGGGTTATCAATTTCTTTGTAAGTATAGAAAAAAATCATTTTAATTTTGCAATTAACATTCTTTTTTTAAGGCACCATATTTGCCATGGGTTTTGTTTGGTTTCTCCTTATTACTAGGAAATCCTGTATATGTTGATTTAATGGGAATTGCTGTAGGACATATTTACTACTTCATGGAAGATGTTTTTCCAAATCAAAGGGGAGGATTCAAAATCTTAAAAACACCACAATTCTTGTAAGTAAATTATTGAAATAAAATTGTTATAACAATCAACATGTCTAAACAAATGAATGTAAAATTGTGTAACAATTAATATGAATGCAGCTTGTGGTCTGGTTCAAATATTGCTGAGTCAGCAACAGTTTTCAACATAGAAATTTCTCATTGTATCATTGCTTTGCATTTTTTGAAAAGATGTATGTGGGATTTTCTCGCCGAACCTGCAACCATCATTTCCCTCCAACCCTGCAGTTTTGAGGATTTTTTTGAATGTTCATTTCTTAAGTAGCGAGTTGTTTCCAAGTCTTCGTCCACTTTTTACTTCATTGTTTAACTTTATTGTCATTATAACCATTCAGCAAAAGCACAATAGATCAAGTTGGTCGCAGTGCAGAAAGGCTTTGCAGCCAAACGACCCCCACAAAAAAAAATATTCTGCAGATAGGTTCTAGGTCTATTAAAGGATTTTTAGTATATCTCTTATTTGATAACTTGTCAGATTCTTTATAGCCCTCTGTACCAACTTGTTCTACCATTTAATTACTTTATTATTTAGGCTATAAAATATATTATTTTTTGTTTAGAAAAGTTCTATTAGATCCACGACCACCTGAGCCTGATATATTTTCAGTATATCTCTTATTTGAGAACATGTCAGATTCTTTATAGCCCTCTCTACCAACTTAATTACTTTATTATGAAGGCTATAAAATATTTTTTTTTTTTTTTTAGAAAAGTTTTATTAGATCCACGACCACCTGAGCCTCATTTGGGTTTGGCAGAAGACATGCCTGGTGCTTATCAATGGGGCAATGAGAGACCAAATGATGGTAATAATGAAGAATAAACATTTTGTGAATAACAATCTTAATCATATTATATATACAAACGTTTTAATTATTTATTAGAAGTTTTTTATTTAAGCCAATAAATGTATATTTTTAATTATTGTTCCTAGTCTTATTGAAAATATATATTGAAACACATCAGCATTCTATTGTAAAAATAATATTGATAATAAATTTTTTGAGTACTAAAAAATATAATTAATTCTAACATTTGCTTGATAATTCAAACAAGTAATAAGAATACTATGAAATAGACCTATTTGTCTAAGAAACATTATTATCATATTTTCTTAGTTTAATTTAATAGATTCAGAACTATTTTATATTCGAATAAGTTTAAACGAATATAAAACTTGGTTTCTTAATATTCTATTAGCAAATCATTATTTTATTAGATGAACTACTTTCGGCTTGTTCTCTTTAATTTATTATTCAGTATATTTTCAGGATAAAGGATTTTCATCAGGACATTAAAATGTTCTGATATATTTATAACAACTATTTCTTTATTTTTATTGAAAACTAAAGCTTAAAAATAAAAACTAATGAAATAGGCACCTAAATATTAGGCTTAATATCAATTACATTTGGTTTGTGTGATCACTATTGAATTGTTTTATTACATCTAAAAGAAAATGATGATCTAATGAGTTCCATTTCCACTTAATTTACATAACAAATATCATTGATTCATTTTACTATATAAATTGATGACTGATTATTCCACAGACTATAAATTATGCTGATTTTCTAATTCTTAACTTTTTAGCGTTCCTTCAACAATAAGCTATTTGTTTTGTAAATTAGGAGTAAACAAATTGAATGAAAAATAATAAATATAAAAGCAATAGAGCCTTTGCTACCATTTATAAAACAAAATCTAAAACACAATTGGCAGTTGGCGTTCCATTTTAGAAATATGTTTATTTTATTGACACCTAAAGGCCGGTTTGTCTAATGTAAAATCATCTCTGCTTGCGGCGACTTTCCCATACGGCTGTTGGCTAAATGTTCGGCCAAATGTTTTTTTTTTATAATTATCTCCAACTCAACACCTATTAGAAATTACAATCAGACTTACAATATAGTTAAGAATAAGATCAAGACAAGTACAGTTTTGTTATATTTACACATTATCGTTAAACAGTTAAAAAGTAACTAATAAATATAAAATGAAATAAGGAAATTTAATCTCTGGGATCTCAAGTGAAAGGTTTCAATTTGATTTTAAATATTTATGGAGAATTGAAAACATATAATAGGAAAGGGATAAATTTCTTGGTGATATTTTTATTCTTTACAAAAATATTAATTGAGAGGGAAGAAATTTGGCTATATTTGAAAACTAATATAAAGATGTACATATCCTAGTTTGTTATCCATAGTTTGTTAAATTTTCAACAAATTCTGTGGAATAAAAGGAAATAATTTAATTTGGAAACAAATATTTGTTGCTTGCTTAAAAAAATTATATTTGTATCATAATATAAACTAAGGATACATACATCTCTAAAGCACCAGAAGCTTAAAGATTGTGTAAATCCAAGAAGTTTGAAAAAAATGCATTATTTTTTAGTGAATCTAATTTGCAGTAAATTGCGTGTATTTGAAGAAAATTGTAGCATATTTATCTAGCTAGTAAAGATATTTTTCTAAATATATGTTTGTTTTCATAGATTTTAAAACTTTTGGAAGCATTCTTTCATGGATTATTGATGGCACATTATGCAGGGTACACAGTTACATTTTGCACAGTTATATAGTGAAACTAAATTTGACCCACCAAATGTAAAGTGCACATTTTATAATTACTTTACTCCCATTAGCACGTGCTCTTATGGAAAAATGAGTATTGATGGATCAAATAGTTTTCTATTTCTTTTTTGGAAAAACAAGCGAAAACTATTGTAATAAAAACACAAACAGAAGTAATCTCAATCATTCCACTGAAGTCAGCACAAAAAATAAATTAAACTAAATGTACATACATAGTAAGGAATAAATATTATTGATTACAGAATATTTTTTTATGAAAAGTCTTATCTAGTGTCTAAGAAAAATAGAATAAAAATACCAACAGACATATATTTTAGTTGAAATATATGTTTTTGGTATTTTTTGATTGGTTGCTGAAACGTGTTTTTGTATTGGAATTTTTTTTGTATTGCAAAAAAAAACCTTGAGTCCGTAAATATTCTGTACACAATGAGGTTTTCAGAATTGGTTACGCATTAAAAAAGTTTATAACGTTTTCTTTCCCTATTATATAAATAATAAACAATTAGTTTAGTTCACAACCACAATTATGCACTCATAAGTTTAATACCAGTTTAAATGAAACACAACTAAATAAAACTAAATGCTGCAAAAAAAACATATTTTCACGGCCATAATCATAACAAATCATCAATCTCAATAAATAAAACAATAAATATTAAGAAACTTGTTCAGTCTTTTCACGTTTAATGCTAATTATTATTGTTAGGCCTTAATATTTCAATTTTATAATATTTATTACTATATAGAAAATCTTCAGTCTAACAATTTATATTCATTTATATGTATGCTAGATACATTTCTGAGGAATTTAATATTTTAAGTTTGTTGAAATTATGGTCGCTTAAATTTGCTTCAATATTTTCTCATTAAGATATTCGCTTTCAGATCGCAAAACATATTAAATTATGATACACTGATAAAAAATACACTGTACACATAAAAATATTATACAGACGAGAAAAATAAAATTCGACTAAATAATAAAATTAGGGACGTTTATAAAATGTTGTATGTATAAATGAGTTTTATTTCTTGTATAATGACTGTATACATATGAGCAGGATTTGAGTTTACTTACATAAACCAATGACTAAGGCATCGCTTTTCAGTTATTAAAATTTGTTTATATTGCCACAGTTGCTAGGATAACTGTGATGTCATCCGGTTTTCCTCCTAAAATAAAAATAGTATGTGGTTTAAAATTAAGCAATTATGTTTAAGTATGGTAACATTTGTTTCGACATTTATTTTAATAATTTCACAATAGAACGTATTTCTATTGTTTTTCCCCAGAATATTTTGAAAATTGCAAAATTTCCTAGTTGTATTATTAATTACAATTTTGAAAAGTTTCAACAATATTAACAAATAAATCACAATTTTAGAGATTCTGAATTAACAATAACATCAAATGGTTTAAGAATTTTTTTTTTATATACACTGCCGAGCATAAAATTAGGGTGGGTCACTCCGTAATTTCAAAATTACCTAGTAACAGTGTTCAGTTCATAAGATATAACGTAGAGTACATTATGTAAAAAAAAAATCCTAGCGATTTTCTGTACATCTTTTCTTGCTATCATCTTCAAATGATTTATCTGCAAGTTCTTTAACTTGCGATTCTATTTCGATAAAATTATGTCTGATTTTTGCATTAATAAAAATTTCTAGACTTTTTACTAATGGCGTACTATTATTTGTATAGCCACATTTTAACGCTAAAACTGCATCAGACCATCTTGTATCTGGCACTTTCTTTAATGTATAAGATCCTTTATCTAATTTATTGCTTAACATGTTCCATCGAATCGGTGATGCAGAGTAAAAAATATCTAGATATATTACTACAACTCTCTGCAGCAACATTACCAACTAAATTCAGTGAATGACTAGAGCACGGAATAAACGTTGCTGATGGAACATCTTGTCTTATTCTTGTTTGCAGACCATTGTACTTGCCCGACATATTTGTTGCATTGTCGTACGATGGTCCACGACAATATTTTATATCAACTGGCAAATTTTGCAAGGTAAATAAAACTGTCTCTTCTAGATACTCTGCATCATGTCTTTCTATAGGGCACTGGTCCCCAACCCTATGCCCGCGGGCACCTTGGCGCCCGCCAACCATTTTACGTGTGCCCGCCGAGAGTAAACGCAACCAAAATAGCAACTTATTCAAATAAGGAGAGAAAGAAATTTTTGACCCTTCAAAACGATATTTTCCTGAAATTTAATATATCAGTTAAGGACTTCTTAAATAGAAAAAGATGCCAGGCCCGACTGACTTTCTAGAATGTGTTCTTGAGCGCAAAAAGTTGGGGATTCCTGCTATAGGGAATACCAATGAAAAGAAAATATAAAATTTAGGCCGCCTTTTTTAGATCAGTGATAATTCAAAGACCTTCAAAGAGAAAAAGTGTAAAGTTACGTTTTTGAGGGGCGCTTAGGGGGGGGGGGGGGGTTGCGGGGCGCTTAGGGAGGCCCGGGCGCGCGTCCAGAATGCGTCAAGAATAACCATGAACGGTAAAACATAATCTTCTAGAACCTCCGTTAGATACCTATGCGCAATCGGCGTCCCATTCTCGATAAAGACTAATTCCGTGCGAGTGTCAAAAGACATGCCTCCCCATGCTATAAATGATCCTCCACCAAATGGAAGTCGCTCGGCAATACACGCTTGAGCATATCTCTCGCCTTGTCGTCGCTACACTCTTACATGTCTATCTGAGTCCGTAAGACAGAATCGCGATTCATCGGAAAACAATACGTGACTCCAATCCGCTATTGTCCAAGCCAAGTGTTCTCGTGCAAAATTCAACCTCGCAATCCGGTGTGCACGGGAAAGCGGCAGTCCAGTAGGTCTAGTGGAGAAGATAATTCAGCAGCATGAAGTCGCCTCCCAACTGCCCACTCACTACCGTGACTGTTCGGTTTCTCAAAGCACTAGAAACGAGAAAGCGGTCATCTCTAGCTGTTGTAGTCTTGCCTCGGCTTGAACCAGGTCTTCGAGTTAGCATACCAGTCTCTTCGTACCGCCGCCATACTCGTTGCACACTCGAGAGACTTATACCAACGTTTCTAGCAGTTTCGCGCTGACCGCGGCCGTCTTCTAAAGCCGCCACAATTCGTGCCGCAACAACAGGATTTATGCTCATGCAAAACACTAAAAATGACAACGATACACAAACAATTTACAACAGGCAGATGACACCACAGAAACAAAAGCCATGCTGTCCTTTCTTTTGTTTCAACAAAAGCATATCGATGTAAAATTGTTCATTTTCATTACTTAATAAACTTTGAACAACAAAACTCTTTCGTTTAATTCAAGCATTCATCAGTTAGTAAACTGTTACAACCGAAAAAACACATAAAAAACTAAAAATTTACAAAATAACTTCAAATTACGGAATTACCCTAATTTTATGCTCGGCAGTGTATATCATTAATGAAAATTACACAAATTCTTAGTTCCAATCTTAATTACATTTCTAACATTATTGTCAAAAAAATTACAATTTTAGAATTCCTACATTTTTAATTATCAAATTAAGTAGTTTTCTATTAAGAAAAAAAATCGATAATTAAGATAATAATTATATTTGCGTGAGGAGTTTAACACGGATGCAAAACTTTTCATTTTAGAATAGCTTTTCAAAATAAACAACGGAACACACTTTATGACAAAGTTTGAAAACCTCGGAACTAGTGCAACTCAAACAAAACTTTACTATTCAATCATGAATTTCTCGGTATAGTGGGAAACATTCATGAAATTTTGTAATTAGTGTCTTATTGAAATACTTACCTATAGTGTTTATGCCGTTGGCGAATGCGCTTTCTGCGAAGGGAGAGATGAACGTTTCGTCGAACGAGAGATTCCTAGCCATCCATGCAATGGAATTCGCCACAGTTTGCAATCTTGTGGCACAACGTTCTCCCTGAACCTGAATTATAAATTTGAAAATTAATAATTTACAATAAATAACATATCAAGTATCAAATTAATTGATACTCAAATAAAAGAAAAACATACAAAAAAGTACAAAACAATTAAAGCGTTAAGTTGAGTAAGTAAATATTGAAAAATTGATCTGCCTTAATGCGCTGTCCTTGGCAATGTTCAAAAGGCACTATTACTATTAATAAAAAAAAATGTCAATAAGTTGTCTTATATTGATTATTATTTCATCCTGTTTACAATGTAATGGATGTTTTTCAATTTTCCAGAAACATGGTTTAGCCTAAATTGTGCCAATTTAAGAGTTTTAACAAGAAGTTTCAACAAGCCGACATATGTAGCAAAAACTGCATTTGTAAAGGCAATAGAGGTTTCCTGCCGAAAAATAATATTCGATACAAGATTTCTGAACCTAAGTAAAACGTGTGTAAAAAAATGTGTTATATTGTAACAACTTTAATATAAAATAAATTTATTTCCATTTAAATATTTCCATAGAATACCGAATGTTATAAAAGGTCTTCTTTGCGACCTGAGTATTTTGAAAATACTAAACACTGCACTTTCTGATACTAAACAATCATTTTAAGTTGTTTCACTATTTAGATTGTTGAGGGATCCGTCGCGTACTTTAAAAAATTCTGCCTTACAGAACAAAAATTAAAAATAAGTGTGATTTAGACAATACGTATCGTAAAGTTAATTTGAAGTAATTTTAAATACTTTTTGTCACGAGTGTAACAGTAAATAATTGGGTAGTCATGCAGTCTGATGTCATGAACATTTGGCAGCGTCGATGTGCGAGTCTTGTGATCAGACGTACAAATTAAATATTTTTGGAACACCTTTTCTAAAGGCGCGACAACATATTTTACACATTAATGAAACAAGCCACATGTTTTTTGCATAAATATATATAATATTTTGATTACTTAAATAAAGCAATATGATTATTCATATTTTACAACATTTACTCTAATTTTCATTTAGATCTTAAATCCAAATTTCTATATTTATATTTAGCAAATTGTGACTATCAGCCGTAATAATGTAATTCGTTTGCATTTCTTGCCTGACGAAATATAAAACTCGTAATAGCTAATTCTAATTCCATGTAAGCATGGAACCATGCCACAACAATTTAAGAATGCCACAACAATTTAAAATTATTATTACAGTGCATAAGTTTAGAACAAATTGAAATAATTTTGAAATGATACACTTAACCGCAAAATTAACGCACCACTTACATACATTCTGATTTATTTCGAAAAATAATATGTTTTCCGATTCATCAATTACAGGTATAATAATAATGTAATTTATTGTTACGCTTTTTGTAAGTTTTAGCTGTCCTCTTTATTTAATCTCGAAGTAATAGCAGCTTTTCATAAGTAGTATGTTTTTTCAATAATTAAACCTCGCTTCTAAAATTGGTTTTCACTTGATTTATCAATAGATACGATAATTGTCATTTGTGAAATACATCTGCTCGCACTAATCGCACAACGTGCTACACTAAATATAAATCGTGATGAATGTGTTGAAATTGTAACTTTGTCCAATGAAGGACTAAAAAATCGCGAACTTGGTAGAAATTATGGAGTGTTTCATACAACGGTTGGTAGGGTTCTGCAGAGATTTATAGAGAGAAAGATCACGCTAGTTAGTAGACGACCTAGTCAAGACAAACCACGAGCTACCAATGCCGTGGAGGACCGATTTTTAATGTTTGGAACACTGCACGGTTAACTACTGCAAGAAGTCTCCAAATAGAACTTGTTGAGGTTCATGGCAGTGCTGTTAGTCAGATATCATAAGAAGAAGACTTCGTGCTTCAAATTTACGACCTCAGGTAGCAGCTACTGGTCTGTAGACCACCGAAGAAACAGGAGGCAAGTGGATTAGGAAATCCATGATTTTGAGCAGGTATTATTTACAGATGAGTCAAGATTTTGCCTTGTAAGTTCTGATGGCCGTCCAAGAGTGTACAGAAGGCCAAACGAAAGATATTCCGCTTGCAACATTCGAGAAACCACTTTCTATGGAGTTGGCTCAGTGGTGGTATGGGGTGGAATATCTTTAAAAGCTAGCACATAGCTATTGATTGTTGATGGTGGACGTCTGCATTCTGAACGATACATAACAGACATTTTAGAACATTTTGTGGTACCTTTTTTATCTTACATTGGGGATGGATTCGTTCTTATGCAGGATAATGCTAGGCCACGTGCGGCACATATTGTTACTGAATATTTAAATTATGTCAATATTCAAGTCCTGGAGTGACCAGCCTGCAGTCCAGACTTGAACCCAATAGAGCATATTTGGGACATAATGGGGCGCCGGGTTAGAAGTCGACATCCACCACCTAACATATTTATACGATATTTGACAGCAAAAAAATATAGGCTTTGTAATACGTCAATTATGTAATAAGATACTACCGAGATAATAATTATAAATTTAATTCATAATGGATAAAATTATTAAAACTGGCTTTGAAAAAAAATTCCACTCTATTGATTTTAATAAACAAAAAATTGTGAATGTTGTAAAACTAATTGTAAGAGAGATTAACGTTGTTGATGTTGAAGAGTTTAGAATTAAAAATCAAGGAACTACACTTAAATGTAAGGTTACGTTAGGTTAAACTAATATTACTGAAGCTCCATATAAAATACAGTTGCAAATAAGTTGAGATTATTTATTAAATAAGTAATTTCATAATATAAAAAAAAATCGTTTCTCTACGACCCTCTCGGAAACAACAAATCCCAGCAAAATCACTTTAGGCACACTGAAACTACACGGCAAGAAGAGAAAATCGATATGTAAATTGTTTGGAAAGATTCAATTTTTTATTGCGAAATTCTGAATAAAATTTTTTTCAAATACATATATACAAATAAATGATAAATAATTAAGTAACTACACATGTTCTTAAAGTTCTTAAAAGTGTCAGCTTTGGCGCTGGTGCTGTTGCGCTCAGAGCGAATAGGCGATTTTAAAAAAAAAATCCAGAAACACGTTACTTATTGCTTTTCTTGTCCTCATTTCTATGTATATGCTGTTTGTTTATATGAGGCGTTGCGAATACGAAGGGCGAACACAAAAAATGGTGGTTTCGAGAAAAACATTCGAGCATTTAAATTTTTTTTTATCCATTGCGGATAAAGGGCGAACTCAGCAAAGACTGAAGTCGATTTTGATGCACTTATGACGAACTCAACATGAAACCTATACCTGCGGATTCTCGAGATGGTTCTGATCCCATCCGTGAAAAAAAAAATGACCCAATGTTGAGTTCGCCCTTCGTATTCGCAACGCCTCATATGTTCCCGGAAGTGCCCAGCCACCTCCGACTTTTTTTTTTCATATGGAAAAGTATGTCAAGCGACACCCCGTTTGAAAGATCTCTTCACAAGGAATACAACAAACACACTATTTATTCCTTGAATATTTTCAAAGCCTACGTGATACAAATTCTTTTATAACTTGACTACTATTTAATGCAACAAATGTTCAAAATGGGCAACGTTTCTTTCTTGGCAATGTGCAAATCAAAGATAACATACATCTCTAATGTTATGTAACATTTCTGGTTACCGTGTTTCATGCCTAATATGTTGCTCAAGGTCCTAAATGTTGTCCGGTATTGTTACATAGATCTTACTCTTGAGATATCTTCACAAAAAAAGGCAAAGGGACTAAGATCCGGAGATCTCGCCGGTCATTCAATGTGACCTCTTCTTCCAATCCATCTATTGGGAAAAACTTCTAAATATCTACAATGATCACAGCATAATGGAGTGAAGCCCCGCCCTGTTGATACCATATTCTTTCATCTAAGTGGCTAACGCTGGCATGAGGTCGTCTTGAAGAAATGTAAGATATGTTGCTCCATCAAGAATACTATCGAAGAATACTGGTTCTACAATCTGATCATCTATTATTCCAGCCCATACATTGATTTTTTGCGGCAACTGAGAATGAGTTTCTTCGCAATTTTGATGATTAAGGTTATAGTAACCATATAAGTTAAAAGTACTTTCGTCGGAAAAAAGAATTGATGCTAATGAAATCTGGTTATTGTCGATCAGGTTCATCATTTGCTCGCAAAATTCGATTAGGCGGTCCGGGTCATCCTCCGTTAATTCTTGGAGTGCCTGAATCTTGTAAGGCTGAATCTTGCAGCTAACCTAAGAATTTTCAGGACAGTAGTATGACTAATCTCGTTGTCACGGACCAGTTGCCTGACTGGAGTCACCGGATTTTCTTGAAAAGTTAATAATACGTTTAGCCTGGTATCTGCTTTGTAGGACAGTGGGATTTCGCTGTATGGTCACAACCCTGGCATGCCCCAAATTGCTGTATTGCGTCTCAATTTTGCTTATGGTTTTGTATATCCGGATGCTGTTCTCGAAATAACTGAGCAATCTCAAGCTGACTACGTCTTCTGTTACCATAACCCAGGACTTCTTAAACTATGGGTCGCGACCCCAAATGGGGTCGCTTAGCGAAATCTTGGGGTGGCGAGATTTTAATGTATAATATTTACATTCTTTCGTGAGAGTTTGAAAATGGCGCGCTTCAGAGACAACGATTCATCAATAAAAACTGTAGATTGTAGTTTGAAGATATGATGGTGACGACTTGTACTGCGACCTTTATAGATCTATTGTACCCCACCCTCTTCCTCTAAGCGTTGGTGTACTTACCCATTTAGAGCGCCTCCTCTCTAATCCTGATTCCTTTAGGAATTTCAGGATATCAAGAGGTCAAAGTTTAAGAAGATTATTGTTATTAAAGGACGAAATCGAAATATTATTAACCGAACAAAAATGTGATCTTGCTACTTTTTTTCAAAATGAACTGCGGCTATCCAAGCTGTGTTATCTATCAGATATATTCGAGAAATTAAACGATCTAAACTTGTCTCTTCAAGGAAAAAATAGTAATATATTTCATCAAATATTAAATCGTATTAATATTAAATCGTAAATGGGGTCGCGAAAAAAATAACAATCATAAATGGGGTCGCGAATGAAAAAAGTTTAAGAAGCCCTGCCATAACCGATCATCATCAGAATCTCATACGGAGTTTTTCGGTTAAATATAGCATTTTAAAAACTACTTAAACAACTTGAAGAGCGTATGTGACTGCTTTGGTAACTATTATTATCACTAGTAACTAAGCAACGTGGTTCCAAAGCATCAAAACACATGTCAAAAACATACAGGGCCAGTTCTCATGTACGGGACACTCAGCTACGCGATGTCACGCGACATCGCCTGTCAAATAATGATTACATTGTTTTAAATGGACACGTTCTCACTATGGCTACGCGACGTAAACATTTAAAACAATATAATCATTATTTGACAGGCGATATCGCACGACGTCGCGCATATGGGAATCGACCTTTAGCCGAAACATGTTCAACGTAAAAGTGGTTTTCTTTATTTTTACGTGGACTTTGAAAATATTCAAGAAATAAATAGTGTGTTGTATTCGTTACGAAGAGATCTTTCAAACGGGGTGTCATGTGTGTGTGTGTGTGTATTTTTGGTAGTAGTAGATAATCAATCAATAATGTACATAAACTGACAATATCAAGCTAATTTGATGTAATAATAAGTTAAAACTAGTAATACGTTTCTTATAATCGTATTGTAAAACTGAAGCATCATTATGTTTTATATGTATATACGGTATATACAAAAAGTGTGTCGAATTATCGTAGAAACTTTTTATTATTCTATTCGCAAATTTACTGCCTTCTGTAAACTAAATACACAAAACAAAATTATCATTCTGACTGCATTGCAGGACAGCTCGAAATAAAAATTCTCTGTTGCTTTTGCAGAAAGAAACCTATTTAATATTTTATTAATGCTTCTTAGTTTAATCTACATTTTACCAAATACTGTATTGATTGTGTCTAACTTACACAGGTATTATATATCCAAATATGAACCAACATACTATACCAGACTATACCAGGTGACCGCGACACCGTGGGTTGAAAATCTTCAACCGTCTTTGAGATTTGGTTGATCACTGCTCTTTTTGCTCAATTTTCATATAAAACCGTTATTGAATTTTGTTGCTGGATTAGTTTCAGTATCTATTAATATGTCTTTAATCTCTTTATTTAATCTGTTTCATAATACATATTTATTTTTTTATGCAAATTACTGTAAAAATAATTTGTGAACTGAAAACTCTAGTCAACACATAAAGCACATTTATAGAGCGAATTTTTAACAAAAACAAAAAAAATATATATAAAAATGGTCTATTTATAGGAATTCGAACCGTCTGAATGTGTGCCAACAAGTTCAGACGTTCATTTTTTTATTGGTGTACTAGATTATGCATGAATAATACTTTTAAAAATGCGCAGTATTTTACATTCCTTAATGAATTTACATACATACTTTATTTAATTAGCTTTAATCAATGGCGATTTAACATGTACTGTAATTAGCATACTAGTAATATCGTCCTTTTGATTGAATAGTTCATCGAAACAGCAGATCGAAATGTTAAGAACAATAAATTGTATGGCCATATTTGAAAGATCCAAAAAAAATTAATTAAACACATTAATTAAATTAAGATTCTTTTTAAAAATATGTTGCTGTAACAAAAACAATAATTATAAAATAATAAACGTTTTAGAACGCGAAGAACTCCCAGACGATTGGAAATGCGCACTCATCCACCCACTCCACAAAAAAGGAGACAAATCTGATGTGAATAACTACAGAAGAATCTCCCTCCTTTCAGTTCCCTACAAAATCCTATCCACTTGCCTCTTACAACGCACACAAGAACAACTCGAACCCCTAATTGGGGAGTATCAAGCAGGTTTCAGACCACACAGATCATGCACCGAGCAATTTTCAACCTGAAATCTATACTAAAAATTCGAGCCACACGAAATCTTCCAACCATCTGCACATTTGTAAACTTCACGAAAGCTTATAACTCCATCGACCGACAATCCCTGTTTAATATACTCGAAAAAAACAATCTGGGTCCGAAAACACAACGGCTCGTCCAACAAACACCAACTTCCAAAGTCAGATTCAACGGAGGAATCTCAATACCTATACCCATCAAGACTGGTGTCCGGCAGGGCGATAGCCTCTCCCATTACTCTTCAACATCGTTTTAGACAAAGATATCAAAGCATGGAAACAAGAACTGGAAAATCGAAAAATTTGGAGAACCATAAGACTAGGAAAACAACAGGATAACATCAACGTCACATATCTAACCTTCGCTGATGATCTCGCGATCCTTTCCGAAAATGAACAAACAGCAATCCATCAGATCGAAGTCCTAAAAGAATTTGCCGAGACTATGCTGGAGAGAATGTGTTGGACTACAAATTTCCTTTTCGAAAACCGAATTCATGGCCACAAAACACATCAAAATAAAAAATGCAATTACAAAATACGGCTCAATAAACAACTTCAAATACTTAGGCGAAATTATTGTACCTACGAGAACAGAAAGATTAGCACAAAAAGCACGGGAACTCAAAATGCGGAAAACATATGGGAAAATTGCGAGCATCTACAATAAAAAATGCATAAATATTAACACAAAAGTCCGACATTATACGACTATTATCAAACCTAAAATACTCTACGCCAGCGAGACATTAAACCTTAATTACAAAGGAGACAAAGAGAATATCAAGAAGGCTGAAAGAAAAATTATCCGAAAAATCGTTGGCCCAAAACTAACCGACGTAGGATATCGTCAACAATCACACACTGTCACGGAAAAATACTTCAACATCGAAGACATAAGGTCTACAGCTGGGAAATTATATCAGAGGGAAACCCCAAAATAAAAGAGGAAAATGGACAGATGAACGTCGAGCTAAACATAGCAAGATGATGAAACAATTCTGGAAGAACAAGAAAAATAACAACAACAGGTCATAATTTACTTTATGTGATCCCCTGTGGGTCTAAACCAGGGGTGGGGAACCTCCGGGCGACATACGGCCCGCGAAGTCATATGATCTGGCCCGCGAGTGAATATGTTCATGTTGCAGTGATAATACAACTGCTGACTGCTGACAAACATCGTTTGACATATTTCAGAGACAAGTATCTAAGAACAAGTATCTTTGCAACTCGTGAGGGGATTGTGATTTTTTCTTTGTTACACATGCGCGACTGTTCGTCATTCTTTTTGGTTCTTCGTGCGCAAACGTGAGTGATTTAGAAATTAAAACTTATATGGTGTGATATCTTACAAATGGCGAGTATAAAGAAAAGAAAAGTGGATGCAGAATGTCGGTCTTTTCAATAAAAATGGACACATGGTTATTTTTTTGTTGAGGTGAAAGGCAAGCCTGTGTGCCTAGTTTGTGGGGATGCGTTACATGTTATGAAAAAGGATAATTTGGAGCGTCATTGCAGCACAAAACATGCAAAATTAAATAAATTGGGAGGCCAAATGCGCCTGGCCTTCAAAGCTCTTCAGCAGAGTTTGAAATCACAACAAGCGGTTTCACTAACTGTAAGCTTCGTGGTAACAATAACAACATTATTCAGACAAGTTATGTAATGAGCGAGCTAATTGCAAATAAACTGAGGCTCATGTATAGGGAGAGTTTGTGAAAGAGTGTTAGTTTGTCTCGGAGAACCATCTCAGATCGGATTACTGACTTAGCACAAAATATTAAAAACACACTGAAGGGATCTGCAGAAGATTTCCAATTTTTCTCTCTGGCTTGTGAGGAGACAACGGACATAACAAATACTGCTCAACTGGCCGTTTTCGTTCGTGGAATAAATACAGAGTTTGAAACGCGAGAAGAACTGCTGTTACTGGAAGCAATGCATTGCACTACAACAGGTGAGGACTTGTATGAGAGACTTGTTCTATCAATGAAGAAACTTGAGCTAACATTTGAAAAGTTAACTGGCCTTAATACAGATGGCGATCCAGCTATGGTTGGATCGCAGAAAGGGTTGCATTTGTAAAGAAACTGCATTTGTAAAGAAAGAAATGAATCATATCAGTCTTGACCCACATGATTTAATTATATTCCACTGCATCATACATCAAGAAAGTCTTTGTGCACAGTCGTTGAGACTCGACAATGTGATGTCAACAGTAGTGTCATGTATTAAGTTTATCAAAAGCAGAGGGCTTAATAGCCGCCAATTTAAGGAAGTTCTGACCTTGACTCTGAGTACGGTGATCTTGTTTATCACTATGAAGTATGGTGGCTGAGTCGCGGGAACATGCTCGTGAGGTTTTACGAACTGCGTGATGAAGTCAAGCAGTTCATGGAGATGAAGAGAAAACCTGTCAGGGAACTCAGACATTACTAAGTACCTGTCAGAGCTAAACGTCAAGCTGGAATGTCCCAATCAGCTTCTCAGCTCCCTGCTTTCAAACGTAAAATCATTTGAAGCTAAATTAAAGCTGTGGACAGTGCAACTCGAAAGGTATAACACGGTGCATTTCCCTACGCTGGAAGGACAAAAGCCTTCTACAACACTCGAGTATGCTGGTGAATGTGCGAAACTAATTGAGGCATTTAATGAAAGATTCAAGGACGTGAAAAGTAAGCAAATTGAATTAAACATCTTTGGTACACCAGCTGATGTGCCTGATAACCTCCAACACCAAATCATTCAGCTGCAAACTAATGTTGAGCTGAAAGCTAGATACAACAATCTCTCACTGCTTGAGTTCTATAAACGTTACATACGCAATGATGAATTTCCTATTTTGAGGAGACATGCATTAACATATGCATCTGTATTTGGAACAACTTCCTGTTGCGAGCAGTTCTTTATTATTATTTGTCTGGCCCGCGAATGATGTTATAAATTTCTAAATGGCCCTTGGCAGAAAATAGGTTCCCCACCCCTGGTCTAAACAGTGCAAATAAACAAATAAACGTTTTAGATAGTCCAAATCGTAATTAGCAGTAACTGGTATCGCTAAAATAAAGACTTATGACAACTTATAATATGATAAAAGGTTTTCGTAATATGAAAAATTTCATAAATAATTTAATTCTAGGAACATAACTACAATACGATTATTATATTAGAATTGCATTATATCATTATTATCTTAATAGGTGTTATATGCACCAAGAATTTTCTTTATTAATTACTGAATAAACAAGATAACATTATCTCCGTTGCAAATTATCTCGTATTTTCTAAAAACGAAAACCTCTTTTGTAATCAAAGCTGTACACGTGGTTTAAATAATCTCGCACTTAATTAATTACGATTAAAGAATTAGTGAAATATTCTCAAAATGAATAACGATTTATTATTTATCAAACAAATTTTAACAATCTCATTTTAGAGGAAACTGAATTAAAGGTGATTCCTACAATATTCAGATGGACTGATTAATTAAAATATATATTTTCCTTCCTCGTTTATTTATTCCCGTCATTCATGGTTTTTTTCCCAATTCGTGCGTTTTTTTTACAAAATATATGTTTATAAAATTTGATATATTATCTATATGATGATATAAGTTAAATGCCGTAAACAAACCGTATATCATTAGCTTGAAAAGAAGCGATCTTTCGAAAATGAAATAAATTAGAGAGCGTTTATTTAAAACAAAAAAGTTGTGTTATTTTTTGTCAAACCGGGTGTCAGGAACCACTAATGTTTTGCTTCTACACCACGCTTTAAAAACATTGTCATGTAGATAAATTCATTTTAATCGCTCGACCGGTATACAAGATATTCACTACAGATCCATACATTTGCCCAACCCTGTATACAAAAAAAAAAATATTTTTCCCTGGGCCACACAAAGAGTGCCCGGACTCAAAACTAATACAATAGGTTTCTATAAACCATTACCATTGTGTATTGCTTTATTGCAGCCCTAATTTTCCGCAACCTCAAAAATACCTCAAGATTCGACATTATACTTATTTTCCCCAATTACTGGAGCTTGTACTAATAGGCTAATCAATATTTGTCACATTGTAATCTAAACTTATTCTATTAAACGACGATTGAACACTATACCCAACTTTTTATCAAAATATTCAGCCGTGTAAGTTTCCATACATAGATATCAATTAGAACCAATACAAAGTTTCTTAACGAATCTTGCATACACACAGTTTTGAAAATATTCTAACAATTCTTTTATTATTGAATGTAATTCCAATAACCATTAAATGAATTATTTACCTTCTGTAATTCGTTAATCAGCAACGTCTGCGGAAGATTATCAAAGACGCCGTCGGTTGCAAGTAGGATTACATCGCCATCCTCGACGGGAAAATTATCAGTCATCGCGGAGTCCGGTTGGTCAGATAAGACATCCGCTTGGTACCCGGGAGGTGGAAGCGACAGCTGGAACGGCGTGTTGAAATAGTGCTGCTGCTCTTCCGACTTGTGGATGACCCGTCCATGTCGAACCACCATGAAACCGCTGTCTCCGATGTTCGCCGTGTACAGCGTATTGTTTTCCCGGTTTAATATCACCACGCACGCCGTACTACTTCCTAAAGATAGTATAGAAAGGAATGGAAAATTAAGAAAAATGTCACAAACTTAAAACTGAAAATAGTGAGGACAAATATATAATTCCAGCTAAAACATGAGATGAAAACACGTTATAGAATAACTATATTATAGTTTTTTGTCTAATTTAGACGTCTCAGACTGTATAGTTTTTCTTATACAGCCAAGTCACAAAATATGTCCAATTTATATTTATCAGTCTTGTACCTAGTTTCCTTTGATAAACCTTGGATATCTATTTTCTAGTGTATATTAGCTACCCAGTCGTATTTGTCACATCTTGCCTAGTATGTCTAATCTAGTATTGCTAACCTATATCATTATCTATTTTGAAGTAGCCCATGTTATTTAATTTATTCACACAATAAGTTTATATTTATTCACACAATAAGTTTAATTTAGCGTACTACATTACGAAGAATGTTCGTTAATAAACGAGAAAAGAAAATGGATTATAATAAACCAGACTAAGAACGCATTGAATAATAATTAGCAGCATAAGTTATAGATAGATAAATCACTCTTTGTCTGTTATCGACAGCTAATCCAAAGTTTAACCCATGGAGAATATTTAACCTAGTTTTAAAACCGTATAAAATGAAGTCGTTGAAATTGAAATCCAATAAGAACTGCAATTTAAATTCCACTAGCAAAGGAAAAGAATCTGCATTATTTAAATCAAAATCAAACTTTCTCTTCTTTGTTAAACTGTGACCTAATTATGTGCGAATGATGAGCTTAGATGAGGAAGGAAATGCCGTGGGAATGTTTGTCGGGTTTTTGTTCTATTTACCTAGAATGGGTTTCTTATGGTGTAAGAGTTCATAGTAACTTTTAGCTAAAAGGTCGGAAGGGTTGTTAGGAGCGAACCTTCCCAATTTGACTAGTCGTTCGCACGTCCTCATTAAATGCAGGGAGAATTCGCCAGGGTCGATGCCGTATGCACGCCAACCACCCACACCATCTGCTACACCTACAAAGCAAACATAACGTATAATTAATATATTTACAATGATTACTCACAGATTATTATAAAAAAAATTAATAAATCCCTAAACAATTTATGAAATCATATATTAAGATGATCTAAGTAAACAATATTAATAAAAACAAAATTTACTTTTACACTAAACAACATATTCAATAAAATATTAACCCTTGTACAACACCATTGTTAACCACATTTTACCACATAAATTTGTCAATACATGAAATTGTGTGTTACATGTTAAAACGCATTGATAACAAATATCGTGTAATTGTTAGTAACTATAGTTTTGATGTAATGTTATAATTGTAGAAAATGTTTCTAATTGAAATATAGCTTACTTTTATAATGGATTTTATCTTATATTATAAAACATTTTATATAGACAGTAAAATATTAATATTTCTCCTTTATAGCTTATACAATTCATGCCGGTTCTGTAGACGGTAGGAAAGCCTTTCGCAACGCAATTCAACACCACAAAATGATAAAAGCTCTCTGTGTTAAGATTGTACATGATAAAGACCGAAGATTAATAATATAGTAAATCTATATTCGAATCAAAGCAAATGTAGAAGTTGAAGGGTGCAGACTGACAGAGTGCAGATAAAGAGGGTAGTAAGACAATGTTTTGTATTGTAACTTATATTTAATATCTATTCTGAACTTATATTATCCTTATATACCGCCAATATAGAGTGTGGAGTCTTGAACACTGATGGCTAACAATCATGAAAAGGATCGGTTGATTTGAGATGTGGGTTTAGGCCTGGAACACACTTGCAATTTTCAGTTGAGCAACTGTTTGGTTGTATATTTGTGTTGTTGAGTACTATAGACCTGCGTACAAATGCAACTGCATAGCATTTTCATACGACGCAAATATGCAACAGTTGCTCAACTGATTACAAGTGTGTCCCAGGCCTTATAGTAATTGCTAAGGGTATCATGGAAGAACATCGAAATCCTTGTAAGAATGTAAAAAAAGAAGTGCTCAACACAATTAAAACTTGGATATCTAGGCCACATCATTGAACGGCAACTATATGGGAAAAATGCCTATAAAAAATATAGAGAAAAATTAAAAATGTGCAAAAGAAGAACCCTCTTAAGAGTAATAGGCGCATTCAGAACGATATCGGCAGAAACAGCAACGGCATGTGCGGGAGTTATACCAATAGAACTGCTGATGAAAGAAAGATAGAAAAAAGAACAAAAAAAGAAAAAAAAACAGTGATAATGCAAGAGGAGCGCTAAAACACACTCGAAGCATGGAAAATTAGGTGGAATAGTCTCCAAGAAAAAGCTCAATGGAGCACAAGAAAACACGGAAATGTAACATACTAACGAAATGTCTAAAACAAGAGCCCACACAAAAAAGGTAACATTGAATGAGGGATGAAACGCTGGAACTGGTAGAACAGCGAAGCTAAATACTAAGCTCTCTAACACGGACCCATTAGAGAAAGCTATAAAAACTCGACAACTCAACAGACAAATAAAAACGGAGTCACGCAGGGTCAAAAACCAATACATACACAATATATGCATTGAAATAGAAAACCAAGCGAATCAGAACAATACGCATGACCTATACCAGGGGTCATCAAATGGCGGACCGCGGTCCGGATCCGGACCGCCGACCTATTTTGTGCGGACCAAACCAATGTGCTTGATATGTCAACAAACAGTGGTGTTAATTAAACGCTCGAATATTAAACGACATTGTGATACTAAACATAAATGATTTGTCGAAAAATTTCCACTTGGTAGTAACTTACGTAAATCTAAAATTGCAAGTATATTATCTTCGACCCAGAATATAAGTCGTTCAATGACTGAGCAGGAAAATGTGGTGCGGCTTCTTTGCGTGTTTCTTGGACTCTTGCTAAGCATATGAAATCATTTACTGATGCTGACATAGTTAAAGAATGCCTTGTCGAGACAGGCAATGTTCTGTTTAAGAACCGAAAAGATATTGTTAATACTATTCGACAGATTCCGTTATTTGCGTCTACTAACACAAGAAATATACACGTTTTGCCAGATGAAAATCATAGTGACGTGAAAAGGCAGTTAAATAATGCAAACTATTTCGCCTTAGCTATGGATGAATCATGCGACGTGATTGATAAGGCACAACTATTATTTTTGTTCGCTTCCTGGACCAAATGACAGAATCTGTTGGCTGTTTTGCCGTTATTAGGAAGAACCTGAGGAGAAGACATGAAAAACTCGGTGATGAATTATTTCGATAAAGATTATTTAGACCTGAAAAAGCTTTTAATAGTAACTACTGGTGGTGCGCCAGCAATGGTTGGGACTAAAAAAGGACTAGTTCACCTAATGAGGACCAATGTAAAATGTAATGAAGATTTGATTTCATACCACTGCATTATACACCAAACTGTGCTTATACACCAAAAGTAAATTTTCTTCGTGCAAAATCATCACTGAAACATCGTGAGGAATAAGGAATAGCTTCCATAGCTTTCTTAACGGATATTTCTAAACATATTAATGACTTGAACCTTAAACTTCAAGGCAAAGGAAAGCTTATATGGGAGCTCAAGTCAGAAATAAAAAGCTTTTCGGAAAAACTTGATCTTTTCTATAATAACCTTAGCAATGAATACCTGCACTGTGCTAATTTAAATAAAGTAGTAAATCAGCAGTGACAACGAAATTGACGTCGGTCAATACAAGTAATTCATTAAGGATTTTAAATCGGAATTTGAAAACAGATTCGCAGTTTTCAGGAAATTGAGAATATAGTCGGAATCCTCAGCTACATTTACTATGGAGCAAAGAAGCCGAAAATGTTTACGGGAGTAATAAAGCTACTCTGCAAATGGAAATGATCGATTTCCAAGAAAACACATTATTAAAACACAAACATATGGAAGTTAATTGTGAAGTTCTGGATAAAATTTGTGTGTGGTAATAAATACCCAGAATTGAAAAAAAACCTTGAAACTTCTTACTATGTTTAGGTCAACATATATTTGTGAAGCAGCATTTTCGAAGTTGAACATCATTTAAAATAAATTTCGATCTCGACTTACTGATGAACATCTCCAGGATTTAATGACAATAGCTTGCACCAACTTTACTCCAAATTTCAGACAAATAGTTCAAGGCACAAAATATCATTTTTCACATTGATATATAAAAAAAATCTTCTTAGTTACTTCTTATAAATTATTAAACTTTCTTATAAATTATTATAATCTGTACATTACATTTGCTTATTTAACAAACTCAAGTAGAAACGGACCGCGATGGTAATTTTATTTTAAAAACCTGACCTCTGAAGAAAGTAATTGGTGATCCCCGACCAATACAACAGAGTGATTTCAAGCCAAAAACGCAAATAATCCAGGATGACCAGGGAAACATTATAGCCGACCTCAAGGGAATAGCGGATGCATGGAAAAATTACTGCACCAAATTGTACCATGATAATCCCACAACATATGTGGAATCGGAGAACAGACAGTATAAAATGGAGCCGGGTATTCTTAAGACTTGGAGATAGAAAGGCAACTGGACCAGACAACATAAATGCTGAAACAATTAAAGCAATGGGAGAAGCGGCAGTAGACAGTATGCATACTATTTGCCAATGCATATGGACATCCGGGAAATTGCCAGAAGAGTGGGCAAAATCTCTGCTAATACCCATATACAAAAAAGGTTTCCCTAAGACTGCTAACTATAGAACCATAGCGCTGGTATCCCATGCTAGCAAGATTATGCTACACATACTTAATGGCAGACTAAAATACATCCAGCTGCCAGAGATTGCAGACGAACAATCAGGATTTGTCCCGGGAAAGGGTACACGGGAACAGATCTTAAACGTAAGGCAAATAATAGAAAAGGCTAAAGAATTCCAAGTGAAAGCATACCAGTGCTTCGTGGATTATACTAAAGCGTTTGATAAAGTGAAATGGCGCAAACTATGACAAATACTAGAGAAAATGGGAACACCTCTGCATCTAATAAGATTAATCAGACAACTCTACGAGACCAGTACTGCATGCGTCAGCGTAAGTAACACATGCTACGAACCATTAAAAATACTAACGGAAGTGCGGCAAGGATGTATATTGTCGCCAATACTGTTAAACATTTACACAGAATACATTATGCGAAAGGTACTAGAAGATTGGAACCGAGGGATCCCTGTTGGAGGCAAACGGATAACGAATTTGAGATATACAGATGACACTGTGATTCTGGCTTCGGAGGAAGCCGAAATGGAGGCTATAATGGCCAGACTCACAGAAGAGAGTAGCTCATATGGACTGGAGATTAATATAGCCAAAACAAAGATCATGATAATAGACATACAAAATGAAAACCTGCCACAAGGCGACACCGTGGCTGGATTTGCAGTGGTGGTACCAACAAAGGTGGATCGCAAGAAGAAATCCGCAAACGAATAGCGATTTCCAGAATGTCTATGGCAAAATTGGTGAAAATTTGGAAAGATCGAGCCATTACCAAAAACACAAAACTTCGGCTGATACATAGCCTGGTCTTCTCCATTGCAACGTACGCCTGCGAAACGTGGACTATTCGGACCTCAGGCTGACGCAGAATAGAAGCGTTTGAAATGTGGTGCTATAGAAAAATGCTGCAAATAACATGGACAGCCCACCCCGCAAACGACTCTATTATTCAACAACTCGTTATAAAGACCAGACTATACCAGACAATAAACCAACGGTAATTGGGATACTTGGGTCATGTGGCAAGGAGGTTCGACAATATTAAACGCCTCATAGTAGAAGGCAAAGTCCAAGACCGCCGTCCAAGAGGAAGATCGCCGACACGATGGATAGACCGGACAAAAGCTCTGACGGGACAAGGGATGCAGGAAGTAATGAGCCCAAGATAGAGAGCGCTGACGAGGAGTCATTGCGAGCGTAGCAAATTTATGTTACCACACCCTGCAGAAGGGTTATGGACTGAAGAGAGAGAAACATGACACAACTCTTCACAGGACACAGCTGTTTCTTGGAATACTGGAAAACAATTAATAAAAGACAAACAGCCACTTGCATGTACTACAGAGAAGCAGACACAGCAGAGCATACATTGTATAAATGCCTTTAAATGTCACGCTTCGAAAGAGGAAGAACGGAGCTCCGTATAAAAATAGGAGAAATAAATAGCGAACACCTTGTCAAAATGTTAGAATGAAAAGAAAACTGGGAAGCAGCGAAGACATTCATGGAAAAAGTCATGAAAGAAAAAGGCGAAAAAGCAGGAGCTAGCGAAATGATATAAACGAACAATAAAGAAATAGCCGGCGACTACCTGAGAATAATGTGGAAAACCCAAACCGGGCGGTCGTAGAAGCCACTGGAGAATCCCGCACTACCAGACACATCTGGCGTGCATAAAGCATTTCTCCTCAAATACTAAAAAGGCCACATAATAAGAAATAAAGGAGATTTGGCTATGCATGCCACTAGAAAAATATCCGGAAAAAGCAGCGCCATAAGAAGAGTTTTGTGGTTGAAAAATTTACGAAACTAATTTGCCAAGTCAACCCCAGAACTCGACAGCCGTAAACAAATTTAAAGTGGGCAATGTGTTACGACTTAGTCCAGAGATGACAGGTTCTATGAAAATAACAAGAATAACCTTATAAAATGCTATAAATGAAAAAAAAACTGTTAAAACAAACAAAACAAAGGTATGCATGAATAACAGTTCAAGCATTAGGAAATATTTAAATAGAACGTAAGCAAACAGCTGTTAGATTAAAAAAAAAATGATTTTTTATATCTGCATAGATATTTCTCTTTCTGATATTATTTATTCACTATCATATTTAATATGTCTACTGGGAACATACATTAATTTATATAACTCAGTTTACGATTGAGGATTGATTCTTTCAGTGAATTTTTTATAAATAAAATTAATGGATATTTATTTAACCGATTAAATAAAGCAACATCACACAAAAATAGTACGTGATTAAATTACGTTATTCAAATATTTATTTTATTAAGCAATTGTATAAAACTCTCTATAAAAATCCATCTATATTCGACTAGATTTATAAATATGGTTTCATTACTTAACGCAATATCGGGTTTATTCTGTAACTCTTGGTACTATACTATTGGTCGCTGATAAAAAAGTATATGTTAACGTTTAAAAAGTAAAATTTAACTGTCTGTTAAAGTGTTGATATGTGTTTTTTCCATATATGGCGCGAAAACCAACTAGAAAAGTATGTCACAATCTGATTTTTAAACTGATTTACCTGTCGAAACTACTGTTATTTGTCGAGGTCTGTAACTATTTTTATATTTAAGGATTATTAATAAGTTTGCAACTTTAAATAAATTGCAATTTTTAATAATATATAATTTATTTATTTTAATTGGGAATGAGATATTATTAACAAGGCGTTTTTGTATCATATTATACATATTTATCTACGACCACTATTGCAAATACCCATTATTGTATAGTTCGTGGACTATGTAAATGCATCATAACACACACGTATGTAACAGTCCGCGATTAGTGATGATTAATGATGAAGTTATGATTGATAACACACACGTGCGTTTGGTTTACGATTCGTTGATTGGTTGAGAGCTGCACGTTGATACTATTGTTAAATATGGTACTCCGTGATTTTCAAACAATCATTAAACGTCACATCATTCACACAAAATCTGTCATTCATTTCGTTTTTCACGTTTAAATCTAATGAAAACTACAAATAAGTTCTAAATAATAAGGTATGTAACCATTATGAATGAATTTCTTTTCATTTCTATCAAGGGCCTGTGATGGCCTGTCATTGTCTCGAATGTAGTATGAATCAACTACTAAGAAAAATACGAATATGCATTCGATCGTTCCGGCCATCAGTTTAAACAAACAAAATATTAATGTATGGAAATATATTCACTAGCTGTTGTTGAATGGATGTTTGAAAGAAATTTAGTATTCATGTTTTTGGTTACTTATCATTCAGATTTTCATACAAAAGAAGCTAAAAAATAGATAAAACTCGCTCTCTTTATAACATCAAAAATCATCCAATTCTATATGTATGTCTTCTTCTATGGTAAAAAGGTTCCACAACTATATGGGAACTTTTTGAAATAAAATTAACAGCGGGTAATGAAACGAACCCTTTCAGATTATCAATCAGTATCAGCTTGAAATCAGATCAACTCGCTCCGAATTATTATTGAGCAGTCCGTGGAATGGCGCTCTACACTTTACATGCTTTTTGTGGATTTCGAGAAAGCTTTCGACTCTGTTAGCCGCAACGCCATCTGGAAAGTCCTATCACAGAACGGCGTCCCTCAAAAGATTGTTAACATCATCCGGGCATTGTACGCGAACAGCTCTAGCCGTATCAAACACAAAGGCAAACTAAGTGACGAATTTGCTGTCTCCTCGGGGGTCAAACAAGGCTGTGCATTATCGCCTCTCCTATTTATAATCGTCATGGACCACATAATTACTGCAGTTAACGAGCGTCCCCGCGGCATCAGATGGCGTCTGAACTCTCGGTTGGAAAACCTGGATTACGCTAATGATTTGTGTCTCCTCCTAATCAGTATCTCAGCAATAGTATGGGGCATTCCAGATTGTGCTATGTGTGAACAATAAATGAAGCTTCAGTTGCGTTTTCATTTTTAAAAATCCTCTCGACCATGGATGAAGATATAAAGCGCGACGTTTGAAGATTTCTACACCTTTATGTACTAAATCAGATTGATTGCATTCGAGATGCCTTTTTAATTTGGATGGAACCAAGCAGCTGTTAGAAACAATTTTATGACAGATAACGCATTGCCCTTCAGGTGCTTATTCGTTCCTAACAGAAACTAAGCCAAACAATGTGAAGTAGCTAGGATCATATTTCTTAATTTTGTTCGGATTATCTTTTGGTCGTGAGTTGCGTTTTCACGAACTTAGGCAGACAAACTTGAATGATTTAGACTCGCAAGTGTCTGCTGGGATATTTGGTCTCCTCCGACGATGCTTTAGAAGCTTCAGTGAGTTCTAACCTTTCCGTTTGAAAGACCCAGATTTTCACCAATAGTCTATAATTCAGCAATAAAAGTAGAAACTCAAATTCGTTTACCTTCTCATGTAATTTTCTTTTAACATTTTTGTACATTTCTTAATTATTGCTGCGGCACCCCAGGCATGTGCTCGCGGCACCCAGTTTGAGAACCACTGGTCTAAAGCATAGTTTTATCAAAGTGAGATTATTTCGACAATTTAGTGGGAATTGGAAGCCATCCTTTTTTTTATGCTTCAAAAAATTAAAAAATGTTAAAAATTAGTTAATCGTAAAGGAGTTTCATTACGATAACGGCAAGCCACACATCATTGGCGACTCGCCAGAAATTTGTTGCAGTCAGAATGGGACGTGTTACTACATGCTCCTTATCCGTCAGAGATTGCACCAGAAGACTTTCACTTGCTTCTTGGCCTATTCGGAAATGTTTATGTGGAAAAATCCTTGTTGAAGATATAGGAATCTGGATCGTTTTATTTGCCGCAAAAGACCAGGACATTTTTGAGCGAGAAATTATGTAGTAGCGGGAAAGATGGCAAAAAGTAGTAGTAGTAAAGAACATAGTTAATCACATTAATCACGTGATGTTTTTCAGCAACTTTTTAATACAAAATATCCAAATATCCAAAATCTGGTTTTACCAAAATCTTTTCAGAAGAAAGGTGGCATTGAAAATGTATGCATTCTTGAACTAAGTCAGTCTCTAAATTATTAGGATACATTTCTTCCAAGAAAAGGATTTTTACCGTAAGGGTTGATGATGACAATACTCCCATTTTGGTCAAAAATGAAAACGTTTCATTGAACCTGTTGTAGGCCTCCTGTTGTTTTTTAAGTTCGGATACGAGTCTATCAATAAGGACGAGAAATGTATTAAACCTGAAACTGTCACTTGTAGTCACTCTCATTTCTTCATCGCGTGTTTCAGCATATATTTCATTCCATTTCGGTTGTCTTTCCCACGTCTTTTGTTTACTGCTTCGACACGCTTAATTCCATCGCCTTTTCTTCAAAATGCTTAAAATTCACTCGTTCAGCTACGAGAAACTTGCAAAGGGATTCGTAAAGATCGGCAACAGTGATCACATCTACGGTAAAAGCCTGCATTTGAATATTCACTTTGTTTATTCTTTCAAAAAAAAACACACACACACACCACACAACAACCATTACCGCCGTTTCTAGTTTTTCTAAATTTAAAAGTATTCCCGTCGCTTCGTTTCGCGTTACAGGTTTTCCGGTACAATCATCCTTGATTGATTCCAAAGTTTTAAGAACTTCGTGCCAAGAAACACTTAAACTTCTAGATGCGGTAGACCTCTCTAGCTAACCAACGTGTCAAATTTACTCTCTTTAGCGTTTTCCCTTTCCCAATTTCAGTCATTAACTTTTGGCTGCGGTGTGTCGAATTTATAAAAATTAAAAAATTTTAAAAATAAAAATTTGATTACAATTTTTTATAAAGGTCTTAGATATTCAACATGACTCATTAAAAAAGGATCGAATTCAGCTAATAAAATTTGCGTTATTCGAATCACTGAACTTTTCATTTTTCCCTCTATAGCACACAACCGAAAAAAAAATTAATAAATATAAGAAATTGCATGACTCAATCAACAGAGGCGGCTTTTCTTTTCGGCGGCTTTTTCATTTGTATCGCCGCTCTATATCTGTGTCTCTCCGACTCAATGCTACTACGCGGCGTATGCCCCTAACAGCTCGGCCCCGCCCATCCTGCTTCGGACCAACCACTACTAAGCAAATTGTAGAAAAAAATAATTCAACAATATGTGGTGAAACATATTACATGTTGAATTGTTTGAGTGTGGCATACATTAAGGTATATGAAAATGAATCTTTTAAAATCTGTACGACAAAAAAAATGTTGGCCCAAAATTTGCCGCCCCTAAAATCTGCCGCCATAGGCCTACTCAGCCTGCTGGTAAATCCAGCACTGTCTCCTAGTTTAGACATTGTTCTGAGACAAAACATACGCAGCAACGATTTACGCATGTATTCGGCGTCAAAATCACAGACTTCTACTGGGACTGACAGCGAGTCGCGCGCCGCTTTTCGGTTTAAAAATCGCGCGTTCAATGAAAAAATAAATACACGTGATATCTCACTACAGCCCACCTCCCTACCCCCTTTTGAGCCTCTCGTGATTAATGGACGATCCCTTATATAGGATACTTTGAATGGAAAAATTCACTGTGTTATTAAGTGTTGTAAAAACATAGTGAATTTTTTAATTCAATATTGTTAAATGAAGTTATAGATGATATTAAAAACGTAGGTCTTATTACGATAATTCGCATGAACTTATTGGACATCCCATATATTGATTTTGCTGAAACTATTATATATATATATATATATATATATATATATATATATATATATATATATATATATATATATTTATATGAAACTACAATTTTAAATTGATTAATTTTAATAACTTTATTTTCTTATGGTAATATGTTAAATCGGGAATTCAAAGCACAGTATTAAGCTTAAAATATACTAATTTCTTGTCTCTCTATAGTTAACATATAAAAAGTAAAGTATGCATATTTCTAACAAATGTACTTGCTTTGAAAACATTTTTATGGTAGTAAATGAACATTACATTAACAATTTACAGACCACAACCTTCTCAATATAGAAAAAAAAATGCTAGATTAACCAACTGCTCACGTGCTTATTTTTATATTTCAACATTGTATTGTTGAATGGTAATTCCCAGTATTGCATGAAAACACAATAACTAAATAAAATAAATTTAATACAAAGAAAGAAAAAAATATTCGAGGAAATATACATATGATAAAATATATCAAAAGTATTATTTATTGAAGTCGCCGGCGTGAAACAATTATTTATTTACTGTAAACTGTTTTTGAATGGATAATTTCGTCGTGCGTTAAATTAAATTGTGTTAATTATTTAAAGATTGTATCGAATGTTTATGGAATTATGTTTTAATTACTTTGATTATACAAATACATGAATGTTAAATGGAGCATGTTCTGTAAATTTAGTTTTAATTTGAAATGAAAAAAATAACGAAAATCTTACATGTGTGTTCAATGTATTGAAAAGCTAATTACCTGGAGAAACTGGGAATAGGTAGATCAAGATGGAACATTAAGAAAACCTGCTAGATGATTATGATGCTATTTAGATGCTAGATTAAGGACGATGTTTGACATATTTTATGATAAGGTTGATGGTGAATTGATTGGCAAAATTGAAAAATTATGACCCTAACATGACCCTAAATAAATAGGAAAGTATTTACAACAAACAAGTTGACGATCGACATATAACAAGAAAATGAAAGTTTTAGTTTTTATTTTTAAATATTATCTGTTCATATTACATATTCCCGGATGATGGCTATCCTGAAGATTTATTTTAATTTAAATTTATTAAAGCCGGAACTAGTTGGAAGAAATATAAATTATTCCTTTCCTTTAAGTAATTAACCGCTTAATGCACCAACCAATTACGTGGTATGCTCCTTTTCCACCGAGACGAAATATCTAGCCCGCCAGATTTTTATTAGTTAAATTTCTGCCTGGAACAAGATAACTCGTTCTAGGCATGCTTTGTATCTCCACAGAAATTCTCCCGTGCTGATTCGCGAGTGGGAGGTTACACTTTGCACATAAGCCACCAGTAACACAAGTCAACCTTCAACCAGAGACCAGTGCTCTGAGACTGTTACGTAGGAGTATTGTATCATTATGTATAGAGACAACGACGCTGACGACGAAAATTTATTATTATATTCTGATTGAGAATCTGATTTGTAGAATGCCATAGAATTTAGCGGGACAGATTCAAGTACATATGTAAGAAAATAGTGCTTCATGCACTAGATGGCATTGGTTCAGCTCGTGTGTGGTTGAATTTGATACCAAATTCGCCGACTCCATCACCGTTTCCATTCACGGCTGTACAATGTGCAACTTTGCTCACATTGTCAATGTCAATGAAACCAATAGATATGCAAATCAGAGTCTGCGTAACGGAAGGCCAACATAATGGAAGGATACATATGCAAATGAAATGAGTTTTTTTGCCCTAATTATACTACCAAGCGTCGTCAAAAAACAGAATACCGTCATTATTGGTCGAAGAATCCTCTGCTTTCAATACCATTTTTTGTACAGTGTATATCCGGGAAACGTTTCGAGATCATGAAACAATATTTTTATTTTGTAAATAATGAAGATTACGACCCAGAAACACATCCCGCTCCAAAACTCAACAAAACCAGGCCTGTTTATGACAAACTAGTAGCAAAATTTCGCAATGCTTGTGTTCCCGAAAATTTCATAACGATCAATGAAAGTCTGCTTTTATACAAGGGTAGGCTTGGATGGATTCAATATATTCTCCTAAAACGTGCAAGGTTCGGCATAAAAACATTTTGTTTGAATCTAAAACTGGATACGTTTGGATTACTTTATAATATATAACGGGGAAAATTCCATTATTGATGCAGAATTTGGAAACATACTAGTATCTGCACAGGTGTTTATGACACTAACAAAGCCATTTCTCAATAACGGATACTGTTTGACAATGGATAAAGTACCAAAGGTACTAAAAAGCAAAAAAAAATCAGAAAAGCGAAATTTTTGACTTTCGAAGAGGGAAATAAAGCTTAATGAAATGGAAGCATAAGAAGGATATTGCGCTCATTTCTACCATTCATAACTTGGAAGTTGCAGAAGTTGCAAATAAATATAGAATTGCTGTTCAAAAATCTAAGGTAGTGGTTAATTATAAGCATACCATGGGCGGATCTATCAAATCTATCAAATTACACTATTCCTCGGAAACACGGAAAAATATTACAAGATTTTTTTTTTCACTTATTTGATTTGGCACTATGGAATTCATTCACTCTGTACAAGACTGGAGGGACGGATACGGCTTTGGAATACCAGTTGAAACTTGTTCAGCTAATGATAGAGAACTATCTTCAACCAACTTTAAGACCAGGAAGACCATATAACGAACCAACGCCTCTGAGGTTGATCGCACGACATTTTGTAGATATCATACCTCCAACTCAACAAAAGCAAAATCCCACTCGAAAATGTCGGATTTGCTCACACAACGGATAGTCGAGGTAAAAGAAGTTCGACGGGAGACCATATATTACTGCAGTGAATGTGAAGTGAAGTGCCTTTATGTGTTATTCCGTGTTTTAGAAAATATCTCACAGAAGCAACTGTTTAGTTTTTTTAGTCTTAGCAAAATGTGTTTTATTGACTGTTAATTTCTTTAAGAAAATATCACAGAAGCAATTGTTTAGTTTTTCATTGACAAATGAGAAATATGTTTTGCTGAAATGTTAATTTTTGGTTTCAATAAAAGTTTTTTCAAATGCAAATAAGTTTTCTAGTATGATAAAAATAAACTAGTGAAAAAACACATTTTTGTAAAAAAAAGCATGCATTAAGCGGTTAAGTATTAACAAAGCAAAATACAAATATTAACTTTCAAGATGGTCAAATCCACAAATAAAAAATAACGAGAAAATTATTTGTAATATATTATTGTTTTGCATAACTGTCTACGTAACATTTTCAATGTGGTACTAAATTATGTTTTAACTGATATTTTATGCTCTTTAAACATATTTATTAGTTGTATTATGTTCACACTTAAATAAACTCGAGGAATGGAAATTTAACATTTATTTCTGATCATAGCGAACTAATTTTAGATAAACTAGACCAGCGTTTCCCACATGATGGATAAAACCTAGGTTCGTTGTTGGGCCTAATTTTTCATAAAACTTCGAGAACGAATTTTAGGATTAAAATATTGGCACTCTAAAAGTTTTAACAGAAAAAGAAATATACCTGTCTATCTAATGCCTGTTGCTTATATATTATTTGATGATTGTTTCTTATTTGTTGCCACAGGTGTCTAAAGTTTTTTAGAAGGTATGCAACAGGGACAACTCAATTTATTTTAATCCATCTTATTTCTAAATATGATTGAAATTTCACCTTCTAGAATACATACACAAATCAAATATTTGTGGACTTGGGCACATTATCTCATTTCTCATCAATTTTTGGATAAAAAATATCAAACATTGGTATGGTTAATTATATTTTTTAATTAAGTATGTTCATTATATTTATATACATAACAAAACTTGTTCTAGTCTTCTCATAGTCTTGTCATATCTATACATAAATGTATCTTCAGCTTAAGGTCCAGGCACACATCTTCGTGATGGGACGGCACCAGCATTACCGGTTTCTGTGCTCTCCGGTATTATTTTTCCACGTCCATGCACACTGTTTCGTCAATACCCACATCCGTGTGGTCCGTGACTGTTGGGGAGAAATGAACTTTGACGACGAAGATCTGGCAATAATAGCCGATATATTAGAAAATTAAGAATCGGATTGGTAGCCTATGCAAGGAACTTATCGACGATAAAACAAAATTTTACGAATGGTTTTTTTTTTTTGACGGTATCCATATAATCGGGAACAGCCAAATTATATAAACACTCTTTTCTTTGACTAATTCTATTAGTTCATCGTCCATTTTGCTTGCGAGTCGAAAAATACGTCCGACGAAACAGAATTTTAAACGAATTTGCCGTCCCGAAATCACAAACACGGTGATATTCGGAAGAGACCGTGCTCTTCAACGTTTGTTTATATGTGTTCAATTCATTTCTGCACGGTGCATTGCTGTCACAGATCAGAGCACGGCGTCCCGTCACGGAGATGTGTGCCTGGCTTTATTCCACATATATTTGCTATGTGATTCTTACTAATGATTCTTAAATAAATATGTTCAGACATCTTTCAACAAAACTTTTTTTGCGTGTTTAGTGCACATCAAAAAGAGCACTAGTGCACATCAAAAGGAGCAATTCCACTGTACTTATTTTCGGGTTGTCAAACCGCAACTTGTCCAAAGGACATCGAACTTTAACACCTTTAAGCATTCCAATAAAACAAAAACTGTATATGTAGAAACCTTTCAAACAAACAAGATTTCGTCCAAAATAATCGACAAATGGGAATCGAAAAATATAACTGTCTGGTTGACTTTGTATTCAGATCTAGTTTTACCCTGCCTAACTGATATTTTCTTCTATACCTTGTTAAATTTTATTGTTTTTTTTATAATTCGGCGTCACTATTCCAGTCATTCCTTTAGTTTATACGTCGCCATTAAATAATTACGTCTATTTTTCAAACACGCTTATGCTGTTTAAAGTGTAAATAAGTAAAAATGCGCAAAATCTGTCTACAGATTGGATTTGTAAATTATGCAAATTTTCTTTATCATACTTGCATTTTATATTACACTGCACAATCTACGAGAAAAAAACTTGACCATGCATTTACTATTCAATTCTTTATCTAGCCTAGATTGTAATCATAATACAATATTAAAATATATTTAATTGTGCAGTAAGCACCAATAACCAAAACTTAAATTCGCACCCAAATATAAATTCCATTATATAACTCATCATAAATTTGGCCAATAATAATTGAGAATTTTACTTAGTTAGCTGGTATAGATAAACCGATATACCCTTGACAACGACTTTGGTTTTTCGGTGGGTCCAACAAAGCAAAAATAATGAATAATAATGTAAATCTAGAGCAATGATTTAATAATTGTCATAACAACAAAGTTTTGTATTTATTAACAACTGTCAATTTAAATTCGTTATAAATCGCTTAATTTATTATTATCTCTATTCGTTATATAATCGTAACGAATACCACTCGAGCAATCGAAGATAATGATTATTTTTCACTCCTAACTCAACATAATCCTTAAAATACCACTCGAGCTATGCTCTTGCAGTTTTTTTGCCGATTACGTCTCGTTACTCGTAAAATAATCGATTATTTTCGATGCTCTTGTGATATTATAACTGACTATATTGTGCAGGTAAAATTATTTCCCGCAGTTCAGAATATTGTTCGTTAAAAAACTAACCGAATACAAATTTAACCAAACGTTAATAAATTGTAAATATTTCCTACTGATTATATAAACCAACAATATATAGAAAAATTACAGCATGGTCTATAAGCTGGTGATGATTTGCACAATACTGCAATTCATGAAACTATGACCAATATGAAAACAATGAATCCCGAATTTATAAAACATACCTAAATTATTAATTATACTCTCCTAGCGTCCACAAATGAGAACAGAAAATAATTGTTTTTTAATGTTTAATAGGCCGTGAATGTATACATGAATTTCAATATACTTGAATAACTATTTATTAGTTGCGGAGAAAATGAGTTCAAAATAACCAAATTTATTTGTTTGTTTAATTGTTCGCCTAGACAATCTTGTTTTCTAGCGTTTAAAATATCAATAGATAATTTGCTATTAGATTCAATCAGTGCCAGACTATTTGCAGTAATCAAATATTATGTATGATATGTCAATCAATCTTTGAATAATAAATATCTTGATTGTAACTGCATCTAGCCTTAACGTATTTTATAGAAGGCTAATGACCGCTTAAACATTAAACACATTTTAATTGAAAAGCTTGTGAGAACTAGTTACTACGTGAAATTGTAAATTATTTTTTACGTATCTCAGAATTTATGTTCAGTGATTTCTAAGTGGAACAATTAGTTTACGTCGTGAAATATAAATTAACAAATAATTAGTTTAGTATGAAATAAAATAGACTTTAATGGAATACTTATGAGTTTAAATATTTAAGTAAATGTAATAAACATAAATTAAAAGCAATATAGCAAATTATTCAGAACAAGCTATTACAAATTATTTCATGTAATTTTACATTTTGTATAAATAATAGTTCGTTTTTTGGCGGTATCCATGTAACGGGAACAGCCAAATTATATACAACATTATTTTCTTTGACTAATTCTCAACTAAAAATTCTCACTAAAAAGTCCAATTTGCGTGCGAGTTGAACAAAATCAACGAAATTTTTCAACTCAGCCGTCCGAAGAAACAGAAAAATATCGGCGAGTATCAAAACGCATTTGCCGCCCCGGATGTTCGGAAGAGAACGCTCCCGAAATTGTGTGCGCTTCGATATTTGTGGATTCCTAGAAAAAAATATTAACCAAACAGCTCTAATGTTCAAAAATAAATATTTTACAATATGTATAGACTCAGACTATTCTATATTGTCAGCGAATTTAACTAATTTAAATTAATTAAAAAATCTAAATTATTTATATATTATAATTATATAAAAGCAACATTTATATAAAAGTATGTTTGATTAATCGCATGAAAGAATATTTGGAAAAATTTAGATATTATGAATCTAATGTGAATAATGCATTATTTTGTTTACTTAGTGGTAATACTTACAATTAGTTGCCTTGAATTACTATTGCATTCACAATTCGCCTAATAAAATAGGAACTTTTATGACAAAATATTAAGATATATGATAATTTATAAAAGAACAATTTGTCAGGTCAGTAATCGAGTTATTTTCAAGTGCAAGAAAATTGATTAAATCGAGCGTTTCTAGAAATTTTGATACTCGAGTAGATATTAACACATTTTGAGCGGGTATCCTAAGATATGAAACTGTGCTGCGTAGCGGGTGTAATTTTCGAGGCCTTTTTTTATCAAAAGTTGGATATTTGAATGATTGCACCCTGAGAAAGGACTTCTGATTGCACCCTTAGATACTTTTTTCTAAAAAAAAAACCTGAAAGGGATGAAATAGGAGATGTATAGGAAACCGATCATTTTTCAAGTTAGGGAGATGAAAATTAATATTTAGGCTTTTGGTAAGAAATTAAAAAAAATACGTGTTTCATCGTTTTTATGCAATATCATCCCTGAAGGGGGTAAAATAGGGGATGATTTAGGTTCTTTGTAAGCTACAATACACATTTTTGAAAAGCAAAGTTTGTGAAGGTAAAACTGGCTATATTTTCAAAATTTTGAAGACAAATTTTAGGAGGTTGAGTCAGGATCGCTGATCCTGATGGTGGATGCTCCGGATGGATTCGTAATGGTGGATGCGCAGGTGTACGTAAAGTTGTTGACTGTTGACGGAAGGGCAACAAATTTATAAACAAATAAAATGTTTTATCGTTTTTAAACTTATGTAATAAAACCAGTCACTAATATTTTTCTAAAGTGTGGAATTTAAAAAAACAATCTCCCTTGTGAAGAGGCACTTCGGAAAATTGGCACATATGACATGTCAAACTTTTCTTCTTATGCGCGGCACAAACGCGGCACTGTCTCTGGGGTTTAAGTTTTATGCCGCCTGTAATTAGTTTAACTAATTTATGCTTTCTGGTATCCTTTGACAACCTTCCTGGAGGGTCATCCCTTCTGGGTGTAGCTGATGTACCAGGAACAGGATGCTCTTCATTCACATTTTCCGTAGTCGGTTCGCTTATCCACTCTTTTGCCACATTATGTAAAAATATTTTGTATTTTTTATTACAATGAGGATTTAATGTTGTATACACTCTAAAAGCATTAAATAGTGCACAGTTGACAATAAACATCACAGCTCTCTTTGTCCATTTCTTCGTACGACGTACTATCGAATAATATGATAAATATTGATCGGCGCGATCTACACCTTTCATAAATTTATTGTAATCCACTACGCATATTGGTTTCCAGATTTTTTCTTTTGTCGCCCTATCAATATTATGGCTTTCTACAATATCAGCTGAATGTAAAGTCGAAATCATACGCACAGGCCTTTTTGATTGCCAACATTGTAACAAAATGTTTTGTCGCCGACGAAACATAGATTCCCCACTATTCAATTTCGCGTTCTTTAAACAGAGAGGAAGGCCTCTGTTTATGCGAATAGTGCCACATCTCCGAAATCTATATTGTAGAAGTATTTCACAAGTGTCCACACTATTGTAATAATTGTCCATATATATGTGATGCCATAAGTTTACATATGGCTGAAGAAGATTCAAAATTGTGTGTTGCAGTCGATTTCCTTCACCACAGTATATTCGGAAATTACATATGTAGCCGGTTTTCGCTTCACAAACCATTCTTATGAGAATACCATATTTCGTTATTTTTGAAGCATTGAAGACCTTGAATGCTAGACGACCTCTCCATGGCATGATGCTTTCATCTAAGGACAATTCTCTCTGCGGTTTATAAACTTCTTTAAATTTGGGTAATATGTATGAAATAATGGGGCGGATTTTTTAAGGCGATCTCTATCATCTTTGTCATCGTTATTGGAAAAATGCCATGAATACCATATTTGCCTAAATCGATCCCTGCTCATTCCCCGCGCCACACCAAAAATCAACTCAATTTGGGAAACGCTGCCCTAGGTAACTCCCATTGAGAACTGCTGTTCTCAATATAATATACTGCATCTGGTATAACAACAAAAATCAGTATTTAATTTATCAAACTTCGTATTTATTAAACTCTTTATTACACGTTGCATTACGTTTATTACATTTTCATTTATTTAGTTAATTTTAATCTAAGTCATAACTGAAAATTATGATAAGCTTAGGTATATTTACACTACTTACACATAAGAATAGTTGGAATAGTTTATTTCTTTGTTGACTCATATTGAGTAAAAAAAAAACTATTCCTACTATTGAATTCAAGTATAATAATTGAATTCGAGTAAATATTAAACAGTTAAAAAAAACATAAACTCTAGAAGACCTACAAATACACAGATGTCAGAGCAGCGAAAACGGAAATTAACAGATTGAACAGAGATATAATATACATGATTTGCCAATCCCGGACAGCCTCTCGGTTTTTAAAGAAATCGAAAAAGACGAAGGGAGAACATACTGGTGTGAAATTAAAAAACTTTCCAAATATCGCCCATCTTTCCAGATCCCTGATATCTCTTTCAATAACCGACTCTACTCCACAGACTCCTAAAAAGCATCTTCTCCGAACATTACTATTACTCATATTACTCTTTTAGCCCACACTCCTTTGGCACTAACTTCAACAGAGTAAATTGCTCGTTTAACAACTTCTTCAACTTTAATAGTCAGGACTTAAGGACGAAATAACATATGACGAACACGTAACTGCCCCCCTCCATGGAAAAAATAGTTCCCCTAGTTCTGACCTTGTAAAAACGAGAATCCATCTCTATAATTAGATTATTCAACATATGCCTCCACAAAAGAGAGTTCCCCAAGTGTTGGAAAAAGGAATAATAATCACCATCCGAAAACCTGGCCAAACCCATTCGTCCCAAATAGCTACCAACCTATTAGTCTCCTTCTAGTTTCAGGTAAAATCCTTGAACATATCCTCAAATCCAGACTATGGATCCTATCAAACACCATCACAAAATATTAATTTGGACTTAAACCCACTTCACTACCCATCCTTTAATCGACCTTACCAATAACTTTCAAGTTTCTTATCTTCAACACAAACACTCAGCTGCCCTAGTCCTTGGCATCATCAAAGCTTTTGAAATAGTATAGCACCCCTGACTCCTATACAAAATGCCGCAACTAAATATTCCCCTGTATCTATAATTAACGAAGTATTTCCTTGAAGACAAATCTCTACAAATCCAAATAAACTACGAACTCTCTTATCAATTTAGCCCACAGGTCTTCCTCAAGGTTCCCCTCTCACGCCCCTACTCATATATATATATATACAATATTACACCATTAACAATCTCTCAAGCCCTGACGGACAAAACGATTCCATGGTTTAATCGTTAGAGATGATTTGGGGTTTATGGTCAGAAAACTGAAAGAGGGATACGAAAAAGCTGGTGTATCGATGAACATGAGTAAATGCGAATACCTGGCAATAGGTACAAACAATCAGAATAATCTTCTCTTAGAAAACGAATTCATAAAAGGAGTAGAAATGTCCAAATACCTAGGGGGAAGTATATATATATATATATATATATATATATATATATATATATATATATATATATATATATATATATATGCCAAACCACCTTTCTTCATACATCCTGCAATCTGTTGACGACATCGCTCTCATCTGACACAATAAAAGCCTTTTAAAACACCATTAACAATCTCTGAAGCCCTGACGGACAAAACGATTCCATGGTTTAATCGTTAGAGACTTTCCGTAAACCCATCCAGAACAGAATTATACCATATACACCTAGGCACCATCAACATAGCACATACTCCCCAAATCAGATAACTAAACTAAATAAACAACTGAACAATTCTGCAAGAGTGAAGCTAGGAACAGGCCTCACAGAGAGTTTTAAGACCTCCAAGGGGCTCAGACAGGGGTGCTGTTTATCCCCTACTCATTTTAAAATTTACCTTGGCCGATCCCTTAGAGGGTGGACAAAAAAGTGTGAACAAATGGGACTGACTGATAGTGGGAGATGACACGCTCTATAGTTTATACTTTACTGAAGATCAGGTTGTGATAGCAGAGGATGAAGACGATTTGGGGTATATGGTCAGAAAACTGAAAGAGGGATACGAAAAAGCTGGTGTATCGATGAACATGAGTAAATGCGAATACCTGGCAATATGTACAAACAATCAGAATAATCTTCTCTTAGAAAACGAATTCATAAAAGGAGTAGAAATGTCCAAATACCTAAGGGTTGTATTTAACAAAGAGGGCAATATCAGGGATGAGATAACAGAAAGGAATAATAAAGGTAGAAAAATCATAGGAGCCCTAAATTCAATCCTCTGGGAAAAGAATATAAGGAGAACAACAAAAAAGCAACTATATGAAAGTATTGTATAAAGTGTGATAACGTATGGAGCAGAAGTATGGGATATAACAGAAACACTGAAGAGAAAAGTACTTGCAACTGAAATGGATTTTTTAAGAAGAAGCTGTGGTGTGTCACGGAGGGATAGAGTGAGAAACGTAAAATATCCGAAATAGAATGGGCAGGGAAAAGAATATTTCAGACGAAGTTGAGAAGAAACAACTGATTTGGTTTGGTCACACGAAAAGAATGGATGACAATAGATGGCATAGGAAAGGGTTGGAATGGATACCGCCGGAGAGGAGAAAGAGAGAAAGACCTACAAGAAGCTGGAGGGATGGAATAGATGAAGCGATGGAAACAAGAAACCTAACCGAGGAACAATCTCTTGATAGGAGAATATGGAAACTGGGCACTGAGAAATCCGGGTTAAAAAAAACAAAAACTAAACAACCAAACAAAATTCGCCATAGAAGAAAAACCAGGATACTTCAAAGGAGTAAATATTTCCGCGGTCTTGCCCATGGAAATAAAGGTATCTCCATGAAAACTCATCTACACCACCACAATCTACAAAGCCATCTCCCCCTCCTCTCGTCTCGTCTCCTTGACGGCAGAACATTAAATCTTCTAGAAGTGGCAAAACGAAACTTATTACGACTGATCACGAATCTCAAACCCCCAAACTGGGGATGAGCGATATTTTACTACCGGTGATTTAATCACCGTGATCAAAAGATCACTGGTTACTGCAGTGATCCAATATTCGCATTCACGGTGACCGGTGATTTTACCGTTTGCCACTTACAACATGAATAATTATTTAAAAGGCAAGAAGCTAAATTTATCACTTCTCTGTATTTATATTCTATCTACGTTTCTTTCCTTTTGTGCCTTGTCCAACGCTTTTTTCTAAAGCTGGTCAGCTCTTCCCTGAACGTAGAAATTCATTGATGCAAAAGCCAAAATGATTTTATTTTTTAAATGCAAATTACACCCTTTGTTATCTAATTGTAATTTAAATAAATTCAACTTACCTAACTTAATAAAATGCGATTTGACAATATTTGTGAATAGATCTATTTTTAATTTCTTTAAATTATATATTTTTTTATTACTTATTGCGTTAAAGTACTATCTTGGCGCACGTTTTTTAGTGCGAAAATGCAATTTTTGGCATGGTATTACCACATAACTTGTGCAACGAACGAAAATATTCAATATCGCTAACAATAAGTTACATTAAAAATTAAATACAATAAAATAAATAAAATAAACAATCAAGACCTCAATATTAAAAAAGTGACAGCAATTTGTTTCATTGCAAAATAAAAATTAAAGAAAACGTTTTAAAATGAGTGTAAATAAATCCTACCGAAATCTGATGAGAGTTCTTATGACGAATCTACACCACCGGAGACGATTGAAAAAGTGAATTCTTCACTTTTGATTCTTTCTTTTTTTGATGGCCCCTGGATTGGCATCACTAAACGTTTACCGGATCCGGTAACCGTAATGTAAAAAAAAAAAAAAAAGTGAATCCGGTAAAAAATCCGGTAATCTGGAACCGTATTTGTTGCTGTATAACGCGCACCTTTTTTCCAAAAAAAATGCCTCTAAAACATAGGTCCGCGTTATAGGCGGACGAAAAGTAGGTTAAATTTTAGGGTGCGTCTTATACACCGGCAAATACGGTATTTATAGTAAATTGATTAAATTAAATAGTTATAAACTCATTCTTATGATAATTGTGCTTCATTATAATATCACATTTGCTTCATCATAATTGTAATTCATTAGACATATTCATCATAATGTCTGTCATAAATATAAGAATAAGACTTGTTAACATGCTCAAATACCTAATTGTTGTGATCTCAGTAGATTAAGTAAAGTTTATTCTGTTAGATTGAATAAAGTTAAATACTAAAATTCTATCAGTGAAATTTAACTACCTACTTAACTTACCTACACTGTATTAGATTTTCAATTGTTTGTCTAATTATAAATGTGTGTAAACTACCTATATAATACACTTACTCGATTATCCCGGAATCAGTGCATTTTGGAACGAAAAGAGAAAATTATCCTGATCGGATCAACAGAATTTCCATCGATCCGGATCCGGCCGCATCGATTATGGATTGAAAATGACAACGGATTGCAATCCCTAATTATCGCCCTACTTGCAAAATATACTATTTTATTTCAATACGTTTTCTTAATAAAAATTTCTACAACTTTCTTTAACCTTTGATTTTTTATCAAAACAGTAGCGATTCTAAAAGGTAAACCAGCTCATATAAATTTAAATATATGTAGTAAAAATACTGCTGCCTATATAGCAATATGCCGTGATTATCGACATAAACTTAAGTAGAGTAGAAGTGATTGTATCGTATTGGTACGTAAGGTGTTAATGGTTATTTTAGCTTGAATTCACTAGCCGCAAAATCGGGATTTGTAGTTTGTACTACAATAACGTGATTACGGCCACCGTTAAAAATCAGCGTGATTGAAAAGTAGCAGTCACTGATCACGACGATATCAGAAAATAACCATATCGCTCACTACCCAAACAACATCCTTCCTAATGTTTCTAACGATCTCCTATATAGACTCACCCAGGTTGCAAAACTTTTTGATAGGTATAAACAACTACGGATAAAATACAGAGCAACAACAAACACTGGACCGTTGTAGACCCGCTATGCATCAAACGCACCCAACTAAGTGACTCTTTAGGAAACTATTTACGACGACTAAATTCATCGCCATCTCATCTCAATCTCCTTTTTTGACAAATTATATTTCCGGGCAGAAGGACCTCATGGTCGCTAGCCCTTTGTATATCATGAATACAACAAATATATTTCTTCTTCTACTACTAATAGGGAATATGCAATTTTTTTTTTATTTGCTTAATTCACTTTTTACTTCGTTTTAGGATAGTAAAAAATATTAATACTGTTAAATTTGACCTAATAGAAACGTATCACCATTGGTCATAGTTATGTGACGTGCACGTTGACATTTATAGGCCTCGATATTCGCAGATGTAGGTAGGGTGGACTATACACCTCGATACTTTATCAAACACTTTATCTGGTGTACTTACAAAAGTATTTTTGCATTCCGGTACTATACAATATCTACAAAATGGTTTTTTATCTTTTTCCATTATCGAAATAGCAAATTCAATCTGAAAATCCTTAACTGTCTATGCTATGTAACAATGAATGTCATGTGTCCGTCATGGTCATGGGACCGTTCATCCCATTTATCGTTCGCTTTGGATGACGTCGCATAACACATGACATTCAGTGTTGCATAGCATATTTGCATAGACAGTTAACCCTTTCGGCCCTGGCGGTGGCAATTGCCACCGCAACATTTACATGACTCTACTTACTATGTCTCTACTTACTATACAATCCATATTTCTTCTGTTTCACTGTCACTTCAACAAAGCCACCTAAACAAAATACATGCGCAGTTTATGTCATTATTTGACTTGTGTTGTGTGTAAATAAGTGTTTTATAAAGTCGTGCGAGATGGATGCCGATAACCTCAACAATCTATTTGGTAAATAGGAATAATTACTGCGTAAAACCCAATATTGATTAAACTATTACTGATATGTGAACTCTAAGATATGTTTGATAATTAGAACGCAAGATGTTTAAGGATTCTGCCCAAATAATCCTTGTCAAAACCCTTTGAAATTTGTGTACGCAATTGCCACCACTGGGTGTCGCAAAATACGCAAAAATTGATAAAAAATAATTTGTTTTCTGTGCATTCTTAGATAATAATGGAATTGCTCCAATGATTTTTTATTGCAATGTAAAGGAACTATCCCGAAAAATAACTTTACAGGATGCAAATGCAGCAATATTTGCATTGCCTGATTCGGACGTAGAAGATGATGAGGAAAATATAAACGAAATGGATATTGCAAGAGTTAGATGAAGAGTCAACTGAAGAGAAGAATCCAAGAAGAGTCCAAAATTTAAAATTAAAAAGAAAACGAGAAAAAATTAATTGGAAGCGAGATGTGTTTGTTCCGCCAAACGCTATTTTTACTCCCTCTGCCAGTGATGACGAAAATACCAATAAGTGTCAAACTCCAATGACCTATTTTACAAAATATTTTCCAAATAATATTTTCACTGAACTTGACGAAAAAACCAACTCAATTCATAAAAGCGGAAAAAATATCCACACAAACATGGAAGAAACTAAAAAACTTGTAGATCTGCATATTTTCATGGGCATAATTCGTTTTCCCAGATTGAGGATGGACCTGCCACAAAAATAAAATTCGTGGATGATGTCCAAATAACTCGCAATCGTTTCGAAAACCTTAGAAAAAGGTTTTCGAAGCTGCAAACTCGAGACATGTGAAGGGCACTCGCGAATACAGTGCGAAAAGAGCGAAGTGCCCCTCTGCTTTTCTGTATTCTCTAATTGTTTCAAAAAAATTCATATTAAATAAATTATGTTTGTGTTTATGTACGAAACTGTAAGTTTATTAGAATAAATGTAAGTTTTCATTTTTAGCATATTTAGCTTTAGGACCTGCTGGTGGCATTTGCCACCAATAATTAATTCCTATACTAATTAAGCAAATGAGTTCAAATTTGGTATTTATGGTCTTAAGAAGCTCCCCATCAATAATAATTAACAAAAAATATTCTTTTTCAAATTTAAAAATCCAGGGCTGAAAGGGTTAAGGACAGTTCGAATTTGCTATTTCGACAATGGAAAAAGCTAAAAAACCATTTTAGATAGAATGATATTGTATAGTACCGGAATGAAAAACACTATTATAAGTACACCAGATAAAGTGTTTGATAAAGTCCCTATCGAGGTGTATAGTCCACCCTACCTACATCTGTGAATATCGAGGCCCATAAACAGCGCCGTCGTTTGGATTTTGAGACCCCGGGCATATATATTGAGGTGGGGCCCCAATTAAATAAAAAAAAGTAAATAAACAAATAAATTCTAAATTTTTTTATACATTCAAGAAAGGAACATAGATATAGAAGAAATATAATACAATAATATATTAATATAAAATAAAAACAGCCCCCCCCCCCCCCATCTTGAGGACCTAAGCCTCTGTGGGGGCCCCCCTAGCCCGTGTGCCCCGGGCGCTCGCCCGATTGACCGACGCTACTGCGTTAGTCCATTATCATAACTGGGAGGTGTGGTGAACAAAACCTAACCTAATACAAGCATGTTATATAGCTAGCGACGCTACTGCCCATAAATGTCAACGTGCACGTCACATAACTATGAACAATGGTGATGCGTCTCGCAAATTTGAATTTCGCTCGCATATTTTTGACTTTTTGATTTAAATTTTCGGAATTAAATACAAACTAAATGAGAAAATAATGGTATAGGTGGTATTGATAAATCTAACGTAAACATTTTAATAGTTTTAGATTAATTATGCAGTTCCTAACTATTAACATAATTTATTATAAAACAACAGATTATATTAAATATTATTTATTAATTTCTATTCAATATAGGTTTTTATTTAATTTTATAAATAATTCATCAAAACTTGAATTAATTGACTTTATCATTTAAGGGTTATTTTCTTTCCATAATCTACTAATTGAGAATTCTGACACTAATATTTAAATTGTTGCAAGTTAACTATTTTCAACTTCAAAATATTAAGATAGTTTTCAACAATATACTAAATTATAGACAATTATTTAATAATCTTTATGTAATAAAGAATTCCATTAGAATTTAATTAAATTTAAAATCTAATTTACTATTGGTAAAACCATACTACATTATAGATAATTTTATATATACTTAATAAAGTCGGAACACAGCCTTAATATATAAATATGTTCTGAACATATAAATATACCTTTCCAGAACTCTATAATATTATTAGGTCTTTTTAGGACTACCAAAAGAAATCTCATGTGAAATTTTGCCAGTTATTTACTAGCTTTCAGTCCACCTTCATGGCACTTTTTAAGATCATGTATTTGCATTAACTTAAGTGATTATCCATCTGCAGACGCGTTTCGAGATTTGTCTCTTATGAGTGCAGCTTTGCTTTCATGAATAATAATTTTTAAAACACCTACTTGAAACCCACGTGGATGACTAGGGGTTAGAAATTTTTAATTTAACATTTGGTGAGAGAGACATGAACTTAACAGGTTATTGATTTTAATGATAATTTACTATTGGTAAAACCATACTACAATACAGATGATGAGACAAGAGAGAAAAATGACATAAACTTAATAAAGTCGAATACAGCCTGAATATATAAATATATTCAATGTTTTCGGAACTCTACAATATTCTTGGGCCTTTTTAAGACTACCAAAACAAATCTCATATGAAATTTACCAGTTATTTATTAGCTTTCAGTCCACCTTTGTGGAGAAAAATCTAATTTGTTTAAAAATTAAATACTCTTAATTAATAAATCTACTATAAATCTTAAATACATTAAATACTCCATGGATGGAACTACTCTTTTTTATGAATCTTAACTTATGGCATTAAAATTCAATAATAAAAGATGATTTTTTCATCCGAAGGTTATTTTATTCTTTTATAATTTGCTAATCGAAAATCCTGATACAAACACTTTAATCGTTTCAAGTAAAGTATACAGCTTCAGGTATTAAGATTACTTATTACATCATAATAAATGAAAAAAAAATTATTTTCCATTAAATCATTCAGATACATATTTCAATTTAAATAAATATTATATTTAATTTGTAAAATTAAACCTAGTTTATCCAGTCTACAATAGCTTTTTTCAAATCTATACTTATTGCATTAAAACTCAATTAAAAAGAAACTTTGATTTTATAATCCAAAGGTTAATTTCCTTCTTCTTTTGCAATGTACAAATAATGAATTCTGACATAAATATTGTAATTGTAGTAAGTTAACTATACAGTTTCTGTTATTAAGATAATTTATTACAATAATATATAATAAAGAATGCAAATTATTTAATAATTTCTATATAATATTGAATACCATTAAAATACTCACATACATATTTTATATGAATTAAATGTAAATTTGTTTAAAATTAAACTCAATATAAGTACAAAAGCTTTTTTACGAATCTATACTTTATAGGACACTCAATAAGAAAAGAAAAATTTGAATTGAAAAAAAACAATTTCAATTATACATTACATCTTGAAAAGGATCAAGGTTGCAAGGTCACAAACACATTGTGCCAATTCTTTCAGCTTGATTGTTACATGATATAATAATAGAAAAAGAATTACATATCTGAATTAAGGGATATTATTATCATAATGAGAAATAAATAATATTGACTGGCAAATGCAAATATTCTGCCAAGTCTATCAGTTTGATTGTTACATAATATAATACAAAATTCAGAAAAAATGAAGTTTGCATTACGGGGAATAATTATTGTAATGGTAATTTATTGATATAAATTGGTGGAAACAAGTTTTAATGAAATTATCAAAGATCATATTTCAACATACAATGTGTTTAGCCCATTATCATAATTGGGAGGTGTGGTGAACAAAACCTAACCTAATACAAGCATGTTATATACTTGAAAGTTGTAATGTTGGGTAATATAGGATGTTTGTTGAGATGGTTAAGATATAATTACCTAATATATCAGCACTCTTCGATTTGGCTGTTAACCAGGCATCATCCCCGAACTGTCCATGCACAAGTCTTTGGGTTTTCTTGTCTTTCGAGAAACCACAAACAGCACTAATCAGTTGCACGTCTGTCCGCTTTTGTACACTAGGATCAGCAGCTGAGGAAGAAATGTTGGATAATCCATTCCATATAGCACGAGACAGTAATCTTCCAGTTAACCATAGGGAGTGCATTTTGCAATTTTTAAGGGGCACAAAAATGGGGTTTTATTTTATCACGCGCACATGGTTAAATAGATCACTTGGGTAAATAGTTTTAGCACCGGGTAAAACGCCCTGTATTCAATGTGCACCAACTGTCAAATGTCATTGGGTGTTTTATTTGAAAATGGTTAAAAGCGCTTGTCAAATACGCGCACCATTTGTTTCACAGTGTTGGTTTGTTTTCTCGGTCTGCTTTGACGTTTTTGTTACGTTCGCTGCGCAAGTCAGTGCGCAGCAAAGCACATGACTGTCACAAGTTCGTCCTCTTGATAAAATCAAAAATATCTCTCAAATAGGAAAATTAGATTTCTGAAAACAAAAGAAACACAAAAATATTAATTAAAAAATTTAATTGTTTTACAGATTTATTTTTTTATTTTTAAATTCAATTAAATTTAATATATTCACATACTATATTATACTATTTATAATCTTTTATCGATATCTATCTAGATTCAGTCAGTTGTTAAATTAAATTCAAATTGTTTCGATTTGTTTATAGCATAATTCAAATTATCAAATAATAAATTTTGATTTGTTGGATTGTCAGTCTGGAGTTGCTAAGAACGAATTGGCGCTCGATTTTAAACCATGTTAAGAAATTTAATAAAACAAATTTGTTCTTGATTCTATCACATTTACTAGCACTAGGTCATTATAATTGATTTTAAATTACCTATAAAACATTTTTTTGCAAAGTTTATAGTTCTTAAATTTTACAGTTTGGAATAACGACCGAATCAATAATAATATTGATCTTAATATTTTTCAGATTTACAAGAAAATTTGAAAAATATTAAGATTCTAAATAGAGTCTTAGATGTTTGTTAGTTTAAAATATTACAATTTCCTCTTAAATAAATCAGCCTCAATTCAGATACTTTTATTAATAAATAGTTACCGTACCGAAATACTCGATTGCATTTGGATGGATCCAGAAGCATTTGGGCTCATAAGCTATATAAGACAAGACTTAAACTAACTAGAGAAGACTAGACAAAAGTAGACTGACTAAATTGAGCTTAATATTATATAATTCTCTCTACGCTTAGCATTCAATAAACCGTAAATCTTGTGTTAATGGTGTGTGAAAGGCATCGTGAACTGCAGAAATATAGCAGCGCCGTGTATTCAGCTCCCATATCCGTGCGAATTTTTTTAAAAAGTCTGGATTTTAGCGGCCTAGTTTTTATGAAGTTTACTACGTCACTGACACGTTATAATACCTGGTTCAATTTAATTACGTATTTAAGTAAGTATTAACAACTAAGCTCACTGTGACTGATGCAATGGTTCCACATAGCATGCGGTGCTTTTTTATGCTCATCACGGTGGTCATTTTTATCACTAAACGACTTTCAACAAAATGGAATCTTTTATCGAAATCTATCTATAATCAGTCAGTTTAAATTAAAATCGTTTCAATTTGTTTATAGCAGGGGTTCCCAAAGTGTGCGCCGTGGAGAGTCAAGTAAAAAACCACCGAATGTTAAGTGAAACCATTGCATCATCCATACGGAAGCGCTTGCCTCGAAGTCAATGCTCTGAATTGAACCAGGTATTATAACGTGTCATTGCCGTAGTAAAATACATAAAAACTAGGCCGCTAAAAGCCAGGATTTTCAAAACAGTTTGCATGGATATGGTAGCTGGCCACACGGCCCTGGTATATTATTGCATTTCATGATGGCTTTCACGTGGCAATGTTTTATTTCGTGCGTTCGAATTAAATAAAGAGATTCACACTTTTTTACAAGAAGAAGGTCATGATCCAGATGCGTTGCCGAACCAGACTGTTTGCTAAAACTAGCAAATATGTGCGATATATTTGACAAACTGAATAATTAGAATTTGTCTCTGCAAGGCAATAACATGCACATTGTGAAACTATTGTAGAAGATTGCGGCGTTTCGGAAAAAGCTGCAGATATGGATAAAACAATGAAGATGGCGGTTAAGATTTTATCCCGCAATTGCATAAATATGCGGCCTCTAATAAGCTTGTGTCTCACAAGACTTGTTTCGCGGAACAGTTTGTGTTTTGTGAATGGTTTTCGAAATAATTTGACGAAGACGATGTCGGAAAATTTGCGTGGATTGAAGATCCTTTCTTGCACAAGCTCCACCAGAATTAATTTTGCAAGAAGAAGAGAGTCTCATTGAACTCTCTTGCGACAGGAGCCTTGAAACAAGATTCACGTATTCTGATTTGGTGGGGTTTTGGATATCGGTCCAAAATGAATATTCAACAAGTTCTAAAGCTTTAAGAATTCTCATTCTCTTTGCAACACTTTATTTATGTGAAAATACGGACTTTCAGCTGTAGCTGTGATAAAGAGCAAATATTGCACAAAGATCATTGCGCATTAAGAAATTAGAGTAGCGGTCTTAAGACTTATCCCACGCTTTGAAAAAATGGGTGGAGATCAAGGAGACGAAGCTAACACTTCATACTGACTAAGTTGCCATTGTATTTTATTTACATTTTTTTCTTAAATAATAAATATAGTGTTGTGTATCAGTATAAATATAAACACTCAGCTTCATATTGTAGATGTTTTAATGTTTTTCCCTATCTACCTAGTATCGTTGTAACCTATTACGACTAGCTAGGGTGCCGAGACAAAATACTAAACCTGTAAATGCTCCGCGAACTAAAAAGTTTGGGAACCCCTGGTTTATAGCATATATCAAATTATGAACTAACAAATTTTAATTTGTACGCTTGCCAGTCTGGAATTGCTAAAAACAAATTGGCGTTAGATTTTGAACAATGTTATATAGGTGCCCGAGGCGGTGGTTGCGTAGTAGACAACACATCAGATTACTAATCCACAAGTCCCACGATCAATTCCCGGGGTACAAGTATGAAATAAGAAACCGTTCTCCTGTGCATGGCTCTTGCAAGACCATCACAGTAAAAATCTGCCTAAAAAATAATGGGCTCGCCACCCATTTTAAAAACTGTAATGGCCCCTAATAATCTCGACATCCGAGAGGGTACACAAAAATTCAATGATCATAAAATGTCATATATAAATAGGTGACCAAATTTTTTATCATAGTCACAGGTTTCCAAAATTATCCAATCTGCCCATTTTTTTATAGAAATTGTTTAGTAATAAGAAAGATACTATTAATACAAGATTCGGTTTAGTGAGAGTTAAATATAGTGAGAATTATTTATTTAAATTTAGCTTAGGTTCATCTATTATTGTTCGATATTGTCCAGTGAGAGGCAATTGGTTTTAAGTAAAGAACCATTTTCTATGAATAAATTTAAGAAATCTTAAAGAAGAGTCGCATAGATGATTACGTTAGAAAGCACTGTAGATCATTTCTATTCTACAAAATTTCTATTCACAAATGTTATATATTTAATAACTTTCTAATTGTTTATTAAATATATAATACGGCTTGTCACATGCTAAAGAAAATACAGGCAATGATTTTAAATCAAAACATTACTGTGATAAGTGTGATGATCTCTATCATTTTGAGTGTTCTATCATGAATTTTCTTTGGAGATATTAAAATTTGCAGAATCTTCACTTCAATAAATCAATTCAATTTAATTTTTTTACAAGAAACTTAAAATATATATTTTGGACGGGCCGAAGAGCCACACGACTGAACGAAATAGCCAACAAGATTTTCCAAGTTCATCAAGAAACTCGGGAGAGCTGGAGAGAAGGGAACATCGAACCAATTTTCAAAGTAGGAAATAATGGAGAAGCTGAAAATTACAAAGGCATGACGCTCATGGATACATCATATAAGATATATGCAACAGTAGTGGAGAAGAAAGTACAGGAAGAAATTGAGGGAAAGGAAGTGTTTCCTGAATTACAAGGGGGATTTAGAAAAGGAAGGGGAACAACGGACCAGTTGATTACCTTAAAATACGTAATATAGCAAGAGCTGGCACAGCAAAGTGGAAAGGTGTAGGTATGCTTTAGTCATAGATCTTAAAGCGGCATATGACACAATAAACCGAAAGATGCTATGGGAAGCAAAAGGGGATTATTGGGTGGCTAGTGAAGGCGGTTAAAGAACTTATACAACGGTTAAAGAACGCCCTGTCGTATCGCCACTTCGCCCTGTCCTATTCAACGAAAGAGAGTCCTATTCAACCTAGAGAGGATGAAAGAGGAATGCATAATGTTAGCAAAATTGTTGGTTGAAAGGAGTAGGGAGATAGAGTTGCAGACAAGACAAGACATAGACGAAAGCAGGTACCTACTACCGGAATTACAACAAGGTACAAGTATACGGCAAACTTACTCTGTATCTAATAAGAGGTTCCAGCGGTATACAATGTAGAATAGCCAGGTTTCGGTGTGGCAACGAGGAAAAGGGAGGAATGTACTGGCTAAAGTCTTTGTCTACCATATGCAGAGAGAAAACTGACAGGTGGGCATATTGGATGGAAAAGTGCAAAGGGTTGACATGGGAAGTACAGGAGAAGAAAAAGCGTAAAAACTGGGAGCCTTGCATGGACGAGTCAGGTAGCGGGTGACCCATAATGCGTCAAATTTTAGAGCGGAAAGGAGTATTGTGGAAAGAATTTAAGGAGTGAGAAAAGTTAGTGCGGGCGAAGAATTTTTCATTTTTAGTTTTTAAGTATTGGTTTATATTTTTGGGTTGGTGTTGTTAGTTCTTTTTTTATTTATTGTTTTGTTTTTTGTGTAGTGAGGAAGTTTCTGTATTCTGTTGATAATAATGCTAATAAAGGAGAGACACACTGGTCCGACGTACGCAACGTATGCAACGCATTACGGTATCTGGACTCTTGATTTTAGATGAAAAACTATGCCATAGAACACACTTATCGTATGCAACGCAATCACATGCCTCACACGCAACGTCGATCTGTGATGTCCAGATCTGCGCTGGAAGGTGAAGGGGATGTTCGTACGAAATCCACGCGTGTTGATCACACGCGTGTGTTTCTAGAACTTATGCGTAGCACGTTTTAAACAAATATACTTTTGATGCAAGCGTTCTGTTGCCAAAATAGTTAAAATGGGGGATGAACAGGTGAACAGATTTAAAGTGTATTTTAGACATGCGAAACTGTATTTTAGACATGCTCAAACTGTATTTTAGACATGCTAAAGTACATAAATAATCGATCTTCATCAGATTACAGTTTCTGCATTAAGGTATGGTATTCTCCAACTTTTTCTCTTTGTTTATTTGTCTCATGAACCCAATATCTTTTCTTCTTAACTTTAGTTTTTGTGGCGCGGAAATATTCATTTAAAAATAGTAAACTCAATAAATCATCCTGAAACTCGCTATCAGAATCAGAAAACATGACTTCTAGACGCACTAGTGCACCTTCTGAGAAATTACAACAGCGTCTGATGCAAAATTTACGTTACATACGCGGAACGAGTGTGCACACCAATTCTCCCACGTTGCCTCGCATACGTTGCATACGTGGGACCATTGTGTCTCTACCTTAAAGGTAATAATAATAATAATTACAGTCGTATCTCATCGTATCTAGTCTTGTCTAGCCTTCACTAGTGTCGTCAATCTTTTCTAGAAATCACAAATAAAATTGTGATGAATTTAGGGATATGTTCATGAATTAAATTTTGAATATTATGAACTGTAAACTAAATTAACTAAAAAAATCACGTCTAATATCCTTGTACCTCCATTTATTCCTTGCGCTTATTGCAAGATATAAATTTTGTCCTCATTTATAATTGTTTTTTTGCGTTGAAGCCGTATGATATTTTGACGTTTTCTCATTTGTAAAGGTAATTTTAGAATTTTCTTTTATTCTAAGAAATATTTGGTTCTGTAGGTCTTCAGTAGATCTCAATCTTAAATTAACCCCTAAAATTGTTATCTCAGTTCCAGCATACAGACCATTTTGTAGGCCCCAAATTTAGATATCAGTTTAGTATTAGATTATCAGTTTAGTATCAGACACAAGAATATTAAAGAGTTTACGTTTTATATTATGCAAATAGGTATTTAAAATTAAATTCAAATGATTGTATGTTCTTACATAGGTACAAATAAATATATTTACAAAAAAATGTTCAAATTTACTTTACTTTTAAATTCTACTTTTAAGAGTTAGTTTATTTTAATGGGATAATGAAATGTAGGTACATTTAATTTATTTCTGGAGATGAAAAGTGCAAACTTACAATGTGAAGTATGTGCGTGATAACGGTAGTGCGCTCGAGTTACACGAACGAATGATAAAATCGGAACCATAAGATGGGTTTTGCGGACTATTTGACCGAACACAATTTCCCACACCTATAAAGCAAATCTAATACGGTAGGTCAACTAGAGATGACACCAAGATGCAATTAGTGAGTCATGTTTATTTTTTAAATTTTACACCTTATTTTCTTTTATATTAAATCCTGTTTATTTAGTTAATCTGTGTACTATGTAAACACTCCGCATATAAATATTATCTAACAACCATAATTGCAGTAAACTCTGTACATATGTATATAATTTTTAATAGAATTTTTTAGTTATTATCAAATTTAATATAAAGTTTTTGTTTTTATATACATTTTTATTATATATTTTGTTTTTGTTTACTTTATAGCTTACATATAAAGCAAAAAAAAAAAATTGTAATAGTATGGATATAGTACAAAAAAATATATGAATATTAATAACAACACCAATATTATTTTAATAAGTCGTTCGGAAAATAATTTCATTTTTTGTCGAGTGATGTTAGCTGTATTTTTAACCTGAGAACTTTATTCTTTACCTAAGAAAATGTTTCTTAATTTAAGTTTTTTATAAAATATTTTTATATAAACATTTTAAATCAACTTTACGTTTCAAATTAAACATACAGGTCTACAACACCAACCTTCATTTTCAGTTATATAAGAACGTGAAGAACTGGAAAATCGATTAATTCTATTGTTAAAACTTACATTTTAAATTCGCAATAAGTTCATTACAATTTCTTTTTGTAGACGCAGTTATTAAAATAAGTTTATCTTAATAAATCACTTGTTTATACTAAAGATATCACAAAAAGACGTCACTCTGCATTGGCGCTGACAATTTCATTATCATACGGCTGTGAAACTTTCATAACACACGGCACGTGATCTGTTGTGATAAATTTAGCGCGAATTAGAGACACCGCAACCTTATGCACCGCATGATACCCTATTTACCACTGAATGCACATTCGATTCACTTAATAATTTTAACTTATTTGTTCCCAATAATCTATTATTTTTCTAATTTCTTGATATCTTATTTGTTTTTCAATAGATTGCGGATCTAGTGAAAAATCGCAGTGTGTGGCTATTTTTATTAATTCATATATTTATTAATTACAGTTTATTCCCCATTCCAAAGTACGGGTGGTAATAATACGTCAATTTAAAATTTAATTGGATTCTATTATGTAGATAAAAAACAGATATACATTTATTTATCAGTTATTTACATTATTTTGTTGCGCGAATTGGTTATTAAATTTGAGGAGTATTTACTTTCATTTCCACACTATTTTTCGTTATCGATTTGATTTTTATATTTTGTCACACTTAATTAAAGATCCGTTTTATTATTTCCAAATCCGAGTTTTTATATATCGATAATCGGAATAATTATCTACTAAACTTTATTCTCTTCAAATTAAATCAAAATACTGTATTTAATTTATAATGACAATATTTTACATTTACGTACCTAAATAAGAAGTCTATTTGGAACTACACTGTCTGACAGAGACAAAAAATAATAGGCAGATAAAACAAGAGACACAAGACTAGATAGACAAGAATAGACCAAAGCGGCAATTCTAGACAGATAAACCTGGAGAGTCTAGATAGAGAATACTAGGCAGGGCTGGAGAGACAGGGCTAGAGAGACAGGGCTAGAGACACAAGACTAGACAAATAAGACTAGACAGACAAGACTCTCACCAAATCCCCTATTCTACCTTGGCTTTTAGTATGCGCCACCCCGGTATCGCATATATTGCATTCATTCAGGGTGGGCAGTCCGGACGGTTAATGAAAACCGCCCTAGTTGTCGCCTCCCCGACCAGGATTCGAACCCGGGTCTCCCGCATTGAAAGGCGGGTATGAGACAGACAGACTAGACAGACAAAACTAGACGAACAAGACTAGACAGACAGGACTAGACAGACAAGACTAGACAGACAAGACTAGACAGACAAGACTAGACAGACAAGACTAGACAAACAAGACTAGACAGACAAGACTAGACAGACAAGACTAGACAGACAAGACTAGACAGACAAGACTAGACAAACAAGACTAGACAGACAAGACTAGACAGACAAGACTAGACAGACAAGACTAGACAGACAAGACTAGACAGACAAGACTAGGCAGACAAGACTAGACGGACAAGACTAGACAGAGAAGACTACTATTTTTCTTATTAGACAGACAAGTAGACAGACAATAGTAGACCAACAAGAGTAGACAGAAAAGACTAGACAGCCTATTTGTTTGATTTTTTCATATGTGTGCATATGAAACTCGGCATTCCGTCAAGCTCGACACTATGCTGGTTGTGTTTCTTAATATACTGATGCCAAGACATTATCAGTTTATATCAGATTGATTTTTTTAACTAAACCGATTGTCGTGGTCTAGTCTGGTTAGTTTCTTCGCATTGTTAGTATGCCACCATCCTTTTTAATTGACCTAAGCTGCTCTTGGTTATTAGGCCATGTAAAGCCGTTTTGTTTGAAGTCTAGCTCCAGAGTTTGCCTCCATTGTTTAGTATCTGGACAAGAAAAGATAGCTTGTTCCGCAGTGTCATTTTCATCACACTTGCATAACCTCGTCCCAAATCTGTGAAGATACGCCCCGAAGTTACCTTGGTCAGTTATTAGTTGAACCGAGTTGTGAGACAGACAGACGTTAAAGCTTTTCCAGACTGTCATGGATGGTATTAACATCTTGGTCCACAATCCTGTTTTAGCAGTTCACCATCTATCCTTCCAGAGTTCCTCATAGTGTTCCCTGGAATTCGATTTAAGTACTTGCCTAGTCAATCTGCTATAAGCGATAGGGAGATCGTCCATGTTGCAAGTTTAGCGAGTCTGTCTGCTCGCTCATTACCATCGATTTCAGCGTGACCTTTAACCCAGTGCCATCGGAGCTAGACCCTCTTCGATACACACGCTGCTATTTTCCGGGTTTCCATTAACAATTCAGTGGGCGAATTCATGTGCTTCAATGCGTCAAGAACGAAGCGGTTTTTACATAAAATTGAGCAAGAGCAGTTGGATTGCTCTTCTACATGACGCAAGGCGTTTTATATGGCTATAAGCTCCGCCTGGAAGATACAGCAGTAATACTCTAGTCTAATCTGCTTATAATGTACCTCCTATCCGCCAAAGTATACTACAAAGGCAGCTCCTGTACCACTATTGGATTTTGAACCGTCTTTATACACCCGAAGATGGAGCACAATCGTAGGTGTAAAATTTTAATTGACCAATGGCAGCTTCGAAGGGTGGAGAAATGGAGTGTTGATGATATTCTCAAAATTACCTGAGGTTACACCTAAGCCCAAGACGTCTCTTATTAATAAATCATCTGCACTGGAATGCGAGCTATAAAGTGCCAACTGTCTTAGGTGGATGTAGACCGGAAGAATACCGGAAATCACGCAAGCTCATAGTCTCATTGGAGACTGTGCGATATGTCTTGGCTGCACGGATAATAGTGAGGCGCTGTACTCCCAATTGCTTAAGCTTTCCTTTAACACCGCAAGGCCGGTGCCAAATAGGGCTGTAAACTATTTCTGATCTCCCTAGACCCCATTCCTTTTTCACAGCAAGACCCAATCGTTGTCCAAATTGTTTCACTGTACCACATGCAAGCCTTATGTGTTCCTTAAAGTAAAGGGATCTATCAATTATGACGCCCAAATACCTGAGATGATGTTGGCATTTTATCTTTGTGTTACCAAGAGTGAAAAAGTGACTTCTCTGTTTTAATGATCTGCCGAAGAATAGGACTCCAGTCTCTTTGGGATTGAAATTTAGTCGACAGTCGGCTGACCATTGTTGAACACTTGCCAAAGCAGTCTCCTTTAGTCTCCTTTAGTTCCGAAATGCTGTTACTTCTGCAAAGCAGAAGAGTGCCATCTGCATAAGCTGATTTCACATTCTTCGACAAATTTCTTTTAAGAATGGTGCAATAAAGAATGTTGCAAAAACCTGGTTCATATTTCGAGCCCTGCGGACAGCCTGATTAGCCCTTCTCAATTAGCCTGCTAATGACAAGCGGTCACCATGCATTATCAAATGCTCCACTAATATCTAGTGCTTCCCGTATGTACTCAACGGCTCTTTAAATAGCTTGGACAGTTCTTGTTCACTTTCTGAAGCCGAATTGGTTTTTGTGAACCAGATTGTTTTTATAGAAAAAGTGCTCGATTCTTGTGACAAGCAGGGATAAGCAACTGATCGGCCTGAAATCCTCGTGGATAAAGCCGGTTTATTGGGTTTGGGAATGATCTTTATCTATCTGTCTATCTAACTGTTCAAGTTACAAGGCTAGACAGACAAGACAAAACAGACAAGACTTCAGAGACAAGACTTGACAGACAAGACTAGACAGATATGACTAGACATACATGCTTAGACAGACAAGAATAGACATACAAGGCTAGACAAACAAGACAAGACAGACAAGTCTAGAGAAACAAGACTAGACAGATAATCTAGCCTCACTTCAGATAAGTGATTATAAATTAATCACAAACTTCTGCAGCACAACTACAAACGGAGGAGGCGTTGCAATCTGGACGAAAACTGTTCTGGACAACAGTACAGATATATGTGAACTACCCATTGACGCAATTTCAATTGAAAGGGATATTGAAATTTGTGGTCTCAAATGGTGAGCTGAAAACCAAAACACAATAATAATTAATACATACAGACCGCCTACGGGATATATAATAACTTTTATGATTCAACTAGAACTTACATTAGATAAAGTGTTTGCTGCGGACCATAACATAATATTAACAGGCGACTTTAACATCAACTTTGCCGCCAACAGCAAAGAAAAAAACAATCTGGTTAATATGCTTTGATTATATGGACTATGTCAAAAGGTGGATAAGTACACCCGTGTGACCGCTACATCCAAATCACTAATAGACAATATCTTTAGAAACACAGGAAACTTAATCAAAACAACAGTTCATGACACCAGCTTATCGTATCACCGATATATTAACCTAATTTCTGCAAGCAACCTAAATCCACACAAAACGACATACTGCACAAAAAGATTCTTTTCTGCGAAAAACAAAGACACATTTTCTAAAACATTAACCTAAGAAAATTGGGACGAAATGTACAATGAAACAGGCTGCAACAAAAAACACAACAATTTACCCAAACACTACAATTTCAGTTCTTCTTATGTTTTCCGCTAAAGAGAGTTAGACAGAAGAGAAATAGTCAGCCCTGGGTCACAAAAACAATCAAAACATCTAGCAGAAATCTTCATTACCTCCTCCGACGAAAAAACAAATTCCCCATATTAACATCCTTATATACAGAACAAATTACAAACAAATTCCCCATATTAACATCCTTATATACAGAACAAAGAAAAAGACACTTTAATCTTCTACTTCAAACAAAACAAAGTTTCTATAATAAATGGATAGCAAATTCAACCAATAAACAAAAAACCCTATGGACCATCATTAGAAACATATCAAACAAACCAGAACTAAGAGAAACTATCACAATAAAATTAAAAGATTGCACCTTCACTGATGACCGACTTATACAAGACCCAAAATATGTGGCAACATTATTTAACACACATTTCAACTCGATTCCTAAATTAATAGCCTTCTAACCTGAAAAATATTCTTCCCACACAAATTACCACCAATCAGAGGAATCAGAGGAGATGTTAGGAATTCTAATCAAATTAAAAAACAAACAGACCAGTGGACCAGATGCACTACCATGTAATTTAATAAAAGGTGTCATGATCGGACTAGTAGCTCCTATTGATTCTTCTTATTTATTTAGTTAATCCTTCGACACGGAAATATTCCCAGGGATATTGAAAACGACACTGATAATCCCCGTATTCAAGAAAGGCGACAAAACACAGGTATCCAACTATAGAGCCATAGCAATGGTATCAGTAATTTCCAAAATCTTCGAGGCGTGCATGCTCAATCGACTAACATCCTTCATTGAGAAATATAACCTTATCCAGACGCAGCAACATGGTTTCAGGAAAAACAAGTCCACATCGACAGCAATTGTTGAGCTATATAGCAAAATTCAAGAGGAAGTAGACCATGGTAAAAGCCCAGTTGGCATTTCTGTGACCTCTCGAATACGTTTGACTGTGTCTCTCACAGTCAACTTCTAAGCAAACTAGACAAATATGGAATTAGGGGAAAACGTTCAAATGGTTACAGTCATATCTAACAAATCGTAAAAATTATGTAAAAATCTCTAACGGAAAAGGAAGCGCACAATCGGAATCACTAACATCTGATATTAGACTACCGCAAGGTAGTATTTTATCTCCGACACTATTCTCGTTATACTTAGCATATTTGTAGATTGTAGATTGTAGATATGGTGGTGACGACTTGTACTGAGGCCTTTATAGATCTATTGTACCCCACCCTCCTCCTCCAAGTATTGGTGTACTTACCCATTTAGAGCGCCTCCTTTAATCCTGATTCCTTTAGGAATTTCAGGATCTGGGTGGGATTCAAGACCTGCAGCTCCTCTGTGTTCAAGCAGTGAGCCCCAAGGTACATCGATCTCTTGCGGAGTAATGCTCCGCAGTCTTTCAACAGATGTATGGGGGTTTCCTCTGCTAAGCCACGGAATCTGCATCCGTCATCCTCCTCTAGGCCTAGGGCCTTGAGATGTTTCCTAAGTCTGCAGTGTCCCGTCAGGTTTCCTGTCAGAATTCTAAGCTTGTTCCTGCTTAGTTTCAGGCAAGCTTTTGTTCTCTTCTGGTTAAAAGATCCCAGCATCACTTTGGATTGCCTTAGCCCTGGAAGTTCTTTCCAGGTTTTCATCCATTTTCCTCTTGTTTCTTTATCTAAACTTTTGTGGATGGTGTTGACACTCATGCCGCAAAAGGGTTCCGGACCTATAAAGGGGCTACTTGATCCCTTGTTTGCTAGGTGATCGGCTTCTTCGTTCCCGTCTGTACCAGTGTGTCCTGGTACCCAGTATAGCGTTACTTTCTTATCCCTGCCAAGCTTGTTCAGCTTCCCCACACAGTCCCATACCAGTTTGGATCTGATGGTGTATGAGCTAATGGTCTTAATGGCTGCTTGGCTGTCTGACAGGATAGCAATTCGTTTTTTGCGATAATTCCTGTCGAGGTTAAACTGTGCACATCTTTCGATTGCGTGTACCTCTGCTTGGAAGATACTTGGGGATGTTCCCATGGATTCGAAGTTTCTGCACCAGTACCTTCCTTTGTCTTCGAACCATCTGTATACCACTTGATGGCATTTTGCTCTATGTCGTAAGCTGAGGATTCGTCGCTCCAATCGGCTTTACTACCGCACATTGCTGTGTAGTTTTTCTCGAAGTGGTATTTCCATACCATTTCGTCTTTTGGTACTTCCAGCCAGGGGATCTTGGCAGCGAGGCTGTTTCGGTCTCTGCTCCCGATTATTTTACCTCTGTCCATTCCTTCCTTGCTGAACCTTATGATCGCCGATCTGGCGGCCCTTTCCACCACAAGGTGCAGCGGAGTCAGATCCAGCATCAGCTCCAATACTGCTGTCGGACACGACCCCATCGCCCCCGTGATGCATACACACGCCAGTCTTTGAATCTTCTCAAGCTGTTTCCTCATAGAGGCCAGCTTGATTCTACTTCCCCACGCAACTGCCCCATAAGTGATTGCAGGTCTCACTATCATGATGTACATCCATCGCAGGATAGTGGGGTTACAACCCCACGTTTTTCCTGCCAGATTTCTGCACACCATTAGGGCGCGTTTGGCTTTACCTACCGCTGCCCCAGCGTGTCTATTCCATAGGAGTTTGCTATCTAGTGTGATACCCAGATACCTTATCTCCTGTTGGTATTCTACTGCCTTCCCATCTATGAATATGGGATTGCCTACAGGCAATTTAGTTTTCTCCTTCTAGTAAATGGTATCACCGTGGTTTTGCTCGGGTTGAGTTTCAGTCCCACTGTTTGACACCATCTACTAGTTACGTTGAGGCCTCTCTGAACAATTTCACAGAGCGTTCCCTCAAATTTCCCTCTAGCCATTGTGACTATGTCATCGGCATAACCTTGACATTTGATGTCTAGGTCGTTTAGCCTAACCAGTAGTTCATCAACTACCAGGCTCCACATTAGCGGTGATAGTACACCTCCCTGTGGGCACCCTCGAGTTGTGGAGATCTTAATGGTGTCTTTTCCCACTTTTGTCTCCGCCGTTCTAGTTCTCAGCATTTCTCCCATCCACTTTGAGATAGTGCTGTCGATATTCCTTCTTTCGAGGGCCGCCCTGACAGCCTCGTGTGTTGTCAAAAGCTCCCTTTATATCTAAGAAGGCACACATCGCTACTTCCTTTATCTCTAGTGCTGCTTCTATTTCGTTTGTCAGCTGATACAGGGCGGTTTCTGTGGATTTCCCTGCTATGTAAGCATGCTGACTCCTGTGTAGTGGTGTACCTACCAGCACTATAGTCCTAAGGTAATTATCAATCACCCTCTCCATTGTCTTTAACATAAAAGGTGTTAGACTAATGGGTCTAGATGACTTCGGTTGAGTGGTGTCTTTCTTCCCCACCTTCGGTATAAATACCACGTTAGCCCTTCTCCATAGCTCCGGTATATATCCGAGCGCTAAGCTTCTAAAGATATTTAGGAGATACGGCATTAGTTCTCTCTCTCCCTTTTGTAGGAAGGCAGGAACTAGTCCGTCCACACCTGGGGCCTTAAAAGGCTGGAAAGTGCCGATAGCCCATATGATTCGGTTTTCCGTACAGATGGACGCTACCCTCTTCCAGTCGGCCCGACTTGGTTTCCGTGGTTGCATCAAGCCCTCGGTCTCCCTGTATCCTCTACATCCCGGAAAATGGGTTTCTAGTAGGAGGACAGCTCTTTGCTCTTCATCCTCCGTGAAGATCCCATCCGGTTTCTTGAGAGTGGTTGTCATTTCCACTCTATCCTTCGCTAGTGCTTTGTGCAGTCTAGCTGCCACCGGCGTGGATTCTATGTTTTCACAGAAGATCCTAAAGTTTTCCCTTTTTGCCCTTCTGATCTCTTTGTTGTAGGTGGTAAGCACCTCGGAGTATTCTAGCCAATTTCCGTATTGCTTGGCTTTGTTGAAAAGCCTACGTACTTTTGCTCTTAATGTAGACAAATTTTTGTTCCACCATTTTTCGTCCTTATGCTCCTTCACGGTTTTTACCGGGCAGCTGGATTCAAATGCCGTGGTGAATGCTACATTTATTTCTCCGACAGCCTGCTCCAGCACGGTGTAGTGTTTGATACTACCCCGCACTGTCACCTGCTCTAGGTTTTCTTTTAGTTGGGAACTAAACATAGGCCACACAGTTTGTCTGGGGTTTCGAATGGGGGTGTTTTCCTCACTCCCTCCTTCCAGCTCAAACTCTATGATCCTATGATCTGACATTGAGGGCTCACTTGAAACCCTCCACTTTTTAATTAGTTTACTTACGTTAGCGCTACCTACCGTAATATCCAGTACCTCATTTCTGACTTTAGTGACAAATGTTGGTGTGTTCCCAACGTTGTATACAATTAAGTTCTCTTTAATGAGGTATTCTAAAAGGTACTCACCCCTCTTATTATTGTCCGTGCTGCCCCATATCTCATTGTGTGCGTTCGCGTCACATCCCAGGATGAGTGGCAGCCTTCTCCTAATACAGTGTTCCACCAGCTTTTGAACTTCAATGGGTGGTATGCTGTTACCATCGCCAGGGAAGTATGCTGATGCATACCCTTGCATATAAGACCCTCGGTCTTGATCAGGGCCTGAATCGGAACTAAATCCCGCGTTAAAAATTCTGAAAGACATAAGTAATTTATGCCCTTTCTTACCATATTGCAAGTTCTAGGGAGACCTCACGGCTGTCCCATACCAACTTACATTCCCTGTTGCTAAGGCCTCTGATCTTACCTCCGTAGGTCCAGGGTTCATGAAGCAGCGCTAGCCCTAGGTGCTGCTTAGTGAACATTCTAGCCATCACAGCTGAAGCTGTTTTGGAATGATGGATGTTCACTTGGGCTATTTTGGTGCGCCTGCTGGTCATTCTTGTTTTGTGACAGGAGGCGGCAAGCCCTCCTCTGTCCCTACAAGTACATCTACCTCTGCCTTCGTACACATGGCTGGACTGCTCATGTCTACGAGTGTGAGGTCAAGGTCGTCTTTCCGGAAATCCGGGCTGACTTCCTTGTTCTCTGTGTCGGTTAGGTCCCGCACACATGGATTATTTTTACTTTTGGAATTCATATAAATCCCACGAGTGGCAAGGGAACTAAAGGTCCGACCCGTCAGAGCCCCGCTTGACATGGTAAGGCTTGATACCCTCTGAGGTCGCCAGGCATCAGAGGGGCTCCGTTAGCGATGGCCGGTTGCTCTTGGCCACCAACCAGTCCTTCCGGCACGGGTCGCATGACACCTTGGATTAAGGGTTTGGAAGTTCTTGGTTGTTCGCTCTCCGCTGACCGCTCCGACCGGAGTTGTACTCCTGTCGGTAACGTCTAACGGTTTGTTGCGAAACTAAGCCCTCACACTACGACAAGGTGACTTCCAGAGTGAGGGACTTAGCAGATACAACTACATATATTGGCTGCCACCCCTGCACTCTATATGCGGACGACTGCAGTTTCTTAATATCCCACAGATCTCACAAGGACAATGAAACCCACGCCAACAACTTGCTAGAAACCTTGAACAGGTGGTTCTCTGCAAATAACCTCTATCTAAACCAAAACATAACCAGCTATGTGATATTTCACACTCATCGTAGATCCATAGAGGACTAAAAAAAAAAATCGGCCAGTGTGATATAAGCAGAGATAAGATGGTGAAATTCCTTGGTATACACCTTCAAGAGACTCTGAAATGGAACAATACCATCGAGATAATGATAAAAAAAGTTAATACGAAATAACGGTATGGGGTCAAGCACCTCTAGCAAAGACCCTGTTTTTAGCACAAAAGAGTGCACAAATAAGTGCAATATCAGGCGTAGCTACCACTACCTCATGCAAACCTCTCTTCAAACAATTGAAGATTCTCACGCTTCCAGGTTTCTATATATTAGAGATGGCCTGCTTAACATTTAAAAATAAACACAAATTCTCCAAGAGCAAATATATACATACACAACTACCCTACAAGAACAAGAGATCTTTTATGTATACACGGAAAAAAGTACACTCTAGAAATTACAGTTTAAATAGTAGCATCGGCCTTACGAATATGAAACTGTAAATACTAACAGTTGCGTTTTTTTAAATTACAGTTTCCGGTATTATTAGTAAATAAGTTTTAAAAATTACAGTATGCGACTGCAATCTTTACAAATTTGTATTCGTAAGGCCGCTGCTACTATTTAAACTGTAATTTTTTGAGTGTATTATATCCGTGTAGGAAAAACTAACCTAAGCCTCTGCACAGGACCATATAATACCGGAAAAAGATATACAACCAGCTACCTTCGTATTTAAAGCAAGAATGCCAAAAAAACTTCTACAAGCTTAGCGACATCTACCAATAATATAAGATAAATGTATCTATATGTAACTTTACCCGTACAAATAATTTGTATTCTAATGGGAATAAAGTAATTTGAATTTGATTTGAATTTGACAGGAATAGACAGACATGAGTGGACAGACAAAGCTATACACACAAGGCTAGATAGATTTTTTAAAGTGGTTTCGTAGAGCTCTTACTAAACCCCCTACTCGACTTTAGCCTTTAGTATGCGCCACCCCAGTATCGTATATTTCGCATTCATTCAGGGTGGGCAGCTCGGACCCGGGTCTCACGCAATGCCACACGGAAAAAAGTACACTCTAAAAATTACAGTTTAAATAGTAGCAGCGGCCTTACGAATACAAATTTCTAAAGATTGCAGTCGCATACTGTAATTTTTAAAACTTATTTACTAAAATACCGGAAACTGTAATTGCAAAAAAGCAATTGTTAGTTTTTACAGTTTCAAATTCGTAAGGCCGGTGCTACTATTTAAACTGTAATTTTTAAAGTGTGCTTTTTTCCGTGCAGGCGGGTATTTTATCAACTACACTACCGATGAGGACAGACAGACAAAACTAGTCAGACAAGACTAGGCAGACAAACTAGCAGACAAGACTAATGAAAGTGGTTTGGGGGAAGCTTTCACTAAACACCGTATTCCACTTTAGGTTTTAATATGCGCCACTCCTGTATCGCATTATTTGCATTAATTCAGGGTTGGCAGCCCGGACGGTTATTGAAAACCGCCCTAATTGTCGCCTTCCCGACCAGGAATCTAACCCGGGTTTCGCGCATTGCCAGGCGGTTGTTGTAAACTACACTACCAAGGAGGACGGACAGACAAGACTAGACAGACAAAATTGGAAATACTGGACTAGATAGACAAGGCAAGACAAGCAAGACTTGACCCTATTAAACATACAACACCAGCCAAATAAGAGTAGTCAAACAAGACGCGACAAACAAGACTACGGATTATATTATTTATATAATTCTAGATAGACAAGTTTGAAGAGAGAAGACTAGAAGATTAGGATTAAGGATATGAATCCAGCTTGGACAAAACCATACAGGTATTAATGTATTAACAGGTCGCAAATATCTGTTTATTTCTCAAATTCCATCATTTGAAATCAGAACATCTTATAAATCATGAAATATTGCAAATTAGAAAAATAAATCACATTTTTTTAACTTCTGCCTGAGTGGCATGTTTCGCTTGTAAAAAACTGCACAAGTTTATCATAGCCAAATAACATAACAAATTAGGTAATATTTTGTATTAGGCGTAAACATCGCGAACCCTGTGCTGTTTTTAACGGACTTTGGTGCCGAATTAATTAACGATTTGTTGATAATATTTGCAATAATTTGCCAGTTGTTGACTTCAAAATGGAAATTTGGTGAAATATTTCTCGATTGGCTCATTTTTTGAATAATATTGATTTATTTAATTAGTTGTTTAGTAATCAAGTCAATATAAATTATGTTTTGGTTATTAAGCATGGGTCTATACTGAAATTGCTATATTTGGAGTTCAGACAAACAAGATTGAAATAGATGACATAAATAGGTCCAAATACACACAGCTAGACCGATAGATGGACAAGTCAAGACTACATAGATCAAAATTGACCGACTAGACTAATCAGAAAAGTCTATATGAAAGAGTACTATAGGTTATCTATAGATTAATAATTTTGACAGGTAAAAAAAACTATAGTCTTTATAGTTTAATAAATTGATGGTTCTATTCATGTAGTTATCTATATAAAGGAGTAAATTAATAAGAATGCGGAGGTAATAACGTATTTATTGAACAATTCGTATACAACAATTTATTAGCACTAAATCAATAGCAACATTTACATAATTAGCAACATTTAAATCAATCAATAGCAACATTTAAATAATGTTTCGCGTGCGTAATAAGCCATAATAATTATTTCGATGTATCACGAAATGGTAAGCGATAATTGGTTGTGTAGAGTAGCGACCGTGCGGATTAGAAATCCAAATTATTAATTGTAAATAAATTATGTTCGAGCCTCGAGGCCCAAGACTAAATTAGTCACATTCACGTGCGGTTTACAGCAAGTTCCGAAGGTTAAAACAGAATGAAATTGACGATTTTTCCGCAATTCTTCCGATTATACTAGCGCAATAAGATTGTTACGTAACGTTGTCTGTGTTTGTTCATGCGGTAGCATTAACGTTGTTGATTTCGGTTATCGGTCTTTGAATGTTCGGCTTAATTCAATATTTGTTTACGTTTCAGTTATTAGTTTTATTTGTTTTAAAGAGAAATAATGGGGTAAGGATCTTTATAATTACACTTAATAGTATTTTAAAAACAAGTGAACCAATGAAAAATTAAATAATTTGCTCTGTCTACGTGTTATTTCCCAGATTATATGTTTCGGTGTGCATGCTATTTTGAAACAATTGTGTTTCGGAGATTTAAAAAAGTTTGGCAATGCCTTTGTGAAACATATTAAGATTTGTTGTTTAGGCAACTTTTCATGTACTTAATTGTAATCACACCATTTTTAGAGTAAATTTATTATTTTTCAAATAATGCATGTAAAAATATTGCCAATAACATATATTTAGTAATCCAGTTAATCTACAGCTTGTATTCTTAACTTTTATGTGTATTTGTTTCGCCAAATAGTACAGGCCGTTTACATTTCGGAGAAAACAAGAAGGTTCCTCTTCCAGAAAAATTAAATGATAAGATGAAATAAGGCCAAATAAAACCACACAGGACTAGACAAGACCAGACAAGACTAGACCAGACCAGACAAGACCAGACAAGACTAGACAAGACCAGACAAGACCAGACAAGACCAGACAAGACCAGACAAGACAGGACAAGACCAGACAAGATCAGACAAGACCAGACAAGACCAGACAAGACCAGACAATACCAGAAAAGACAAGACCAGACAAGACCGGACAAGACCAGACAAGACCAGATAAGACCAGACTCGACCAGACAAGTCCAGACAAGACCAGACAAGACCAGACAAGACCAGACAAGACCAGACAAGGCCAGACAAGACCAGACAAGACCAGACAAGACCAGACAAGACCAGACAAGACCAGACAAGACCAGACAAGACCAGACAAGACCAGACAAGACCAGACAAGACCAGACAAGACCAGACAAGACCAGACAAGACCAGACAAGACCAGACAAGACCAGACAAGACCAGACAAGACCAGACAAGACCAGACAAGACCAGACAAGACCAGACAAGACCAGACAAGACTAGACAAGACCAGACAAGACCAGACCAGACCTGACAAGACCAGATAAGACCAGACAAGACCAGACAAGACCAGACAAAACCAGACAAGACCAGACAAGACCAGACAAGACCAGACAAGACCAGACAAGACCAGACAAGACCAGACTAGGCCAGACAAAACTAATACTACGCAATACAAAAATAGGCCATATTATATAAATAAGGATAATGGTCGCAAAAATTAGGAATTTAATATTGTAGATAAATTTGTTATAAGACCAAACAGGAATAGTTACTCCATTTTTTTTCGTACAAGGTCGTGAAGTTTAATCTAGTCTTGCTTAGCCTTAACAAGACATGACGTGACAGCATTGGAAAAGACTGGGTAACTTTTAACCATACAAAGCTCAACAATGCTATTTAAGCTACATACGAGTACACAGAAGTAGACCAGTCTATGCAACCCTGGACTAGGCAACTACTAAAACTAAAAAAATGTAACTACAGTTGATAAGGCTGTACAGAAAAATCCAAAAAGGCCCGAATTTAGGACAACGTCTAGCCTTGCTGTTGCGTTCATTTTAATGATCACAATGATCTAATTGTGCTTATATAGTGGCTTTGTCTATGTTACTTTAATTGTAAGTCTTGCTCTAGTTATGTTACATTTCGATACTTGTTTTAGATTCGAGCTTTGACAATTAATAATCTTGGTAGTTCATCTAATTCAGTTCTTATTTCTGTAATCTAATCCGCCGGTTATATTATATTTTACGATTTAATCGAACCGGTTGGAATCCAGAAGTATTCAATTATTTTAATTTTTATTACCTAACCATTACGTCGCAAATTAGAATAATTTGGCAATTTAAAATTTCATTTATGATTGGAAATTGTGAGACTGGGAAATTCCTTCTAAGTACTTAAGTGTTCAATCTCAGGATACGTACGTGCACAATAAAACTTAATTGTATTTTTTTAATGAATGGGATGCTTGAGGCCGTTCTACGTGGTAATCCATACTTACACTGAATTGATAATTTCACTGTTTTAACCACACTTATTATAAGTGTGGTTAAAACATAATGAATTTATCAATTCAGCATTTTTTTAAATGCAGTCTGTGATATACTATAAAACCAGAGATTGATTAAAATGATTTTGTAATTACATTGAATTGAAAAATGCACTATGTTTTTACCACACTTATACTATGCAAAAATGTTATACAACTTGTTATTCACAGTTATATAAATTTCTACACATATCACGACTTAAGTTTCGACGTTTGACGGTCATTTTCAAGTGATTTTGTAATTACCGCAAAAAATAGGAACTGTGTAATTTTAATTTTAATCGAGATTTAATTATCAAGGATTTTATGGAACGAAGGAAATGCGATTAAAAGCAACAATGTATTATGGAATGTAAAATTTATTAATTATTATATAATCTTCTAATTAAAATCTGGGTTGTTAAATATTTTCTAACAAGCTTTTTTGTATAAGTCTTGTGAGTCTTCTTGTTGTTCTTATTTTCTTGAAGATTGTAAATTTCTGTGGTGACTTGTTCTCCGACCTTCATAGATCTATTGTACCCCACCCTCTTCCCCTAATCGTTGATATACTTACCCATTTAGAGCGCCTCTTCAAGTCCTGATTCCGTGTGGAATTTCAGGATCTGGGTGGGATTCAAGGACTGCAACTCCTCTGTGTTCAAACAGTGGGCGCCGAGATACATTTGTCTCTTGCGGAGCAGTGCTTCGCAGACTTTGAACAGATGTATGGAGGTTTCCTCTGCTGAACCGCTGAATCTGCATCTGTCATCTTCCTCCAGGCCTAGGCCTCTATGTGTTTGCTAAGTCTGCAGTGTCCCGCCAGGACTTGTCAGAATTCTAATCTTGTTCCTGTTTAGTTTCAGGCAGGCTTTTGTTCTTTTCTGGTTAAAAGATCCCAGTATTACTTAGAATAGTCTTAGCCCTGGTAGTTCTTTCCAGGTTTTCATCCATTGTTCTCTTATTTCTTCATCTAAACTTTTGTGGATGGTGTCCTAACTCATACATCAAAAGGGTTTCGGATCTATAAAGGGATTACTGGAAACCTTGTTTGCCAGGTGATCGGCTTCTTCATTTCCATCTATACCCCTGTGTCCTGGTACCCAGCATAGCGTTACTTTATTTTCTCTGCCGAGCTTATTTAGCTTTCCCACACAGTCCAATACCAGTTGGGATCTAATGGTGTATAAACTAATGGCCTTGATGGATGCTTGGCTATCTGACAGGATAGCAATTTGTTTTTTGCAATAGTTCCTGTCGAGGTTAAATTGTGCACATCTCTCGATTGCATGTAGCTCTGCTTGGGAGATACTTGGATAGATTGCCATGGATTCAAAGTATTTTGTACGAGGTCCAAACACTCCTGCACCAATACCTTCCTTTGTCTTCGAACCATCTGTATACCACTTGATAGAACTTTGCTCCATGTGGTATGCTGAGGATTCGTCGTTCCAATCGGCTTTACTACTGCATATTCCTTTGTAGTTTTTTCTCGAAATGGTATTTGCATATTATTTCATCTTACAGTACATCCAGCCAGGGGATTTTGGCAGCGAGGCTGTTGAAGTCTCTGCTTGCGGTTACTTTACCTCTGCCTATTCCTTCCTTGCTGAACCTTACAATCGCCGATCTGGCGGCCCCTTCCATAAGGGATAAGGTGGAACGGAGTCAGATCCAGCAGCAGCTCCATTGCTACTATCGGGCATGACCCCATCGCCTCTGTGATGCAGACACACGCCAGTCTTTGAATCTTCTCAAGCTGCTTCTTCATAGAGAACAGCTTGGTTCTACTTCCTCACGCAACTGCCCCGTAAGTGATCGCAGGTCTCACTATCATGTTGTACATACATTTTCCTGTAAGATTTCTGCACACCATTAGAACGTTACCATTACGTAACGTAATGTAAAACGTAATCGTTCATCATTACGATCATGTAACAATGTAACGTAAATTTCTGCACACCATTAGAACGTTACCATTACGTAACGTAACGAAAGAGCGTGCTCAAGCGAGTGTAATTTTTTAAATATTTTTGAAAAATAGTATAGTTTGATTTCTTGGTTACAGGTTAGGTTTTCAGTGCTATATAAATCATATCAGTGGCGGCTCGTGGATGATGTTTATGGGAGGGCTGCAAAAAAATATAATAAAAAATTAGTACGAGTTGAAAAAACCGCATTTTTATTGACACATACAGAATCATATTGAATTTTTTAATTCAGTGACATCGGGGACATCCGGGCTGGAGTCTAACCTAACCTGTTAACCAATTGTGCTTCATATAAATGTTGAAATTAAATTTTCGGTCATAATTATTTGAACGACTTTGTGACACAGGATAAATATTTAAATATGGAGTTAACCGTCCTAATGATTCCTATGGAGTTAACCGTCCTAACGAGTCGTGCAAAGTTGATCTTTTGCAAATGCATAACTGAATTTTTTGCTTCGTTCATTTCTATAAAAATTTAATTAAAATTAAATTCACTAATTACATTCAAAAAAACTATCTTACTTTCTATGAGTATAGCTAAGAACTACTTGTTTATTAATACTGTGTTTTAAATTGTCCACTTTTCAATTGTCCACCAATTAATTGCTCACTTAAGGTTCTTTGCCGTTGCCGAAACTCGAGTTCTTAGAAACAAACTCATAAAATGCCTAAAATACAGAGTGCGGACTGCAATGTTTGCAGCCCACAATATACATATTACAAAAACGTATAACGCGGGTGGGGATAACCAGGTCAATACACTAAATACGCGCCGAGACTCGGTCGGCACTAACTGCAGCCCGGATGAATATACAACCGCACTAAATTACACAATACACACATACAGAGCGCCAATCTAGGTATTTATTACCTACAATTCAACAAATAAATATACTTCGAACGGAAAAATATGTTTTTGTAGAATAATTGTATACTAATGGAATTGTTTATAATAATTAAAAAAATGTTTTCATTTTGGCAGGAGGGCTGCAGCACTGCAGCCCTTATGGGCGAGCCGCCACTGAATCATATTAATAATGTAATAGAACCTATATAGTGTTTAATAAGCGAATGTCGAAAAACTTAGTTACTAGACTCTGAATTAGTGTACCAGTGCAATAAAATGAGTTAATTAACACGTAATAAAGATGACATTTTTAAATTACCTCAATTTCAATTACCTCCTGAGACTTGGGGCGATAATGATGATTAGCTTCAAGGTAAAAGTTGCATAAGAAACTTATGTATGGTCAACTATACTGCGTAAAGAGCTGTAAAATTATTTGAAAATTATAATGCGATACTTTCCAAAAACGAGGAGGAAAAACAATTTATTCTTCATGTAGTGGAACATAACCGAAAAATCATTTCTACTAACACATCCAAAAAAGCGTTAATAAACTTAATTTCAGGTTGAAAAAACAGAACTGTATTATTAATATTTTATGTCCTACTTTGTTAATAATATTTTGTGTCTTCTTACATACTACTTTGGAATAAAAACAATCTATTTTTGAGAAGAGCTTACATTTTTTTCTTAATATACTGACTTGTGCTTTTTTTAGAAAATTTTCATAAAATTTAGATATTTCAAAGTCGTTGAGCGCCCCCTTGTACATAAGATAGGGGGCTGAAATTTTGAAAAGATAAGACATTAGGTATGTGTAACAAAATAGCGGGGTGGCGTAACTTCTACCTGTAATTTTTTTTTCGCCATACTAATGTGAACCACCCTAACCCAGATACTTTATCTCCTATTTGTATTCTAGTGCCCTTTTATCTAACAGTATTGGCTGTAAGCCCATTCAACCTTCCCTCCCTAGTAAATGGCATTACCGTGGTTTTGCGCGGGTTGAGTTTCAGTCCCACTCTTTGACACCATCTATTAATATTATCTGTCTTGTCTTATATATCTACATTATGACAAGTTTATTCCTTATTTAGTTTAACAGTCTAGTCTTACTTTCTTAGCCTTGTCTTTCTTCTTAACCTTATTGTTAGTTGAATTGTTGCTTTTCTAATTCTACCTACTCCTGTTTGTCTAAAATAACCTTCTGTGTTTAGTTTTTCCTTGGTAATTTTGTCTGCCTAAACGCATGTAACTACTTTTTTCTGTCTACTTTGAATAGTTTTGTCTATCTCCCTATCCCTAGTCTTATTTTTTTTTATTTTCTGTGTTCATGTGTTCATGCGTTTGTCTAGTTTTGATGTTTAGCTTTATCTTCCAATAAGAGTATTAATAAATTTGTTGCTTTATTTAAAAATGTATTGGTGTTTACTAAATAATTTATAGTTTACTTAAATTATTTAGTAAACACCAATGATTGTCTGATTGGATGACTGATTTGTTTTTAAGATTACCATATACTTTTTTCTATAGGTTTATTTTTACAATGTTTTTGTGGACGAAAATAAATTTGAAGATTTATTTTTAAATTTCTAAAATTAGATGTCTTACTTCCAAGACCGAAAAACTTTCGGTTTTCGTGTTTATCTTAATTCTATTAATCTTGATTTTCGCATTTCTCCATTAATGCATCATCTTATCAGTGGATTACTATTCGTACCTTTAAAACCAAATAATTTCAAAGGTGATTCCAATATTTATCTCTTTTGTAGATGCCATGACAAGAAAGCACAAGCCATATTTCATATAATTTAAATAGATAAGTTGAAATTGATTTAACTTATTATTAAATTATGACAAATATTTAATCAAATATAGGTACGTTGAATGATATACAAGGCGCGTATATTTTATTTTCTTTCAGCTACCCAGAAAAGCTTGAATGGAGTTCGGAGCTCAAGGCCTTATATATTCAATCACATAGTATCAACATATGTAAAGAAAAAGCAAAAACCACTTTTATATAAACAGTTAACTTGATATTAAATAAATGAATAAAATAAGGTATTTTACACACACAAGCTGGTCTTATCTACAATCAGATTTAGTAATAAAGTTAATTAAGATTTTTGAATTCGCCCATTTTCCCTTTTTGGAATTATTATCATATATTTTGTATAATCAAGGAATATATGAAATAAACAACACAAGCAAAATTTATTTAATAATTTCAGTTTATTGATTTGATTAATATTAATAATTTTTATAAAAGAAAGTAAAATAATTTTAAATTCGTTAACTTAGTCAAAATAATAAATTTTGCATTTTCCAAGACAAGACCCGACATGACTAGATAAGACCAGACAAGATCAGACAAGACCAGACAAGACCAGACAAGACCAGACAAGACCAGACAAGACCAGACAAGACCAGACAAGACCAGACAAGACCAGACAAGACCAGACAAGACCAGACAAGACCAGACAAGACCAGACAAGACCAGACAAGACCAGACAAGACCAGACAAGACCAGACAAGACCAGACAAGACCAGACAAGACCAGACAAGACCAGACAAGACCAGACAAGACCAGACAAGACCAGACAAGACCAGACAAGACCAGACAAGACCAGACAAGACCAGAGAAGACCAGACAAGACCAGACAAGACCAGACAGGACCAGACAAGACCAGACAAGATCAGACAAGACCAGACAAGACCAGACAAGACCAGACAAGTCCAGACAAGTCTAGACAAGACCAGACAAGTCCAGACAAGATCAGACAAGATCAGACAAGACCAGACAAGACCAGACAAGACCAGACAAGGCCAGACAAGACTAGACAAGACCAGACAAGACCAGACAAGACCAGACAAGACCAGACAAGACCAGACAAGACCAGACAAGACCAGACAAGACCAGACAAAACCAGACAAGACCAGACAAGGCCAGAGAAGATCAGATAACACCAGACAAGACCAGAGAAGATCAGACAGGACCAGACAAGATCAGTCAATACCAGGCAAGACCAGACAAAGCCAGACAAGACCATACACGACCAGACATTACCACACAAGACGAGACAAGATGAGGCAAGACGCAAGACCAGACAAGACCAGATAAGGGTAGACAAGGACAAAAAAGACCAGAAAGGACAAGACGAGACCAGACAAGACTTGACAAGGGCGTACAATACGTGACAAAACCAGACTAGAGAAAATACGAGACAAGACCATATAAGAATAGGCAAGACTTTGACTTTACAAAATTAGACAAGACTGTACAAGACCGGATAATACGGAATATAAGACTGGAAGTTATTGTTATATATTTATTGAAGTTGTTATTATATATTTTGTATAATCAAGGAATATATGAAATAAACAACACAAGCAAAATTTATTTAATAATTTCAGTTTATTGATTTGATTAATATTAATAATTTTTATAAAAGAAAGTAAAATAATTTTAAATTCGTTAACTTAGTCAAAATAATAAATTTTGCATTTTCCAAGACAAGACCCGACATGACTAGATAAGACCAGACAAGATCAGACAAGACCAGACAAGACCAGACAAGACCAGACAAGACCAGACAAGACCAGACAAGACCAGACAAGACCAGACAAGACCAGACAAGACGAGACAAGACCAGACAAGACCAGACAAGACCAGACAAGACCAGACAAGACCAGACAAGACCAGACAAGACCAGACAAGACCAGACAAGACCAGACAAGACCAGACAAGACCAGACAAGACCAGACAAGACCAGACAAGACCAGACAAGACCAGACAAGACCAGACAAGACCAGACAAGACCAGACAAGACCAGACAAGACCAGACAAGACCAGACAAGACCAGACAAGACCAGACAAGACCAGACAAGACCAGACAAGACCAGACAAGACCAGACAAGACCAGACAAGACCAGAGAAGACCAGACAAGACCAGACAAGACCAGACAGGACCAGACAAGACCAGACAAGATCAGACAAGACCAGACAAGACCAGACAAGTCCAGACAAGTCCAGACAAGACCAGACAAGACCAGACAAGATCAGACAAGATCAGACAAGACCAGACAAGACCAGACAAGACCAGACAAGACCAGACAAGACCAGACAAGGCCAGACAAGACTAGACAAGACCAGACAAGACCAGACAAGACCAGACAAGACCAGACAAGACCAGACAAGACCAGACAAGACCAGACAAGACCAGACAAGACCAGACAAGACCAGACAAGACCAGACAAAACCAGACAAGACCAGACAAGGCCAGAGAAGATCAGATAAGACCAGACAAGACCAGAGAAGATCAGACAGGACCAGACAAGATCAGTCAATACCAGGCAAGACCAGACAAAGCCAGACAAGACCATACACGACCAGACATTACCACACAAGACGAGACAAGATGAGGCAAGACGCAAGACCAGACAAGACCAGATAAGGGTAGACAAGGACAAAAAAGACCAGAAAGGACAAGACGAGACCAGACAAGACTTGACAAGGGCGTACAATACGTGACAAAACCAGACTAGAGAAAATACGAGACAAGACCATATAAGAATAGGCAAGACTTTGACTTTACAAAATTAGACAAGGCTGTACAAGACCGGATAATACGGAATATAAGACTGGAAGTTATTGTTATATATTTATTGAAGTTGTTATTATATATTTTGTATAATCAAGGATGTCTATCAAATTGACAAGCAGAAATATGCAAAGTTAATTCAACAATTTTATTTTGGTGATTTGATTGTCTTTATTATTTTTTTATAAAAGAAAATTCGTTTAGTTCGTTAATATAAAAAATGGATTTTCTAAAGAAATTGTTGTGAGAAAGTGTTTTTATTTAAAATCAAGAAGTAATGGTGGCAACCATGTAGACTGCTCTGTAGAGAACTGAACGTAAAAAGTTGCAATTCAATTTTAAAAATTAAATATAAAACGTTGTATTTTTACATTGTAAATATAATTAAATATAAAAATTTTGTAAACGTAAATGTATGCATATTAGTTTTCAAGATATGGTTATAGCGAAACAAAATTTGAAAATCAACTAATTGGATTTGGTTTTATATTGTTGTGAGTATCTTTTCTAATAATTTAATTAAAATATTCTTCCAAAACCTCAAAATTTTCACATTCAACAAAGAATTTTTACAAATAGACAATTTTACAATTTTCATATAATTGGGTTTTCTCGCAATTTTGTCCAAGACTTTCATCCTCAACCAAAAACCAAATTTCATTTACAACTTTTTTTCATTCTTCTTTTCTAAAGAATATTTCTTCTTTGAATTAAATTTTTAAAATTGACCTAAATTTTAATTTAATTTTCTGGTAGGTAGTCTTTCGTTTATCTCGTGCTTTGTTTGTAATTGTTCTCATAAATTCTTGATATACTTTATACTATACATATACTTTAAGATTTTAATTTAAATCTATCTACACAGTTTTGAAAACAACAAAAAGTTTTTAAAACAACAAAATTTTGAAAATCATGTTTTTATGAAATTTGTGAAAACATTACGTAATTTTGCAAAAATGTCTATAAATATATTCTACAAATATTCATTTCCAATAAACAAAATTCTGAGAAAACCATTTTCATTATGTAATTTATTAATATCAATTGTTAGATTTCCAATATCTTTTTTATATTATTTACAACTTGGAAACTTTTTAGTTTCTGATGCAAATCTTATTTCTTTTAAGAAATTCACAACAATTATTTCCATTATTTTTGAAAATTTTCTCATAAATACCTCACTAAACCTTTGGGACGTTTCTGAAAATCAAATAAGAATTTTCCAAAATTACAACAATATTCTAGATGGAACTTTATGAACTATATGTGTAAGATATGCAAGATTTTGTAATAAATTTCTATAAAAAAAGAAAAAACTGAAAAACTAGACACGCTAGTAAGTTTCACAAATGAGTTTTATTCAACACTTTATCGGTTTCGGTTTCTTATGTCTTCGTCAGAAGATTACAAACAATACAAGAATGTAACATGTTTTTATAAAAACATGTAACATATAAAATGTAACATCTTGTATTGTATGTAATCTTCTGACTATGCATTAAGAAGCCGAAATCGATAGCTTTGAATAAAACTCATTTGTGAAACATACACCGAGTGTCTCTAATTTATCATTATTTTCGTTATAATGTTTCACCTAGTGTCTACAACTGAATCTTTAAACTTCTTTCTTAATTCTTAAATTCTTAATTTCTTTATTAATTTTATTAATGAATTTCTCCCTAAATTTTAAAATATTAATTTCCTATAGACAAAACCCTAATAAAATTTTTCAAAAGCCATTTTAAAATTTTCATATTCGCCATAATTTTTAAGCTAGAAAATTAAGCTAAATTTCCTATATCGTGGTGCAAATATATTGAAATATATTTCATAATTGCCTAAATGAACCTGTAAGTTATTAATTTTAACAGATTATAGTACTGACAATTGTGCTATTTTTTTTCAAAAAGGCTTGTTTTTCCATTCTCGCTAAACCAGTCTTGAACTAGAACTAGAGGACACTGTAGGTTATTTTGAGTCAGTTAATGTGAACTGCAGCCTGCAAATTTCCACTTGCATCATTCAGGCAATTATAAGTGGAATAAATTATCAACTATCTCAACTTCCTCCATTGCGCCGCAAAACAAACCAATTGCAAATTAATCTAATTAAGATATTGTGTGTATTCCGTTTTCGCAACTAAACTACAATTGTTGTTTGCTCGCATTCCCATCCGACAATAAATAAGTACAGAACAAAACATGTTTTACAAATCTTAAAGGTTTAACGAAGATCGTAAATATTTACAAAATATTTATGGTCTTGTCTGGCCTTGTCTGGTCTTGTTTGATCTTGTCTGGTCTTGTCTGGCCTTGTCTGGTTTTGGCCGCTCTGGTCTTGTCTGGTCTTGCCTTTTCGTGTCTGGTCTTGTCTGGAATTTTCTGGTCTTGTCTGGTCTTGTTTGGTCAAATCAAATCCAAACATTTATTTATCGTGCGATGTTCAGTATACATATAAGATAAGTCATTTAACATTATGCAAAAGTAAAAATAACAATAAAATTAACAGATAGGTTAAATATTACTAATTACATAATAAAAAAAATAATAACCAGTACCTAATGAAATTAAATTATAAATTGTAGTTCTTGAAAGGATTAACACTGATTAAAAAAATCATGTATGGAGTATTAACAATTGTTTAGAATTCTTTAGTTCTTTTGCAAAACAATTTGTAAGACTTTTCTTCTTTGAATCTATTTGGCAGAATATTGAATATTTTTACACCTAGTCGACTAGGTGTAGGTGCAGCTGCACTACAAAGAGTAAGATTGCTCTTTTTGGTACGAAGATTGGACGCACGTGCTAAATACTATGTATGTCTTTATTTGTAAGAAAATGTCTGTTTTTGAAGAAATGACATGCCACTTCCCACAGGTAAATTGATGGAACAGTTAAAATATTTAATTTTATAAATTCTGGCTTGCACGACTCGTTTACATTAATTCCTGTAATTATTTTTTTTGAGCTATTAAATCTCTTTTTGTGAGTGGAGATGACCCCCAAACTAAATTCCATAGCCTAGGATAGACTATACTTCCGCATGGTACACCTTAATTAAAAACGGTTTTCCAATTAAATCACGCACCCTTCTTAGTAAGTACGCTTTTCCATTTAGTTTTGCAGTGATTGCCTCCGTCATGACCTCCCATTTCAGATGTTCTTCCAGAACTACACCAAGGAACTTAATGTTCATAGTTTTTTTCTATTTTAGAATTATAAATTCTGAGATCAATGTCTCTTTATATTTGGACCTATTTGTTTGGAAACAAATATATTTAGTTTTTTTAAGGTTTAAATATAGATTATTGGCAGTGAACGAACCATTTATACATTTTTGCTAATATATTGTTTGCAGCTTGTTCTGTCTCTTGTATATTTGACCTAGAAATTGATACATTGATATCGTCAGCGTACAAGGTGCAAATGTCGGCTCCGATATAATATATAAGGTCCGCAATGTAAATAGAAAAAAGTGTCGGCGCTAAAATTGTTCCCTGTGGGACCCCAATAGAAATAGATGTTGCCTTCGAAGTGGCCTCCCCAACTTTCACATATTGAAACCGGTTAGAAATATATGACTGGAACCATGTTCCCGCTTTCCCTCTTATTCCACAAACATTCAATTTTTCTATTAATTTCGTTTGCGATACGCAGTCAAACGCCTTTGACAAATCACAGAATATGCCTATAGGACAGTTTCCCACATCTACTTCAATAATGATATTCGTGTAAAGTTGTTCGACAGCAGTAGTTGTTGACTTGTATCTACAAAAGCCATGCTGTTGTGCAGGGATTATTTCGTATTTTTCTAGGAATGATGTTTACCTAGCAATTTCCATGCAATATTCAATTATTTCAGCTATAACCGAAATCATTGCTACTGGTCTGTAGTTATTAACAGCAGTTTTGTATCCCTTTTTGTGTATCGGAATAATCATTGATCTTTTTAGAATATCCGGAAATATTGCGCTGCTAAACGAAGTATTTACAATGTCTGTCAATGGCTGTATTAATTCTGCAGCAAATTCTTTAATAATATTACAAGATAGATCATCCGATCCTGCCTATTTTTAATTTTTTAATTTATGAATGTAATCCATAACTTCCGTACACGTAAACTCTTTAAAATACATACTGTTGTTCATTGTGAGAATATAGCCATTTTTAATTTTGCTGGGAATTATATTTTGTCACCTGTGTTGGTGCATTTTTTTTAAAATGATTCAATGTTGATGCTATTTCAGTTTCGTTAGAGATGCTCTTTCCATGTTCCATAGATAGATTCTCGTAGATTTATTAGATATCTCACTGGTTATGCTCCTCAAAGCCTTTTGTTTATTAGTTGCATCCTCTATTCTCTCATTATAGTAGTTTCGTTTAGTTTGTTTTACCAATCTTTGATGTTTATTTTTTTCAAAAGTATATTTGGTTCCTAATATCGGGTAACTTTTCTGTAGGAGATTTAAGTCTTTTAGTTGAATGATGGATTTTCTAATTTCTTCTGTTATCCATGTTTTTGGTGTACATTTTACTCTCTTCGGCGGAAATGAGTTAAAGAAATGGAATTGTAATGACTATGAATTCTGCCGTTTTTTGGTTACAATCTTCTAATGAAGAACTGCCCTCCCATGTTTCTTTAATTAAGGCTCTGTGAAATTTTTCTTTATTGACTGCACTAAAGTTTCTAGAACAATAATCGTTTTGTTTATTTTTATGATTTAAATCATTTAAGGGTATAGAAACCAAAATAAACTTATGATCGGATATATTGTTATCTCCTACCGAGTCTGTAGCAGGCAAATTTCTTTTCACAAATAAATTATCAATGATACTACTTGTTCATTCTACAAAGTTTTCGTTTCCTTTGTAGGGACCGCAACTTTATAATCAAGCCCATAAGACCTCATTAAATGTACTAGATTAACTTTTTCTTTGGAGTTGGTTTCAAAGTGGATGTTGAAGTCACCTACTATTATTAACTCATCTTGTATATTGAAAATATTGTCCATATTGGTGTCTAGTAGCATCCTAAATGTGGTAAAGCATCCTGCCGGTGGTCTGTAAATGCATATCTACTACTTTGTTTTCCGAATTCTTCCACAGTATACCATATATTTCGATTTGTTTGTCTATTGAGACAAGATTTAAGATTTTTTCACGGTTTAGCTTTTCATTCGCCCAAATTGCCACACCGTCCCCAATGGCGTTCGTATGGCAGAATGAACTAATATGTGAGTAGTTCTCGATTCGTACTTGTATAGTACCGTTTAACCATGTCTAGGCTAAACGTAAAAAATCTGGTTCTGAGGTTAAAATTTCAATTTCAATTTTTTGTTTTAAACTTTGTATGTTGATATATAATAACAAATTATGGTTTCTTCGTATAGCTTCTTGATAGTTACAGTTATATTTTCTTATTGTTGTCTTAATTTTTTTGTTTGTTCTTCTCCATGTTTAAAAAAAACTGTTTACGTGGGCATAACGAGGCTATATATCTGGTTTCTTGATATCTTCTAGGTTTTCAATTGGTAGTGAGACCTTAAATGAGGAATATTCCTCGGGCCGATTAGAAGACATCTTTTTACACTGAATGTTGTTAAGTAAGAATGTTGTTAAGTAAGAATGTTGTTAAGTTTTTACCACTCGAGTAGGCTATTACATCGTTTTCAGTTAATTGAGGTTCCAAACGTGAGACATGTAAATGTGCAGCCTCCGTATTGGTGCCAATAATTAACTTTGAACGACGAGTTCTTTTCGCATATTTATTTTGGGTTTCCCATCTCCCTCTATCAGACTTCTTTTCTATATCAGCTGATTGTACGCTAGCTGACCGAACGATTAAACTTTCGTTCCGTACAACATTTTTTGTACGTAGACGTTTCGGGTTTCGCTGTCGCGTAGATTAGCCTCGGTAACAATGTTTTTTTTTTAATTCTCGTCTATCGTGTGTACCTTATCATCGCTATCCTTGGACGCTTGATTTGGTTTGTATTTGGTAGGTGAGTTCCGTTATATAGTCTTCAAGTGGGTTTATCCTCTCATTTATTGACGCACTTAAAATCTCCGCGAAATCAGAGCTTCGTAAGAATTATATTATTAAATCACTATGGTTATCTGTCGTAGCAGTGGATCTTAATTGTCTTGACATTTTCACTATATTAATACTTAATAGTTTCACTATATAAATTCTGTCGGTGCAGGATGTTAATAAAGAGTTTTCGTTTTTCCGGATGGAGCGCACACTACCACACGCGTTGAACGTTCGACGCCGACGTCGGTCGTTTTGTCTGGTCTTGTCTGGTGTTGTCTGGTCTGGTTTTGTCTGGTCTTGACTGGTCTAGTCTGATCTTGTCTGGTCTTATCTGGTCTTATCTGGTCTAGTCAGGTCTTGTCTGGTCTTGCCTGTTCGTGTCCGGTCTTGTATGGTCTTTCCTGGTATTGTCTGGTCTTGTCTGGTCATGTCTGCTCTTGTCTGGTGTTGTCTGGTCTCGTCTAGTCTTGTCTGGTCTTGTCTGGTCTTGTCTGGTCATGTCTGGAATTATCTGGTCTTGTCTGGTTTTGTCTGGTCTTATCTGATCTTATCCGATCTTGTCCGATCTTGTCAGGTCTTGTCTGGTCTTGTCTGGTTTTGTCCGGTTTTGTCAGGTCTTCTCCGATTTGTCTGGTTTAGTCCGACCTTGTCAGGTCTTCTCCAGTTTTGTCCAGTCGTGTCTGGTCATGTCTAGACCTATCTGGTCTTGTCTGGTTTTGTCTGGTGTTGCCTTGTCTCGCCTTGTCTGGTCTAGTCTGTTCTAGTCTGTTCTTATCTGGTCTTGTCTGGTCTTCTCTGGTCCTCTCTGGTCTTGTCTGGTCTTATTTGGTCTTATCTGGTCTTGTCAGGTATTGTCTGGTCTTGTCTGGTCTTGTCTGTTTTTTTCTGGTCTTGTTCAGTCTTGTCCGGTCTTGTCCTGCCATGTTTGACCAGTCGCCTTCGGTTTATTCCGGTGGTGTCCTGTCTTGTCCCGTCTTGTCAGGTCTTATCCGGTGTTATCCGGTCTTGTTGTATTTTATCCGGACTTATCTGGTTTTGTTTGATATTGTTTAGCCTTATTTAGTTTTGGCTAGTCGTATTTAGCCTTGTAGTGTTTGTCATGCGACAGATTGTTTTGTAGTTGTAACTATTTAGTTGAATTCAAACTGAATATAATGAACCGAACATTTTTGTTCGTACGTGTCTAAATAGTAACGAGGGTTCACGTCATGTTCTGTATCTGCAGTAAATAATTGTGAGCGAGTCTATTAAATTGCAGCCTCCATCCAAACAATGTGCAACAATAAAACAGTCACGGCAACAAAGCAATGCCAGGAAGGTATATTATGTGAAATAACTTCCGGTTTGTAATGAATTAATCGGAAACCGTTCGGTGGGGAAAAAATGACTCGATAACAGGTACTCCACACGAACACGTTAATGTTTGATTGATTTGTTTACTTTGCAAAGCGACTCACGTAAAAACTACATATGTGAGAAAAAAGTTTATTAAGTTGTTGGTGTTAGTCTAATTCCGAGTGTTGAGTGATTAAATATATTTCGATCTTGTTGGATAATTTATTACTTAGCGACTGAAAATAACAATGTAAGTGTATTACGTGCTAGTTTTATAAAATAGTTATATTAGTAGTAATTAACCAGTGTTGTAGATGTTTGTTGTTGCGATATTATTATGCAAATCGTTTAAAAATAGTTGTGAAAAACGGTAAAAAGAAAAGCATGCAAATAATATTCACACATATACTATAAAATTAATATTTGAGCCGTTTATTTTGAAAGTGGTTTAAGTCAATTTTAAAAAATAAAACACCTAATTACTTTATATTTAAATTTCTGCGTTATCTTTTCATTTGGAAGAAATTTATGACTAAATATATTTAAAATCACTAATATTTTAAATATATTTGACGACAATTTTCTTCAAAATAAAAAGATAACGTAGAAATATAAATATAAAGTAGTTAGATTTTTAATTTTTGAAAACTAAGTCAGTTTGAAAAAATAAAAAATTCACCACTTTCAAAATAAACGGGTCATTTATTGAAATGTTTTTGAATTTAACATGCTAGATTTAACACTTGATTTTTTGATTTTTATTAGTCTAGACAAGAGTAGATACAAGTCAGTTCGTGGTTTAAGTAACTACAAATAGTTTAAGTCGGAAAAGGTACAACAGAAACAAATGTATACTTTCTTATTTCGTTTTATTTCTTTTTATCTGATTGATAAAAGGAGCTGTCTTTTACTTTTATTTGAGATATAATCTAGAGATGTAGATCAATAACGAAATCTTGCTTCCTGAGCTTGCATAAACATAATCTCATCACTTAAATCCTAAGTTATGAATATTTTAAATCTTAAATTATTAATCAACAAGCTAAGTATTTTCTACATTTTTTTATTGTCTAAAAGAGTACCATGCAATGAACATCATTAGAAAGATGACAAATGGGGCAAAAATGTCTAAGATGTAATAATCTGTCTAGTATTGTTCTCTAGAGTTGAATAATGAAACACCTATACATTCATACAGATGTGCGAGAAACCAATCCTGAATATTTCGAAGTCGGGAATAAAACTACTTAATATAATTGTTATAATGTTATAGCCTAAATTGAACAGACAGAAAAATATAGAAAATATAAAATATAAATATTAAGTTATAATTGGATTAGAAAAAAATCAAATGGTTAATTAATTTTTAAATTATTCAATTTTCAGATGAATAATAAAGTTAGTATTTATTGTAAATTATTTGTATTTACATTTAACTTTTTAATAAAAACATTAAACAATAAAACAATACCCACAATATTAAAAATAAAACAACAACAAAAAAATTGTTGTAAAATATAAAATTATTAACGAAACTAAACGATGAGGTAAAGAAGTCTTAGACAACAATTTGAACAATTTACAGTAGATAGATAAGAGGAAAGATATGGTATATAGAACACGAATATTTAGTTTGTTGTTGTATTACCTATGTCTACGTCCAGTCCACGACGTTGTTTCTAACTTGATAAGAAATTTTCTTATCATTTTTTTACTTCTGTATGTACGAATTTACATTTTTAAATAAATATTATTAAAATAAGGTTTTGCACTATGTATCTAGCATTGTATAGCTGTGGTTCCCAAACTTTTAACACAAGAATACATATAAGAGCAACATTTAAATAATCGATAATTTTCAAATTCACTATATTTCACTTATATATTGTTTAGCCCAAATTACTTTGCTTAGTTTTATGTATTAAGCGTAAATCTTGAAATATCGAAAGTCTGTCTCGACTAGAACTTTTGCATTTGAAATTCGAGTTTAAATTGTCTAATTATAATATAAATAAAATCTAAATCAAAAAAGATTTAAATTCATATTAAATCTAGGAATTATTCGAATCTAGATGATTTAAAATAGACACAAGAAAAATAAAATCTTGATTGTACGGTCTCTCAATTTTAGATCACTTGATAAGTCTAAAAATAAGGCACCTATACTCATACCGGCCAGAGAATGCATCTCGTCTAGACGAGTTTAGCGTTGTTCTGCGCATACCCCCACATTTTTCGAGTGCGCGATGTTTAGTTGTACGTGTTTGCAAATCTGACGCATATACCTTAACTCAAACTAACCTGCCCTTGCCCCTTCATATTTCCCTTCATTCTCTCGCCGGTTCGAGTATAGGAAACATCTTAGATTAATAGGAATATGTTGAAAGAAGAAAATATTTATTTCTTACTTCTCAGCAAGCAAATGCAGATTGAGCAGATATTTTTGGCTCACTGAATCCTCGATAATTTAAAATTAAATTTGGATTTTCTTGTTAGTGAATTAGCTCATCTAGGATTTTAGATATCTAATATGAATCTTAAGATATCAAATATGAATCTCGAAATATCTGGACTTCTCGAAAATTGAAACACGTTACTACACTTAATTAATGGATTACCATGTAGAAACGGTCGCAATCATACTATTCATTAAATTATCTTGTCTAAAACTGGAGATATCTAGTCCGAATAATGAAATATCAAGTCTGAATCTTGAATAAACTGGTCTTAATGTTAAATTCGAAAGTTTTTACTGATTGCCGAAATCTTAAAAATATTTTTGAATGCGATATAGATGATTTATTGAAATTCAAGATACTGGTTTTTTATTATCTGTTCTAAAATTTTAGTTATTAAGTTTGAATCTTGAACAATCTGAACTTAACTTTTAAATCACTTGTTTCAATTTTAAATTACCTTGTATAAAACTAGATATGATATATCTAGTCCGAATATTGAAATAATAAGAAATATAGGGAATATATAAAATATATATACATATGTATATATATATATATATATATATATATATATATATATATATATATATATATATATATATATATATATATATATATATATATATATATATATATATATATATAAGAAATATTGTGATTCAAGGTACTAGATTGGTTACTACTGAAGGATCTATAATAATATAACTTCATCAACAAAAGATCAATTATCAAATTTAGGATCTTTGGGAATTTCTTTAGATAAACTGAGAGGGAACGAACTTATTAAAGCGAGATATAGCTAGAATATATAAGTATATTCACCCTGTTCGTAGCTCTATAATATTATGTCTTATTAGGACTATGAACAAATCTCATGTTGAAACAAGTACTTCCAACATGGGATTTGTTTATAGTTCTAATTAAACTTATTATTATAGAGCAACGAACAGGTTTATGTACAATATATTTATATATTCAAGCTATATTTCGCTTTTATAAGTTGGTATGATTGTATCTATAATTAGTATGGTTTCACCCCAATATTCAATAAGAAGGAATGTCTTATAGATTCAGACAAATTTAAATTATCATTTTTTTTCTAAATTATTTGTATACCTTCTTGAATTTTTTAGGTTGTCAGTTTCTGCTTGAATCTTGAATAATCTGCACTTAAATTTGAAATTTCTTGTCTCAATTTTAAATTAAACTTTAGACCGTTGTCTAAAACTGGAGATATCGTCTTAATCTTGAAAAAATATTTTCAAAAAATTTGTTTGTCTTACGATTAAATTTGAAAGTTTTTACTGATTGCCAAAATTTTGAAAATATTTTTGAATGCATAGAAGATGAAATATTGAGATTCAAGATACTAGATTGGTTACTCCTGAATGATCTATAATAATATAGGTTGATCATCAAAAGATCAATTATCAAATTTAGGACCTTTAGGAATTTCTCTAGATAAATTTAGAAGGAACGTCTTATAGAATGAGACAAATTTAAATTCTCAAATTTTCCCTAAATTATTTATATACCTTTTTGGAATTTATGGGTTATCGGTCACTTCTTAAATAACTGGTCTAAAATTTGAGTTTTTAAGATTGAATCTTGGAAAATCTGGACTTGACTTTAAATCTTTTGTCACAATTTTAAATTATCTTGTCTAAAACTGGAGATATCTAGCTGGAATATTCAAGTCTGAATCTTGAACAACCCAGTCTTACGATAATATTTGAAAGTTTTTACTAATCGCCGAAATCTTGAAAATATTTTTGAATGCGGTGAAGATGAAATATTGATATTCAAGATACTAGATTGGTTACTCCAGAAGTATCTACAAAAATATGGGTTGATCATCAAAAGATCAATTATCAAATTTAGGACCATTAGGAATTGAGGACTGATTTTCAGGAATTTATTTAGATAATCTTAGAGGAAACGTCTTATAGAATGAGAAAAACTTAAATTTTCAATTTATTCCTAAATTATTTGTATACCTACCTTTTTGAATTTATGGGCTGTCAATGTGACTAAACGTCGAAATTCTGAAATTTTTTGCAAACGGCAGGGTAAAATCTTGATTCTTGAGCAGGGATAAATTTTGGATATTTAATAATTTGGAATAACATTGATTTATTTAAGAAAATAAATTTGGGGACACAAAATGAAGACACAAATTTAAATTTAATGGCACATTTAATAACGCGACTGTGTGTTTACTAACTTTGTATTTACTCTATATGTTATATTTAAATTAGACTGTAAATAAAATGATTCCTTCTTTCGGATTTAGAAAATACTTTTATTCAATTTTGCAATATAAAGTCAAGTTTTCTTTTTCGAAATTGATACGTATTCATTCCTTGGATACGAATAAAACAGTGGTTTATTTCACTAGTGAAATAATTTTTTTATTGCAATAATGAAATAAAAATATCCATGGTAACGTATCAAAATAACTCACGCACGGGCTCCGTAAACATAAACCTAAATGTTGCCTTCGCTGATGCTCTTTTTTGATCGCCAATCCCAAAACTTATTATACATGTTTTTGTATAAATCTCTTGATTTCTGCGGGAGTAATCTTTCCACAATGGCGTCACCATCTAACAATAATTATTTGGATGTATCCATTTATGATTTCTATAACACAAATTAATTAAACAAAATAGGTTTTCATAATTTTATCGTTGTCATGACAACTGTAAAACCTGGCCGGACGACATGCTTCTAGTAAAAAAAAAACACAGAAAATGGTATTTTTTCATAGAATTCAATTTGTTAAATCAAAAGCAAAATTGAATTTGCATTACACTCGCGGATAAATAACTATTTTTTGTAATTTACTTTTAATCTGTGGTGTTACGTAAGTTTTAGTTTTATATGTATAATAAAATATGTGTATACTATGAAAGCAATTAAGCTAGCAGGCATTGTTAACAGCGAAACTAAAACCATTTTCCATCGAACAAATAGAGCAAAAGATAATAAACAAATGAAAATGTAATAAACTTTTGAATTGGAAATTAAATTAATAAATTCAAACGCGATTGAATGCCAAACCAATTTAATTGCTTGCAATATTTCCAACATAAACGGAATTCAATTTGCGCAATAACTTTTTTATAAATAAATACATAACGAAAAAATAGGTTTTATTTTATCAAACCTCGGCAGCATCCGATTACGTTATTTTGCCGTCCTTTGAGTTCACTGAAATATGTAATATTTTATTTCGTAAATATTTAAAATATGTATTTATATAAAATAAACTGTACGATATCAAGGTTAATTTTGCAACACCATTATTTTGTCAATATTAGTGTGTATATTTTATAAAGTATGTTACTCAATTTATCTTTTTTTAGATAGCTTTAGTTTGTATGTGCGTATTAATACCAAAGTTTACTAAAAAATCACAACGTTTAATGTTTATTGTTCTAAAAGTAAAATCATTATTAATTAAAATCAGTATTAATCATTGCGTTTTAAAGAGTTTTTATCAAAATGTAATATAATATTGTATTAATAGTTTGTTAACTTATGTGATTGTAACTAACATAATAACTATTCTGAAAAACTATAGCCGATTAATAATCGTTTACATTTCTACATAACGGGTAATTAATCGTTTAATAGGGACCAGAAATGATCGTCTTTTCTAGTGGATTCGGAGGAAGTTAAATCTCAGCTCCTCATTACCTTTTCTTAAAAATGGTACAAATTATAAAAGTTTGTTTTGTTTTTATATTATAGCGTTCCCATTGTGAATCTAAACCAAGGGTGCGCAAATCTTTTGGCTGTCGAGCTAGATTTTGATTGAAAATATGACCGCGAGCATTTTTTTATATATTTTGGTAGTTGTGTCTATATGCTATGGCATAGTAGTAGATAGATAATAGAGTAAATAGATATTAGGCGTAGTAAGCATAGTAAACATATCATAGGCATGCTTTTGTCAATTTTTTAGCTTTTTATGTTGAAATAGGACCGGTGTGAAACTGGCAATAACTTTCAGCAATAAAAATTTTGCGTAAAATTTTTATTTCAAAAGGCTATAACTTTCTTATTGATAGGGATTTTTCAAAATTTTCTTCACGAAACTATTGCACAGAAAGTCACCTCATAAAATATTCCAATAAAATTTAATTTTCTTTTTACACGTAGGCATAATAATCATATTAAAGATCAACAAATATTCACATTTACTCACTTCTTAAACGCGGAACGTCAAAGTGTATTGTTTTCCAAAATTTTCCAACATAATTTCCACCATCTATTAGGCCACAGTATTACCTTCATTTCTTAAGCAGGAATTTTTCCAAAATTCCTAATAATAAGCGCACAGCGATTATTTAAAAAAGTGCATTCCACGCAGTTGCCATTTAATAGAAAAATCCAAAAGAGGTAGTAATTTTCAACATTTCTCAATTTTTCTTTCAAATATCACTAGAGAATGAATGTACCTAACAACGAAATAAAACATTTTTCGAAATATAAAAAAACAATTGAATAACGACCAAACTTAAAATGCAGCTGCTCCACGTAGCACCGTTTCATAGCCAGAACGTCAAATTGCAGTAAATTTTAACTTTTCTCAAATTTTCTTTCACACATCACTTGTGAATAAATGTACCTAGACATGTGTAAAAGCTTTTGCAAAAATTCACCAATAGTAAATGTATTCCACCCCACTTTCGTTCGCCGGGCACTGTTTTATTGCAATAGGGGTAAATAGAAGTAAATTTTACATTTTCTCACATTTTGTTTCAATTCAATCACTATTCTTATCACTACGGGATAAATTTATTTACTTATCTATCGAAGCATTAAAAAAAAATCGTACAAATAATAAAATTTCACCAAGACTTAAAATACACCAGCTCGACGCAGCACTGTTTTATTGCTGGACCGTCAAATTGCTCTAAATTTTAACTTTTCTCACATTTTCTTTCATTTCCTACTAGGGGATGAATATATCTACTTAACTGAATAAGCATTTAAAAAAAATTGCAAAAATAATTGCATTTGACGATGACTTAAAATGCACGCACTCGACGCAACACTGTTTTATTGCTGGACCAACAAATTGCAGTAAATTTTAATTCTTCTTAAATTTTCTTTCACATGTTACTAGAGAATGAATCTACGGAAAAATGTGTGAAAGATTTTTGCAAAATCGTAAAAGTGCACTTTTAATTTTCCTCAGATTTACCTCAGTTCTTGTATTTTCAAAAAAATAATTCTGTGTCATCAAAGGTAAAGCTTTTTTATCATTTTTTTAGAGCATAATAGTTTAGTTTACTATACTTTTGTAAATAGGGTCTTGTCAAAGTGTATATTTGTAAAATTTAGATCAATTTGACGGTCGAGCAATAACACAGTGCTGCGTCGAGTTGGTGTATTTTAAGTCTTGGTGAAATTTTATTATTTGTACGATTTTTTTTAATGCTTCGTTAGATAAGTAGATAAATTTATACCCCAGTGGGAATTGAAAGAAAATGTGAGAAAATGTACAATTTACTTCTATTTACCCCTATTGCAATAAAACAGTGCCCGGCGAACGAAAGTGAGGTGGAATACATTTACTTTTGCGAATTTTTGCAAAATCTTTTACACATGTCTAGGTGCATTTATTCACTAGTGATGAATGAAAGATAATTTGAGAAAAATTAAAATTTACTGCAATTTGACGTTCTGGTTATGAAACGTTGCTACGTGGAGCAGCTGCATTTTAAGTTTGGTCGTTATTCAATTGTTTTTTTATATTTCGAAAAATGTTTTATTTCGTTATTAGGTACATTCATTCTCTAGTGATATTTGAAAGAAAAATTGGGAAATGTTGAAAATTACTACCTCTTTGGATTATTCTATTAAATGGCAACTGCGTGGAATGCACTTTTTTAAATAATCGCTGTGCGCTTATTATTAGGAATTTTGGAAAAATTCCTTCTTGAGAAATGAAGGTAATACTGTGGCCTAATAGATTGTGGAAATTATGATGGAAAATTTTGGAAAATAATACACTTTGACGTTTCGCGTTTAAGAAGTGAGTAAATGTGAATATTTGTTGATCTTTAATATGATTATTATGCCTATGTGTAAAAAGAAAATAAAATTTTGTTGGAATATTTTATGAGGTGACTTACTGTGCAACAGTTCTGTGAAGAAAATTTTGAAAAATCCCTATCAATAAGCAAGTTATAACCTTTTGAAATAAAAATTTTACCCAAAATTTTTATTGCTGAAAGTTATTGCTTGTTTCACACCGGTTGAAATAGGAATTAAGATCATTTGAATCATTTGTTTATATATTATTATAAATATTAAGGTATATAAACATTGTAGGTACTAGGTATAGACAAATTTGTAATTGCTTTCTCAATGAAGTTATATTTTGGTAGCACACGATAATAAAATTAATTCAATCTTTTTGCTTATATATAGATATTATTTTTATAATTAAAGTGGTATATAAAATGCCTCGCGGGCCGCATAAATCATCGACGCGGGCCGTCATTTGCCCAGGCCTGATTTAAACTATCCAGGGACACACTCAAACACACAGATATTTTTAATCAAAGTCGGTCCAGCCGTTTAGGAGAAGTTCAGTGATCAATAAACTAACAGAAGAATTTTATATAATAGGTTTTCCATTTTGATATGTAAAAAAAAACGAGTATTTTTAAGCGAAATCATCGGATGTTGATTTAATAGGGAATATGCAAGAGATTTAGATTTACTTAATTTTTTTACCCCCGATACTTTTTGATCTTGACATTACACCTATACCATAATTTTCTCATCTACTTTGTATTTAATTCCAAAAATTTAAATCAGAAAGTACAAAATATGCGAGCGAAATTCAAATTCGCGAAACACATCACCATTGGTCGAATCGAAACATGTGGTGTGACTTGATGCACGTTATGACTTTTATCGGCGTCGATATTCACTGTGCTATGCAATATTTCTCTAGTGTTTTCCAATACCTAGTGCGATTTTCGGACAATGTAGCAAAAAGAGATGCAATTTTGCATATTTTGTATCGCCTGCGCAAAAGATGTAGGTAGGGTGGACTAAAAACCTCGTTTGGGACTTTATGAAACACTTTATCTGGTGTACTAAGATGGTTAATATTTCAAAGATCCTTCAAACATGTGTTTATGTATTGTATGTCCTGCGTGATTAAGGAATATTGAGAAAGGTGAAGTCTGAAACGGTCGCTTTAAACAAGAAACATCAAGGAAAATTGGCCAGAAAAGTTTCCAAACTAAAGAAGAAAGTGGAGAAAGGAGAGGTAAAAATACAAGCACAAAATCAGCCAGAAACGGGAGGCACGAAAGGCCTCGTCTATATTAAACATTTACCCTATGGTTTTTATGAATCAGAACTTCAAAGTTTTGCAGATCCCAGAACATCGAAAAATCCAAAGGTTTATGGCTTCGTCGAGTTTAAAGACGATGATGTGACCAAAATCGCTGCAGAGAGCAAGAATAATTATCTCATGTTCAAGAAGAAAATTGAAAGAAAACATGTTCCTGCTGATAAAAGACACAAAAAAATATTTTCTGGTAAGCCTTGGAAACCGAATCAAGTTCCAAGGATGTTGAGAGTTAAGAGAGTTAATCAAGAAAACAACTTAAACGTGTCTAGAGATTTATTTGAAAAGGTCAAAGAATCAATTGGATAGAATCAATTAGAAGTTGAGAAAGGGTTTGAGAAAATTGGCGGCTTTAGGAATTCAGCATTGAAACATACAATGATCCGAGAAAGCCATTGTTATCCAAAACCCCAGAGGATATTACAAGTGAAACGAACATTAAACAGAAGGTCAAAACATTGAAAATGAAGGTTCTGAAAGAAGTCCGAAGACAAAGAGAAGTTATTGAGTGCAGATGATTGTGAAGATGTTGCGGAAAAGGTTGTTAAGAAGAAACTTGTTGGAAAGTAGGGGTTAGTTGAAGCTGTTGAGAAATTGGGGTTTTTTGGAGAGAAAAAGGGTTTGAAGAAAATCAAGACTGATGTTTGGAAAGTAACGAAACAAGGCATTATAAAGAAACCTGAGAAGATTATTGCTAAGAAATCTGAGAAAGAAGATATTAAAAAAGTAGGAAAGGTAAAGAAAGCTGCATTGATTTTTTTTTTAAGTTTGTTGTTTTGAGTTTTGAAGTGATTGTTTTGAGAAGAAAGTTGGAGACAAGAAGAGTTTAAAAACGATTTTAAAGAAGAAAGATAAAATTTCAGGGAAAAAGGAAGGCAAGACCATTTTGATGGCTGATAAAATGAAGTTAGCTGCTAAGAAGATTTTAGACAACAGAAAACCAAGAAAACTTTGAAAAAAGCAAAGTAATGTAATTAGTTTTATATTTGTAACAATAAATTAATAGTGTTTTTGGATTCCAGTACTATACAATATCTATAAAATGGTTTTTTAGCTTTTTCAAATGCTTTAAAAATACTTAACTGTCTATGCAAATAGTAAACAACACTGAATGACAACATGTATTGCGACGTCATCCAAAGCGCGCGATAAATGGGACCGTTCAAACAGGTCCAATTTAATCGGTATTTTATAGATTTTTTAAAACTTAATTGAAACACTTTCAACAGTATTTATATTTTTTACTATGTTAAAACGAAGTAAAAAGTGAATTAAGCAAATTAAAAAAAATGATTCATTTTCCCTATTTTAGAGAGGAGGGTATTCCATTAATAATATTAGACAAATGGTCGCCACGTCTACGCTTGCAGGACCATATTCATTTATAAATTCGCAAATTTGTGGCTGTATGTCCTCGATAACTATTCGAATTCCCTCTCTGAGGTCTTGAATCGATTGTGGGCCACAGACATAGACTTTATCTTTTACGTAGCCTCAAAGTTTAAAAAAGTTTAGAGGTGTCGCAAACTCTCGGTGGCCAATTGTGATCGGGTCTTGGAGAGATCACACGGTGAGGAAACTTTTAATCCAATAGAGCGATGGAATCGTTACTTGTGGGGCACGTAGCGCCGTCCTGTTGAAAATAAACGTCGTCCATATCAATATCTTCAAATTCCGGCCATACAAAGTCATTAATCATCGTTCTATAGCGTAATCCATTCCTCGTAGTAGTTGCTGTAGCCTTATTTTCGAAAGAGTAAGGTCCAATGGCACCGCCAGACCAAAAACCGCACTAAACAGTTACACGTTGAAGATGAAGAGGCTATTCAACAATAATTCTTGGGTTTTCCGAGCCCCAAGTGAGACAATTCTGCTTGTTAACGTAGCCTCCGAGGTCAAAATGGGTCTCATCTATCAAGATGGTTTTTCGATGAAATTCCGGATCAGTTTTACGCATTTCAAGGACCCAATCAGGAAAGACACGACGTTGTTGGTGGTCGGTAGGGGTGAGTTCTTGTGTTAACTGAACTTTTAAAGCCTTAATACCTAAGTCTTTATACAAAATACGGTGTAATGTCGTTTGTGGAATGCCCAATTCCAAAGATCGACAGGAAACGAACATACCTGGGTTTTCCTCTACACTACACAACACTACAACAGCAATGTTTTCAGTTCTTCTTGAGCGACGTGCACGAGTTCGAATATTCACATCATTAATTTGTCCCAACAGCTCAAACTTGCTGGCCGAGAAGGTGCTTCACCATTTTTGTAGTGAATTTTAATAATTTCAATGGGTTGTTGAAGCGTATATCGTTCCATTTATATTAATGGCGTACTGTTTGGACCGTGTCTCACGAAAATCAAATTTTCCCGTTTGAAACAGGGCGAGGAAATGGGGATAATGGGTGGAGAATCGGTTACTTCCAGACGTTGGATGCCGCTTCAGCCCTTTGGGCTCGTGATTACACCCCTGGTTAACTTGATTTGAAACGCTAAACTTAAAAATGCACGTGTCGGTCGAGCTTGGTTCGCGCTTCGATTCTCGTCTTTACGCTTCTCTCACTCGAAGCATACTCCCGATTAATATAAATCCGTGTAGTAAATTGATAAATAAATCGCGCGATTTCGGCCCAGGTCGATACACCTTTCCACTTCTGTTAATCGGTGCCGAAATTGACTCAAATGTTGAATTAAACATACAGATTTATTAAAATTGGCGCGAACACGTACTTTTTACTTGTCATATGTCAGGTAGGTACAGGTTGCCTCATGATAACTGTTGGCGTGCTATTGAAAATGGAAACTCTTATTTGAATACAATATATAATGTTAAAATAATATTCTATTGCGCGTATACATCAAGTGTAAACGTGATACTTTACGTGACATTTTTACTTCCAATGCTATATTGTAGAATATTTTCAGACGTTAAAACGTAATGGTGTAAATAATATTTATGGGAAGTTATCGAATTATCGTAATTTTTTTTATTGACGGCAAAGTAAGAACTGATTTAGGATATTTTTGATGTGGAAATTCCCAAACTACCTAAAATTCTTTCATAGCAACTGAAGTTTATGGTGTTAACTAATTTTAGTTTTCTCGCACTTTTAACTGATTTCACCATACGGTATCTTTCGAACGCTTTATTGTAGAGACATCTAGTTTTTACCATGCAATTCAGCTTCCCAAAATTAGGCAGAACACAAATAAAGTTTTGCTAGAAAGCGTAATATTCAGCGACATAAAAAACCCCTATATACGCCATTTAGTAAAAATTGAGTGTTTTTCTTTGATGAGTATTTCAAAGAAATATTTGCCATATTAAATCCGCTATTTTATTTTGAAAAAAACATATTCGTACCAAAATAACCCCTGTAATCAGAATTTCAGAGATATAGGACGAGGCATTACATTTTTGTCCACTTAATTCAGCCCACTATTCTTATGTACCTATCACATTAGTATTAGTACACTATATTTTTTTTTAAGTTTGGTCCGATGTGGATGCCGTGTATTAACCCCTCAAACACTGCGGCCTACTTGTGGCCTATTGTATTTGCATTCACATTCACTTATAGGCCCAGAAACCTAGTTGTTATTGTAAATTGCGCTAATTAATATTTCTGACATTTGTCTTCTGGTACAAATGCGTTAACTAATTAGTACAAATTAGTACACTAATAGAATATATTATATAAACTAGTTTGTATATAGTACAGTATACTGAATAGTTTGTATATTATATAAACTGTCTGCCTGATAAGCTAAAAATACATAAGTCGGTCAGTTATTCATGATAAAATTGAATTGCCCTATATATGTTCTCAAATGGAAATCGGTTTTCTTTAAATAATGAATTTACCAATAGAAATGTCAGAAGTTTGAAATGAGCTACAATGGTGGCAGAAAGTAATATTCATGTAATCTTTATTTTGCTTTGTATAGTATTCTTTCTATAACATCATGTATTGAATAAAATCTCATAAATGTCCTTTGGTTGGTAGAAAATATGTAATTTCGGTGAATTAATTCTGAAGATCCAGTTAACAAGAAAGGACACCCCTCAGAAATTCATAGTGTTTTCTCCCTATCGATTCATCATTCTCAATGTTTACAAACGGTTTTTTCCCTTCCCGCGGACTGTTTTTCGAAAATAAATCGATGAGAATTTAATATTAATTAAAAGAAAACTAGAAATTTTATTGGGTTTTCTCCGCACGACACATCTTGTATAAAACATAAGGAAAACTCCAACAGTCTGCTTCACCTATTACAGCAAACAAATCTATAAAATTGACGATATCGTTGTTCCCACAGAAAACATTTCACTATTAATTAAATAAAAAATATTATTATATTATTTATTAATTAAATAAAAGAGATTATTCGCAGTGTGTATTTTACATTGAATCGGCTAATTATTATGTGGTAGAAGATTAAGTTATCATAATTTTATTTTATTGGACAAATTACATTGTAGATATTTGTTTTTAGTGATGTAGTTTTACAAAATGTTTAAACGAAACAATAACACCGGCTCAAAAAGGAGGAATCGCAGGAAAAACGAGGGTTATAAAAAAATAGACGAGCTAGTTTTGCCAGCGAGCAGACTAAAGTTTAACTCTGAGCAGTTGCAAAATCTAAATTTTATTTTCCAAAAACAGTTAGGAGAAGACACATGCACCAAAGAAATCGGTAAGAAATTTCCGTTTTTATTGTTTGTGATTGTTACTGGTGTTTTAGAAAATAACATAATATTAGCTAGATCAGTAACTGAACGTCTAGTCCAACGTTTAGTATGCGGAGCTGGGGAATTAGACGATAAATTCACATCAAAATTCTTAATCCAGTTGCATACAAACAACGTGAGTAAATTCCTGTATTTTTTTTAAACATCTCATTTGCATTTCTCGACGGAAATTGTTGTTTGTGCAGGATCGGACGACCAATTTGCAATATGTAGTGAGATTGGATAAGTTGTCGAGACCGGCGTTATATAAAAATGAGCCAACGCCGAAGTATTCCATTATTGAAAACGATCCCGATTTTCCCAAGGGATACGCCCGAATCAGAATGTTCTCTTCATTCTATAAACTTTGGGGGGACTATGCTAATGCTAATGGCTACTTAAGGAGGTAACCAATTTAAACACATTACAAAAAAATATAATAATAAAGGAACTATTATAATAAAATTAACTTAAATATAAATCATGCTACAATTATTTACTTCGCTAAATATAGAAAAAGGTAAATTCTAAATATATTGATATTTTTTAGAGATAAAATACAAACGAGGTATGTGTCACTCTTAGCCCAAGTTGTATCCTCTGATAGTCCAAATTGTCCCACAAATTTAGACGAATCATCATTATGTGGTTCACCTGGCAAAGTAGTCGATGCCTGCATCCTCCAAAAAATCCTGAAAATTCCAACAGAAGAACACCTGTTCTACGGAAGCAGTAAGTCCATCTTATTACTATCACCTCAATTCCGATTTTATTGCACCGTTTTATTTCCCCCCTTTTAAGACGGCAATTCGCCCCGTTTTCCGGATCCCCGAGATTTCCGGCTTGCCATCGTCGACGAGCCGAACGGAATCCGTCTCAGGATCGAGTTCCTGTCGCCGGCGTTGTCTTCAATTTCAATGGACGTGAGGCTGCTGATTGCTATCGAAGCCGACGCTTGGCCTGCGTCTACCGATTTTCCATCTAGAATTCCTTTCTGGCACACTGACTCAGTCTTGTATCAGCTTGCAGCACAAACAGTAAGATTGCATTAATATTAAATATAATAAAACTACACAGTAAAAGAATAGGCGACTAAATTTAAACAGGTTGCATTAGATTTGAAAAAAAAACAATGTTAAATAGATAGAAAAACTTGGGAGTATAGTTTACAGTAGTCTCTAATTGCTGCTATATTTATTAAAAACGAATATTTTAAGAAGGATTTTTAATTCAGAGCTTGTAAGATTTTTTATTTATTTGTTGTGGTTTATTAAGTAGGTTTTCAAATGTTATAGGGTGTGTATTTGGTGGGATTCGGAGTTCAATCTTCAGCTTGGCAAATGAGATTTCCAGCTGCCGAAGAGACTTTAATAAAGAATTACGGCCCAGATAGTTCCGTCCGGAATATTCTAAAAGTAACCGACCAAATACTCGAGGAAATATACGAAGACAGCACGAGACACCAAAAATTTCAAGTAAAATCGTTATAGAATTACAACTATACAATTTAATAATTGTCTTCATCATTTTTTTTAGTTGTCGTACAGAATACTAAATAATTATATTCTAAAAACTTGTCTATTTTATGAGTTAGAAAAGGATTTATCTTATTCAACTCAAGTTTTACTAAATTGGACTCCAAAGAAACTTTCCACGCACGTCCTTAAAATATTAGACAATCTAATTACGTCTCTACGGAATCAAAAACAGCCAAACTATTTCTTCCCTTCGGCGAATCTCTTAGCAAACCCAGGCCATTTGTGCGAAGACGATTACATATACGAATCCAAACGAGTCTTAGCTTATTTAGTTAAGTTATTCGACATCAGTCTGACTTCCACCGAGGGAAACGAAGCCTTCGAAAAAATCCTATTATCCCAGGAATTAGAAATATCATTACTTACTAAGTGGAAGGAACTAATTGATGGGTTATTACCTCCGGCTTCCACCAGGGGCAGGCGATTTTGTATAGCTGGCACGAAATCAAGAAGGGTGGCTTACACTCAGTACACCGGGAGACAACTGGAATATATTGCTTTGGTTCTTAAAAATGCCCTCGTCGTTAAAAATAATGTATTACAGGTACGTGCATGCGATCAACTGGAACATTGGTTTTGTGCGAGAGCGCAGTTTACAAACGAGATTATTAAATTGCGGTCGACTCAAAGGGCATGCTAATTTAATGGAATAATGAATTATCAGCCATCAAGTTTATTATATTACACAAATATATAGATAGAAAATATTTCATAAATTAGGCTAAATGAGATAATATAAGAGTTAATATATTATATAACGAACGCTCCTATCTCGCGGTTTTCATAACAATTAGCAAAAATTGTTATAGATGTCCTATAACACGGCACTCCTATAACACGGTTTCTATATAATGCAGCCTTATAAGCAGCCTCTTTTGTAGCATAATTTTTCTATTACTTTTCGTATGTGTAGCAATCTAACAGGAAATCTGATGGCAGAAACAATGTAAATACGTTCGAGGAACAAAAAGCATTGATAAGTCCCTGTTACCATTATGCTGGCGATCTAAGAGCAAGGCTTGGGAGACGATAAAGCGTCGTTTTCCTAAAAAGTGTATAAGCGATTTTTTATCGAAACAAATTTCTGTGAGGACGAACACAACAGATAAAGACATAATTCACTTAAAGACCCATTCATTTCTAGATCCCGTTCAGAACCTATTCATTTACAGACCTGTTCAACTTACTGACTTCCTACTTTCAGAACGATTCTTGTGCAATAAAATCGGGATCGGATTTTGCGGATATTACGAACCTGTTCAATTTAAACTTTTAATTGCGAACGGCACATAATTATTGAGGGCTGATTTCATAATTCGTTTATCCATGAAGTAAAATCTTCATAGGAAAAGGGGAAATATATGGGGAAAATCTATATCAGAGTGGGGAACAGGAACACCTAAATGTGAAAATTGGTTGTTTTCCTTATAACTGAACATTGTTAAATCAACCACCAGACCAAGCAGTCATCCGGACTTAATGTACTAAAGGGTCTTCCAATAAAAGGTTTCATTTTGATATGTAAAAAAACGAGTATTTTTAAGCGAAATCATCGGATGCTTATTTAATTATAAATATTAGGGTATACCATTAATAATGGAAAACAATATTAGTCAATTGGATCATGGTCCTGCAAGCGTAGCCGTGGCCTACGCTTGCAGGACCATAATCTTTTCATGAAATTTTCCATCACCAATTCGCACATTTGAGGCTGTCTGTCCTCGACAACTTCACGAATTCCATCTTTGGCATAAACCTTATCTTTCACGTAGCCTTAAAGAGAAAAGTGTAGAGGCGTTAAACCACAAGATCTCGGTGGTCAGTCATCGCCTTGAGAAATCACAAGGACACTAAACTTTTCACACAAAACAGCGATGGTATCGATACTTGTCTGCCACGTAGCGCCGTCTTGTTGAAAATAAACGTCCTCCACATCAATATCGTCCAATTCCGGCCATACAGAATAATTTATCATCGTTCGATAGCGCAATCCATTTCAATAAAAAAATCACATAATGGCGTAGTTTTTACTTGTCATCTGTCAAGTAGTCATAGGTTGCCTCGTGACTACTGTTAAAATGGCGGGCTACTGAAAATGAATCCTATTATTGGAAGACCCTTAATTTACGCCATTTTGTTCCAGATAACCGATCTTGAATCCTATGATGATATTTTCGATTTGCCTATGTCTGCTCTATCTTCTATTTTTTTTTTTTAATTCTTTTCCATTTTATTCTTAGATCCGTCCTCCAATTATCAAATGCAGTAATTCAGGTTAATAATCTTCGGTACTTACGTATTAACGCCACCGCCACCGGTCTGGATCTATCTGCTCTAATATAACCTAATCTAAGCTTTATCCAATATTTTTTCTTATTTCGGATCGAGAGGTCGCGCTACCGCTCGATATGTGGTCTGGATCTATCTGCTCCGTTATAACCTAATCTAGCCTTTGTTCATTTTGTTCAAATCTGTAGCTGAGGTGGCGTTATTACGTAAGTACCTAATCTTCATAGTAGGGGAACTGTGGGAAACACGGAACGCAGGGTAAGACGGAATGTAATTCATATATGGTGCGATGCTAGTGCGATATATCGGATTGCATAAAAACTGTCCATAGACTCACCAATAATTACCAATTTTTGTAATTAATTTTATTGTCATTCACCACTTAATATACAGTATAATCTTAATAATCCGACGCATATTGGACTAGATAACCGCGAGATTATCAAAACATTCCGAATTATCAGGATTAAAAGAAAACAAGAACAATTTTACATACAATTGTATCTCAGAAAGAATAAAATATGTATCTATATAAGTAAAGGTTTACATACAAAAAATATGTACTAAATTAAAACTACCTTTAGAAAGACAATTGTAGAGTGGAGTTAGTTTGGTCAGAATCACCAATCTAGTTTCCAGACTTAAAAGCAGAGTGTGTTGGTTTTTCACTAAACACTGAATGTTATTGTTTTTGACTTTATTTCTTCTGTGCGCGAGGTTTTGTACCATATATAAGTTTACATATACACGTGTTTCCCCAGAGCGCCGGGTTTCAAAGCCGGAACGTCCCGGATTAACCATCCGCCGGATTATCAAGATTATACTGTACAAATATAAGGCCATTGTAAAATTTTCGAGCCATGTTAATTTTAACAATTTTTTACGGCACGTAAGAAGGAAACAAATATTTTTGGACAATTTATCACTCCACTCAAACTTGTAGCAATATCTTCAAGATTTATATTTATTTAATTGCTTCCATTATTGAAGAGGTTGTGAGCTTTTATTCAAAAAATCGTTTTCTTGACAAAACGGAACGGGAAGTATTTGCTATTTGAAATTGTTTAGGATAGCAAGAACATACAAAAGAAAGTCCGAGGGGCAAAGTTGGCCATCGAAATCAATGCCAATCAATTTCATGTTCCCAGGAAGTCAAGAAAAATAAGACAAACAGAGAATTTTTAGTACAAAAACGTTTGGGAAGTTTCTACCAAGTATTCTATTCTATTTCTTATTCCATCGCTTACGAACTCGCAATGCAAAATAACATTAAAATTTGACATAACAACGCTAAATATCAGCCACACTGATGTTATCTTTTTACATTAATCTTATAGAGTATCAGATCATTTATCATAATATGCCATCAAATCTAATCATAATATGCCATTTTGCCCCGCCTTTGGGACAAATAAATAAATGCAGCTATCTACAAAAATCTATTTTGAGAGACATAAGAATTCGGTAATTCTTATTTTGCTTACTTCATATCACTTCACTAAAGAAATTGCCTTTGCTATAAACTTAAAATTATCCCATTTATTTTGAGCAAAAAATCAAACATTAAGTTTTGCCGTTTTGCTCTCCTAGTTCCCTTATCCCTTATATATATTTTTTGAATCATCGCCATTCCAAGGAATCTTAAGCAGACACATCTCCATACACATCTTGAACGCTTATAGCTTTCAAGCTTTTGCGCAATAGTACTTAATTCTAATTTTCGCTTAGACATCTACTCATATATTTAGTATTACAGACGCTGCTATAGATAGGATATAGCAACCTAATATAAATGTCAATTCAAAGATTTTCATAAAGTGAGACGAATTCATAGCGTTATAGGAGTGTTAACTGTATATCTAGACAAGACAAGCGGCGAAAGTAGACAGACAAGGAAGCCTGTCAAGAATAATCCTGAACAAGAATACAGAATATATTATATGTTAACGAATGTTAAAAGTTGAGATAGGCAAGAGTTAAATGAGAAAGTCAAGTATAATATATTTTAGTGACGTTAAAAAGGAATTTAGATTAAATTGAATTATAAATGACATCAAGAGGATATTAATTTAATGCAATAATGTCCTTAATTAATTATTGGCCTTTAGCTTAATTGTGTAATAGTCTTAACAGCGTCACGCACATCTAAAATCAATACTTATTGTTCACGATACGTAAACATGTGCTTTAATAAAATAATTACGTAATTTATTGTAGCCTTTGGATGAAACTTGGGAGGATTATCCGCCAAATAACCACACGGACACAAGCGGATCAAACGAAGATTTAATTTATATCCTGTTGACGATAATAGAACAGGCAAAGGATCACTTCCTCAAAACCAATAACAGCGAGAAAATACGGCTTAAACTAGCCGCAAACTTCGATATAACCATCTTAAAACTGATTGAGTTTGTCAGGAAAACTAACGAGACTATAGACGACGACATAGATTTCGTCAAAGTAACTTTAAAGTGGCTTTACAGAGCTTTAGACCAGAACAAAAGACTCTTAGCTCCCATCCTTCGGCCTTACCTCAATGTCCTTTTTGTCTCCTCTCATGGCTCGTCCTGGTTCCTAGAAAACATGAAAAAACGGATTAAAAATGACGAGATTGAAGCTTTGGGAATTTTCGCTAAATTAGTAAATGCCGACGCTATAACCCCAGCTCAAGGTTTGATAGATTGTATTAATAAAGGGTGGATTTGGTCCAAAGATATGTTAAAATTAGTCGAAAAAGAAAAATTGAGATTAGTTTTTATTGGAGAAAATAAGACAGTCGAAAGGCATGTTATGTCTGTACCCAAAGATAGTAAAATTAAAGAAGATATATTTGAGGGCGATTTGAAATTCTCTACGTTACCTAAGAAGAGTTATTTTTGTACCTTATTAAGCAATGGTATAATCAAATTCAGTTTTATTATATTGAATTAACATAATTTTTGTTACAGGAACAGAAGATACTAAATATAAAGTTCCATGGCACTGTATTTTAAGAGAAAATAGCCCAATGACAAAAATCTTCCAATTTGTACATAGATCAGGAGATCATCGATGTGGAGGCGACATTGTCCAAACTTTGATGTCCATGCAAAAATTAAACGTATTTTTCAATTACATCAAACCCCCTTTTCTTTAATTTTAATATGTTTTAGGTGTTACATGATATAACTTCTATATTGCCAAAAGAAGACCGTTTACAATTAATAGAGTTAATGCAGAAAATGTCAATTGCAAAGAAGAAGGTCACCATGAGAAGAGCTCAAACTTTACCAAGTTACACAAAGAAACCGAACGGTTATTCAAACGAAACCTACCAAAAGTATACTAAAACGGAAGAAAGTGCTGGAATAAAACTACGTAAGGAGTTGGACAGAAACGAATTGTTAATAAACAAATTAGATTTGGACGCAGGAAGCTTGATTCAAAGCTGCCGCACGGCCAGAATCCGCGACGATTTCACATTCGATAATCGCGTTCGAACTCAAATTCGCAAGAGAGAATCCTTCAAATATTAATTCAAAAGAGAGATCGTGTTTTAATATCAGTTATCGTTTAGAGATTACGGAATTCCATTCCGGTCTTTGAATATGAATTTATATCTACTTTATTCCTAATAAATTAAGGAAGCTGCTCTCGGCGGATCAGTGGCGTGCATCGAATCGGTTATTAATGAGTGGAATTAATTAGATCCCGACAGTATCCCGGAAACTATTAGAAAGTTTCGAATTGACTACACGCTGATTTATATGTGTGGCGAGAAATTCCTGTTCAATCACGGTCTGTAGCGATTGATTACTTAATGAGAAGATGGTTTGGTTCTGATAAGAAAATTTCTAATTTGTGAAATTATAAATATATCTTGTTCTTTTTGTTTTCCCTATTTGATTGTATCTATTAACAAAACTATGTACTGTAGACACTACAACAAAAGAAGACAAAAAGCCTAGGAAAATCAAGACAGAGTTTTCCTGGACAGAGTAGACAGTCAAAGCTAGACGTACAAGATTAGATAAATATGACAAGACAGACAAGACCAGACAGACAAGAAAAGACAGTTCAGGCAAGACAGACAAGACAAGACAAGTCGAGACAATACGAGACAAGACAAGCAAAGATAAGAAAAGCAAGACAAGACAAAACAAGACAAGACGAGATAAAACAAGACAAGAAAAGATAGGGCTAATCAGACAAGACTATATGTACAACAATAGATATACAGCAGTAGACAAGACTATACAAATGGGACTAGACAGACAAAACTAGATGCACAAAACTAGAGAGACGTGACTAAATAAACTAGAATAGGCAAAAAGTCTAGACAAACAACACTAGGCAGACAAGACTAGACAGTCAAAGCAGACAAAATTAGACAGACAAAACTGAACATACTTAACCGGAGAGCAAAGTAGAATAGGTAGGTTAAATATTATTAATATTTAGTAGACAAGACTAGACCAGAGGTCGGCAGACTTTCATGTAAGATGAGCCAAGTTGACTAAGAATCGGGATAAGAAAAGTATCATTTTCAGAGCCAAATTTTCGAAGATTTCGTGATTCTTTCCGAGACGCTTTTAAAAACTGAATTTTGTTTAGCCTATACCTCAGTTAATTCGAACGTAATTTTATTGTGTAATATCTCATTTTATAGAAAATTTAACACAGTTTAAGCGCATTATAAACACATTTAAATATTGTTAATATTTTCGAAAAAATAGAGAATTTGTGAAATTGTTACAAATGCGTCATAGCAAATTTTCAAACGTCCATTGTTATCTAAGTAGTCATAGCACATAGACATATTATATATCATTTTAATGCTAATTTAATCTAGTTTATGAATTTTATTAAGTCATTGCAAGATTATTTGCAGTGTCAAATATATTGCGTTTTTTCAGAGACACATAGTATTGTTTAGCTTGGTATCTCGAAAAGTTTCAACTCAATTATAAGATAAGCTACTTTAAGAACGTTATTAACATAATTTAAATATTCATAATATTTTCAGAATTGTAAGGAAATTGTCACGTAAGCCTCATAATCAATTTTCAAACGTCTATCGTTACCTAAGTATTAACACTATGTAAAAGAATTATATATCATTTTAAAGCTACTTTAATCTACTTTAGGTAGTATTATTAACAGTTATCTGGTAATCAATACATCTAAGTAATATTAATACAAAAACTAATATTACAAAAGTTATTATTAAACGTAATTAATATTTATTTTTTCATTTCAAATTCATTTTCATTTATTCAATAAAAAATCTGTAAAAGTATAATAGAATCTAAAAAATCTATATGCTTAACTGCTTGAACGAAGGGTGTTGGGGTGTTTCGTGTAGACTGTAAGATCTGTAAATGACTCTGTAAAGACCCCAATGGGGCTCGAGAGCTGCGGTCTGCCGACCCCTGGACTAGAGTGGGAAAGTTGGTCAGATAAGACTAAATGCACAGAAATACATATGCAACACTATATAGACAAGACTATACAAATGAAACTAGACAGGCAAGAGTAAACAGACAAAACTAGATACATAAGACTAGAGAAAGTTGACTAGACAAACAAAAGTAGGCAGATAAGGCTAGACAGACGATACTAGATAGACTAGACAGACAAGTCAGACAAAATTAGAGACTCAGATAAGAGTCAGATAAGACTAAACAGACAGAATCGGACAGACAGCTAGAATTGGTGGATAGCTCTATACAAGTTAGATAAGGGGTAGAAGGTAAGATTAGACAACAGTAAAGTGAAATTGAGATAAATCAAACTTGTTTTTTATTTTCTGTATCAGATTTGCTTCGTAATTAAACTTTAATAATATTGGGTGGACGTATTGCGTAGAATCAACAATCTGTAGTATTCAGAATTAATTACTTATGTTGCTGAATACCGGCAATGAATATTCAATTTGCTGTAGTTAATTGCAAATTCAGAAGGTGCTATACACCGTTCGGTTAGAACTTCTCGAAGTTCGACATTCAATCAAGATGCAGTAAAAAGTATCGAAAGGTGTTAATTTTAAATTTGTCAGGTCCCAAGGTTCAGAATTTGAAAAGAATCGCTTCAATTTGATTTTGGTTTTCGAAATTGGATATAGCGTATTTCAGGTCAACATTGGAAATGGGTGTCATCACTCATTATTAGAGGGTATACATATTCCATTTCACATAGAATACATTTCCTTAGACTCGTCTGTCTAGACAAGGCCTGAGCAAATGGCGGCCCACTGGTCACATGCGGCACCGTCCGACCTTTTACACGGCCTGCGAAGTTTTTTATAAACCACTTTAATTACTAATATCTAGGTATAATAAAATATTAAAAAAAAAATTAGTTATGTGAATGTCTCCTACAAAACTTCACTGAGAAAGCATTTACAAATTTAACTATACATGATGAATGAATGGAATGGTGCGAATCTATATTCATCCCCATCCATAAAAAAGGATCACCGATGGAATTTAATAACTACAGAACAGTAACTCTCATTTCACACGCAAGCAAAGTATTTACTCCACATCATTAATGAACGTTTGAAAACATTTCTACTCCCACAAATATCGGACCAACAGAGTGGGTTCATACCATGTAAAGGTACACGAGAGCAGCTCCTCAATGCCCGACAGATCATTGAAAAAGCGAGGGTTTTAATGAGAGCTTTTAATGAGAGCGAGAGTTAAAACACAACTTAAAATTATATTTGTGTTTCGTGAACTATACGAAAGCGCTCGACTCTGTGATGAGTGAAATGGGTGTTCCAACGCATCTGATATTTTTAATTAAGCGACTTAAGAGAATTAAGAGACCAACACAATAACGCCAAGGTCAGAACAGGACAAACAGTGTCCCGAGCTTTTAAGATAGAGGCCGGTGTCAGACAGGGATGCATACTCTCGCCCCTCCTTTAAAACATATATAGCGAATACATCATGAGAAAAGTCCTTACCGATTGGGAATGTGTAATATCAATTGGAGATCAAACTATTACAAAAACAGTGAAAGTAATGCTGGTCAATTCCTTGATCTTCCCAATTTCTGTTTGCTCCGCTGAAACATGGACGCCTGTATAGACGAATCTTAAGAGTGTCATGGGTGGAACACAGAACAAACGCCTCTGTTCTACAAGAACTAAAAATCAAAAAGCGTCTACTAAACCAAATCAATAGAGCATATCTCAGTTACCTTGGCCACATAGTTAGAAGAACAGGTGAGATAGAAAACCTCGTGGTGGAGGGAAAAGTTGAGGGAAAAAGACCTAGAGGACGGTCTCCAATGAGATGGACCGACTGATTGAAAGAAATGACGGGACACTCAATGCACGAGACAATACATTTAGTACAAGATAGAAACGCATGGAAACCAAAAATTCAAACACAAACCGAAAATAGTATCACTACACCCTCTAAAGGGTAGAAAGACTGAGAAGAGAGATGAATGAATGATCTTAATTCGTATTGAAACATAAACAAAACTACAAAAAATCAACATACAACAAAAAAGAGTACTTTCAAAATCTGTTGCGAAGCACTGCACGCACTGCACGCCTTAACTGAATCAAAGAGAATAGGTTAGGTTAGGTTATCCTAACCTATTCTTTTTGAACTGAATTAAGCGATTTGAGTCCCGGTGCCGTTTCAAGATCAAGCAGGAGTGCCTGCTGTAGGGGAGCAAAACTTGGACGGTTGATGAATCAAACACCACAAACTAGAATAGTGTGTATCACTTTGAACAGTTTCTATGACATAATAAAACAAGGGAGTTCTTTATCTATATGATTATCTATAACATAGGATGGTTTTACCAATTCTGTCTTATCATTTAAATCAGGGGTCTCCAAACTACGGCCCGAGGGCTACATCTGGCCCGCGGACAGATTTTGTCCGGCCCGCGGAGAGCTAGCATACTTGAAAACTCCTTTTAGAGAACCTATGTTTTATAGCAAATTAAATTTATTTTACTGAAGTATTCTAATTTTATGTAGAATAATTATTAATATGACATCTACATTGATATGGTCATGGGCTAACTACTCATAACATTGTTGTAAGCTTATTGTTATTGTTTTTGTGATTAGTTGGATAAAGAAACACAAAATTGTAATGAGTAAAGACATGTATAATATGCAGAAAATTTAACTTCAGTATATAATAACTAACAAATTATTGAAATAAATCCAACTAACATTTTATATATTTTAAATAAAAACATAACTTATAACAAGCATAATGACATATGAAATACTAATGAGATTTATGTAATTGAGATTTTCCACTGACATTAGTTTGTAGTTGTGGACTAATTTTACTAGTACCAATTACTAAAAGAGATTTAAGATGCTCATCAGTTAATTTAGATCTGTAAACATTTTTTGTGTACTTCATTTTGGAGAAGGTCTTCTCACACAAATAAGTAGTACCAAAAACAGAAAACAGCCCACGAGCAAATTTATGCAAATTATCTAATTGTGTCAGTGGAAGACTCTTATAAAATTCCAACAAAGATGAGTTTTGATATTTGTTTTTAATTATATTACTGCACGGTAGATCAATCATTTCCATTTGAAGTTCCGGGGCTAGGGTTTCAATGTCAGTATCAAAAGGATTCTGAAAAATCTTAATTTGATTCGCAATGGCTTCAAAGTCCGAGAAATGAGTATTAAAATTTATTTTCAAAGCACTCAAAGTTTCGATTGCAAAATCGATAGGAAACTCAGTCTCAGTGGTGTGGCTAAATATTTCACATGTTTTAAAATGTGAAAAACATTTACTTCGTAGTTGTGATTGAAACAGTATCAATTTCTTCCGGAATGATTTGATATTAGTGTATAAATCAGGAAGATGCTGGTTTTCTCCTTGCAATCAAAAATTCAGTTCGTTCACATGTTTTGTCAAATCAACATAGAATGCTAACTTCCACAGCCATGCGTTGTTTTGTAATTCAATAAGAGGGCGATGCTTTTCTTTCAAAAAAATTTCGATCACTGCTCGAAGTTCAAAAAAGCGCTGAAGGACTTTCCCACAACTAAGCCAACGTACGGCAGTATGATAAGGTAAGTCATTTTCTCCAATCTCTTCAATAAATTGTCGGAATTGTCGGTGATTCAGCCCAAAAGATCTGATAAAATTAACAGTTGATATGACTGGTTTCAGAACTTCGGACATATCCAAACATTTTCCGCACAAAGACTGTTGATGAATGATACAATGTAAGACTAATGGTTTTGAACCATCATTTTCTACATCCTTTGACACAAGAGCGACCACTCCTTTATCTTTCCCACTCATGTTTTTGCCTCCATCAGTTGTAATACATGTCAAGTTTTTCCATCGAAGGTTCTTTTGATTAATGGCCATTTCAACTCCTTTAAAAATATCTGTACCAGTAGTTGTGCCATGAATACTATACATATCAAGAAGTTCTTCATGCACTTCATAGCTTTTATCTACTCCTCGAATATAAAACAACACCTGAGCAGTATCTGACACATCCGTTGACTCATCCAAGGCCAAAGAAAACCACTCAACATGTCCATTTTTGTCGAACAGTTGAGAGGATATATTTTCAGCGATGTTTTCTACCCTTCGAGCCACAGTGTTTGCTGACATACTGACAGTTTTTAATAAATTTACCTTTTCAGGGCATATTTCTTCGGCTACTGCAATTATGCATTCTTTGGTCATTTCTCCATCGGTGAATGGTTTTCCACGTTTTGCAATTTCAAGAGCCACACGAAAGCTGGCACGAGTTGAGATTGCTGCGATTTCAATCCGCGCTTCATAGCTTCGAATTTTTCTGTCCGAACTTCCTGTATATTTTGAGTAATTTTGAAAATGTTTTGTTTCATAATGACGTTTAATGTTATATTCCTTGAGAACGGCTATGCTTTCATTGCAAATCAAACATAGCGCCTTGTTTCTGGACTCAATTACGAAATACTGAATGTTCCACTGATCTTGTTGTATTCACTATCAATTTTTCGCTTCTTTTCCAAACTACTAAATCACACACAAAAGCAACAATTCAAATCAAAATACTGTTACAAAGATGTCTTAAACTTAAACACGCACAAACACGTTTTAAGGAGGTACGCACTATTTTATTTCACAACAGTGTCATAGGAACTGACTTGTGGTTGCGCCACTAGCCTTCTTATATATTCCACTTGCTGCCATCTAGAAGTGAGTGGAAGACACCAGAACTTTCTCGAACCAACGAGATTATTCTGTACGTGCTATTAGCGCCATATGTTAGCGATAGAAGGTACTACCTATTTCCGCTTGTGTCCACCAGATGTCGTGTCACGTTACTCCTCATGGCTCGTACTCTACGACTAATCTGGAAATTACAGATATGACAGGAAAATTAATAAAATGCAGTGTTGCCGTTTTGTGGACTTTAGTCCGATTTGCAGCCTTTTTTAAACGTTGCGTACTTTTTCGGACTTTTTTTTTCATCAGTGGACTATTTCACTTTTTACTACCGGCAACAATGATGTTATGGTTTTGGCCCTCGGAACTTACTGGAGTAATCAGTATGGCCCTAAGGCTGGAAAGTTTGGAGACCCCTGATTTAAATCAATAACCTGCTAAGTTCATGTCTCTATCACTAAATGTCAAATTAATAATATCTAACCCCAAATCACAATATGGGTTTCAGGTGAGTGTTTACAAATTGTTATTAATAAAAGCAACGCTGCACTGATGAGAGATAAATCTCGAAACGCGTCTGCAATGGCTACTTACTTAAGTTATCGGAAAAACTTGATCTTAAAGACAATGTTATTTTTATGGTTTTTGTTGAGTGCCACGAAGGTGGACTGAAAGCTATTAAATAACTGACAAATTTCACATGAGATTTGTTTTGGTAGTCCTAAAACGACTCAGTAATTGTTATAGAGCTCCGGTAAGGTTGAATATATACGTTAAAAAATTATGTTTGTGGTTGTAGTTTTTTCCCGCAGCGGATATATAAAAAAGAAAGAACAAAAATTCACAGCAAAAAAAAATTAAAGAACGCATTGTTTGGTTCCTCGCCTCAAAAAAAAAAAGAATTAAATATAAAATAAAAACTTAAAAAATAAACTCCCGAAAGAAATATTTAAATTTAAAAAGAAAACTCACACGTAAAAAAAATTAAATCGATAATAATATACAGGGTGTTTCGGGAGGAAATGGAAATAATTTAATGTCCAGGAAACAAAAACTAGCAAAACTAGCTCTTGATGAACTTGACTTAAACATGTCCGGTTTTCATTTATGTCAGAGATAATTAGAGGAGTATCGACGTCGTTTTCCGAAACGAAGAATTCCTAATAGGCAAGTGTTTCAAACCGTTGGGGCCCTTTTTTATTGGTTTTTGACCCAACAAAAGAGGGCGACAGGTGTCAATATCGCGTTTAAATTAGTCGTAATTTTCACGCAAAAATTTGAATATATCCGGCAGTGCATGAATACGTCTCGCACGGCCAATGTGTTAATAGTGTTTGCACGGTTCGTCTCGGCCGGCATGCGACCACGATCATTTTGTTGGGAAACTCTTCGGCTATTCTGCATATTCTAGACGATATGCGTTGCAAGGGTTTTCCGCGGAACATCCTTCTAGTCTTTTATTCCTTCCCGTTTCCTGACAGGAGGATCGTTTCAACGGAGCAGACAAGAAAGACATTGTAGCTGGAAGGTAAGTGGCGAAACCACCCCTATTTTAATTTTGTCATCATCGCTCACTAAAACTGGCTAACAGGTCCATTTATAAACACACAAATACGTTTATCGAAGTGAGTGGTGGAGCTTCCGAAAATTTAAAGTAAATGTTACTTGTTTTTTTTTTAAGTAATACATTTTTATTTAATTTTATAAATTACCATTGTCCAAAATATATATGAAACAAATGAAAATCGGACTTGAACATATGAGCTTATTTTGTTTACTTTTGCTTCCTGGATATGTCCTTAAAATATTTCCATTTCCTCCCGAATCACCCTGTATATAACAAGTATATTTTAAATTTTTTAAATCTTAAATATATAAGGATTTATTATTTCGGGGAGGAATTTTATTTATTCAGGCTGTGTTCCGATTATTTTAGATAAATATAGACGATTATATAGCTCAGTTATCAAACTTAAGCCTAGGTCGTTTGTTAATACTGAATTAGAGAATATGCAATAGAATAGACAATTTCAAATAATGCAAATTAATAACGCAATAATTATCTCTATTTGTTATTTATGTTTCATCCTACTCATAATTTACATTTTTAAATCGCACCATGTGGATAAATCTATTCAAATTTATGACACAATTTAATAATAATCAATATAATTAATTAAACTAAATTATTTAAATACTACACATCAGATCTTGCTAGATTGGTTGTAGCAATTGTCTACTCTTGCTGAATTCGTTTTGTTCATTTGTTTCACAGCCTGGTCTTGTTTAACCAAATGGTCCAGTCTTATTCATATAATATTATCTAGGTGATGTTTCCTTATATAAATGATATATACGCTTACAATTTGCATAGTTATTTCAATTTATTTTTATCTGTTTAGTGTCATATTGGAATTTTCGTAAAGTAGTTTCGTTCTTTATGTACGAATTTAATTCTTCGTTTCTTAACTAGTCAACATCAAACCGGTTATCTATCAATAGGAATTGAACAAGGTTTCTAGTTATATACAAACAGATAAGCTTAGCTAAGTTATTTGCACAAAACAAAAAGCATTTCTACTTATTGCCGGACAAACATATATGGCATTATTGACAGACAAAGAGACAAGGCTTCTAGTTATAGACATATGCATAGACAAGATTTCTCGTTATTGATAGTCAAACACATAAGGTTTCTAGTTATAGACGAATACTTAGACAATGTTTCTAGTTATTGACAGACAAACGGAGAAAGTTTTTGGTTATTAAGAGACAAACAAACAATGTTTTTACTTGTGAGAAACAAACAGACAAAGTTTTTAGTTATTAACAGACAAGCAGACCTTTTAGTTATTGACAAAAAAGTTTCTAGTTATTGACAGACACGGCTCGTAGTTACTAACAGACAAACAGACAAGGTTTCTAGTTATTTAAAGATATAGAAATGTTTCTAACATCTCTGATTATGAACAGATAGACAAATCAGTTATCAAATATATCATTTAACCAATTTTTGTATGCCAATAATGTTTGTCAGAATTAAGCTCGAATTAACATGCGCTCGATTTTAAAGTTTACCGAAAGACGCACCAACGACCTGATTCATATTGATAAGAAATTATAAATACGGTATTAATTTGTTTAATTAATTTTTTTTTAAATTTAATTTATCGAAAATACATTAGCATCGAACAACTTGCTGTTACTTGATATGTATGATCATGCTTCTAGCTGAGTTTTCTACAACAAGCTCTGGACGAGATGAACAATAATTACGTATTGATGCAATATTATCAAAGAGTTTTATAGAAGAACTAATAAGAACTAAATATTAAGAACTAATAGACCCAATAACTGATATTGTTAACTGGTCCTTTAAAAACGAAGTTTTTCGGACTATCCTTAAAACATCTAAGATTATCCCCTTGCACAAAAAAGGTGGCAGAACAGAAATAAATAACTACAGGCCGGTAGCCATTGTATCTGTGCTCTCTCTCTCTCTATGGCTCTTCTCAATCTTCTCAAACGTATCGCTCGTCTCCGAGCATCGTGGCAATGGTATGACCTAGGGATCATATTTGTTGTACTTGCGCCTAGTAGTTGCGCCTATGGCTTTGGATATTTGATCCACATAGCACGATCTGCGTACCGTAAATTTGATATGTTGCTGCCTCCTATAGATATTCCTCCATCCCAGTTGTGAGTTGCTTTCTGGACTATCCATTCTCCGTAGCGATTGAAATATAGGTGAAATGAAAAAAAAATAGGTGAAATGATGCACCCCTGACGAACTCCTTTCTATACTCTGAAGGGGGCACTGAGGCAATCTTCTAATCTGACCTGTTCTTCTGCAGATTGATATAGGTTGGCCGTGAAGCTAATAAGATGTCTAGGTACTCCCATCTCCGACATAACGGTCCATAATTTCCTCCATTTTACTTGATCGAATGCCTTTTCGTAGTCAATGAAACAGAGGTATCCAGGTTTATTGAACTCCCTTAATTTTTCAATTATCTGTGTGAGATGTGCTCTCGCGTGCCTGAAACCTGTTTGTTCTTGTGGGATTTGGTGGTGTATGTATGCTTTCAACCTGTCGTGAAGTATATGTAACAATATTTTGCTGACGTGTGATATTAAGAATATAGTTCTGTAATTTGAACATTGGGTATTTGCTCCTTTTTTATAGATTGGTACGAATACTCAGGTTGCCCAATCAGTCGGCCAGACTCCTGATATCCAGATCTTGTTGCACACGCTCTACAGCCCATGATTGTTCAGTTCCATGGCTCTACCGCCCCAGATTGGGCCTTGGCCTCCTTCCACAGCCTACACTTGTGCTTGGTGTCTTGATCTTAGATGGTGTTTGTAGCTTGGTGTTTGTTCTATCAAAAATTATTAAATACTGCATGGAATGCCTAATAATTCCATTTATAAGAAAATACAACATAATTCCAGCGCAACAACATGGCAAGTTAAGATCAACCACGTTCGCCATAGAACAATGTTACAAATAGGATTATAATTGAGTTGGATGATGGGAAATACCCAATAGGAATTTCCTGTGATTTGTCGAAGGCCTTAGACTATGTGCCTCGTTTAAATCTGATTGAGAAACTATACGTACGGATTCAGAGGGAAAACGGATTAATAGTTATTTTGCTATTGAACCGAAATCAATATGTCAGGATTGGGAATAGTACTTCACTTACAATACGAACATGAAGGTGTTCCACAGGGAAAAGTGCAAAACCTATTTTCAATTTTTACTGCAGATATTGTACAGTTCTTTGGAGCTAATACATGCACTGTATTTGCCGATGATAGCGTAATTGTTACCGGAAACACCATAGAATACTGTGCAAGAATGGCTAAAATAGTACTAGAAAATATGGAGATATAGTTTGCTATCAATAAGCTACACCTGAATACTAACAAGACAAACTAAATGATCTTTAAAACTAATAGAAGAAGAAGACACGACGAAGACTTGAATTTACAATTGTATAAAAGCATACTACCCAGAGATTTTAATATAATTTTTTAGGAATTTTCCTAGTGGAGTACTCATTCATGTACTCTTTCATGTAGGCCCCATTTTAAAAGCTATAAAATACTGACAGTGCACTGGATATACCTAAGAGATCTTATGTGTACAAAAATAAATTACAATTTAATAAAAACCTCGATATACACAATATAAATACAAGTTAAAAACTAAACTAAATTATTATTAAATTAAATCAAATATATATTAAGGCATTAAACTACCGGATGCCTAAGAGTAACCTTTCCCTGTGTATTAGAGCACCAAATAGATTTAGAATAAAAAATTATAATAATTTGCCCAACTTTATCAAAGAAGTAACAACTTTCAACTCTTTTAGAAAAATGATGAAAGGCTTTCTAATTGAAAAGTGTTTATGAAATTATTCCATGAACATAGTCTTAATAGTGTGAAATCAATAAGACTCAGACCTCCCGCACACCATTGTCGGCGGCCAGAAGGTCTTTTAGGTATCCTCGCAGCACGTCGTCACAACAGTTGGGTGAGGTCGCTGTAATTGGGCGTGCGGGCTGCAGGCTTCAGGGTTGGGGTTAGTCGGGCAGGGTACCTCCGTGTCCCTTTGGATTGGAGCCGCATAGGTTACTGAACCCCCGATTCGGCAGGAAGTGCTCCTGAAACACGAACCAGTGGAGGCTGCTGGGTGGGCTGTTCTCCCATCCTGGGACAGAGAACGATTGAGCTAAGTAGGGTAACGCTTTTGCTAACGCCGGAGCGTGCATGTTCTCATGGGTGCTGGCAGCGGCAGGAATTCGCCGGTCCTGACCCTCGGGAGAACTTCTCAACCACCTTTTTGTGGTTACGGTTGGGACCACAGGTGACTTCTTCGTCCTCGAAGATTGGCTTATAGCTGGAGGGCTGCTGGCCTAACGCTTGCCCATAGGTGCAGGAAGAGACGGACCAGACGGAACTCTGGCAAACGAGGGGGATCGTCTTCTTCATTGAACTGCCCGCCCTTCTTGCTATATCCTTCGATTGAAGAAATCTGCTGACCAAAAATAGGAATTTTAAAATATCCGGGGTTAAGCATCCCGGGGTTAAAACTTAAGCTAGGACAACACAATTACAGGAAATTAAAAGAAAAGTCAGTTCCGGGCGTGCTTGCTGGTCAAAAGCCGAATCTGGGCTAGTCGGCGTCGAAGTCCGAAAAAAAAAACGCAGTAGGAGACAGATTTTGGTTGAAAAATTTTTGGGGTTGGGAATGGGGATTGGTAAAAAATTTAGGACTTATAATTAGAAAAATATTGCACCGTGGATTTACTGGGGAAATTGTTGGAACTGAAAAATTTTCGGGATTTGAATTAGAAGTAGACGGGACTTTTTGTAGAAAAAGAAAAAATTTGGAACAATTTTCAAGACATGGGAACTTTTCAAGACATAGGGGGAAATTTTGTGGTAAGGGACTTTGAAGAATTACTGGGAAACGTTACTTTTTTTGGATGGCGCTGATGTAGCTCGGCAGAGTTCCGGTGGCGGCGTCTCAACGATGGGGGCGGTGGCCAAGACGGGAACGGTGGCGATGACGTGGACGATGACTGCGAAGACGATGATGATGATGGCGACGGAGACGAAAACGATGACGATGGCGATGCCGGTGACGATGACGAGGCAATAAACGGAGGCTCCGTAGGACCAGAAGATGGCGAAGACGGAGGTGACGTAGGACCAGAAGATCACGAAGACGGAGATGACGTGGATAGAGATAATATGGCGAGAACTATATTTTCACCTCGTGGCGAGCAATGACTTGTGGATTCGGCACTTTTTCAGCATAGGTGTTCCACATACATTTACAAAATCACATATTATCTACTTATTGACACAGACAACGGTTTAAATATATTAGTTTAGTTTTAGGGATCACATTTAACGAACAAGAAACAGTTTAAACTAAAAATTAGTTTACTAATTGTAAATAATTATAATGTTTCTCTTCCAGATGGTGGATTGCTCTGTATACACGTCCCTCGTCGACGGCGACTCGAACTGATTTCACACTTTTGTTTGTTTTTTCTTTTCTTTGTTTTTTTTTACAATTTTTTTGTTTTTGATTGCCTTCCTTCATTCATTCATTTCCTTATCCCATATTTTCCAACGTATCTTACACATATGAGCTATAAGTTACATGTACCTCCCAAAAATGAATACTTTTGATTTGTTTTGATTTCATTTATGGTAGCGCGGTAGCAAGTAACAGAATTTTTTGAGTAAATAGATGTGGTGGCATGTTCCAACATGATTTCCTTGTGACAGCCAACGAATTAAATATTTCATTGTTGAATTTCAAATCCAATATAGCTGTTACATTGATGAAACAGAAATGTGAGATACATTGCCGTCTGGCAAGTTAGCTGTATCCAGAAACAGAAAGAAATAACTATAACTAATATTATGGCCCATGTGATAGGCTATAATATAGTCTATCACATGGGCCATAATATTCGCCGAATTTGCAACATGAAGTAATATTTCAGGAGTCAAATAAGTTACATTGTGTAACAAATGTAAAATTTATTAGCATGCAAAATGTTTAATTGCTTCGACCTATGTTGCGAAAACGCACACCGCATATCTTTTATTTCTAGATAGTTTATAACTGAACTTTCTATTATAAAATTCCATTAATTTTTTCATATAATTCATAGTACTTATATGGGTTAAATAATATAAATATTTAAATATTTTGTTTATGCTCAATTTTTCTATTTAAACTGTAGTTCAGTTGGCATTGTTAGTTATCTAGTTGTAAAATTGTACGCCACTGTGTGAGGACGCTGTGCAATCAATGGCGTCTGGCGGCGTCGCAGTTGCTTCCAGCATCCTGAGGTGTGTCGACGACAGCATCTCATAGCCTCTCACTTAACCCTGTCGCACTCCCCTGACCACATAAGCTAGGGGGTGGCAAAAGCACCGCGAATCCACCACCCGGAATTCCCCTTTTTAAATGCATAGACGACTAGTGGATGCCTTGTGGATGTGTTTTAACTATTTCTGTGGGTTCTGCGTCGAGATGTACAGGATGCTAATATAAATTGCCAACAGGTAAGCACAGTTTTTTTTTTGAGAAAAAGTTTTTTTTGTTGAAAGTTGTGGTACAATGGGGTTTGAAATTTTAAAGGAATCCCAAGGCGACAGAATGTTGATTTTTTTGTTGGGTCTTGTTGACGCGGCTATTTTGTTTTAATAAATTATTACTTCATGAATTCAAATTCAACAAAATTCAAATCCTTTTTTGTGTAATAAACAGTTAATTTATTTCACGAAGATCAATCTATATATTATTTATTCCAAAAATTCAATTATTTCAATCATATATTTTACTCCAATGATAAATTTACCTCAAATTATTCAGAATAATCTTTTCCATACAAATTCAATACTCATATCAATTCAAATTCTTTGAAAGATTAAATTCGTTCTTTTACAGTTCAATTTCGTCTTTGTAAAGTTCTATTTTCTATAAATACCATTGTAGTTTTTATACATTTTGAAGTTATTTCATTAAAAAAAAACAAGAAATTAAAGTAACCAAAGTACGAAACTTCAATCTTTTTGAAAACAATCGAAAGAAAATATTACAACATGATTATTTGGTTGAATACAAATCTTAAACCTAACCTCCTTTACATTTTATATATGAATTTTGCATAATGTATATGCTGTTAGTATTAATATGTAATTGGATTTCCTATTTTTTTACGGGCATTCGGTACGAAGAGTTTCAATTTCATTGATGAATTATTAATGCGACCGACGCCGACGGCCGACTTTAAAATAAAGGCACGAGGACCCGGAAAAAGTTCGTATTTGGGGCTTATTGGTTTTGGCCCAACGATTAAAACAAACCTTTTAAAGAACGCTCGTATCACGGTTTCACAGTCGAAATGTTATCACAGCAATTAACAACACAAACATTATATTTTTTTCAATTTAAACGTTTCATCTTTGTGCAAAAATATCACTGATTTCACTTCAAATTTGTCCTAACAAAGTTTATGAAACTAACTAACTAAACAATATTTATATACAAAGAGTATTTTGAAGCTTAATTCATTTTTTGCGAACTTAAATTTCGTACATATAGTACTCTTATATTAATTTTTTTATATAAAATCTCGGAACTAAAATCCACGGAAGGAGAAATTGAAGTTTGGAATGAGGAATCTGAAGTTAGGCAGGACAAAATTATGGTGATTATAAACTACGAATGGGCGAATTTGAATACTAAACTGAGTAGTTTCGTTTGTTAAAATTGTCCAGACCAGCCTTCTCTGTCGGGTCTACTTTCGTCTGTATTCATTGATTTACTACACGTGCCTTAGTCGTGGGTACCTTATGTTATCTAAATATTCTTGTCTATCTATGTGATGTTTCCTTCTATAGATGATATATACGCTTACAATAGCTTAGTTATTTTGATTTAGTTTTATCTGTTTAGTTTAGGAAAGTAATTTCGTTCTTTATGTACGAATATAATTAGTCGTTTCTAAACTATTCAACATCATTTTAAATCGGTTATATCAATAGGAATTGAACAATGTTTCTAGTTAATAGCACAAAATCATTTCTAGCTATTGTAGGACATACATAAAAGGTATCTCATTATTGTCAGAAAAAGAAAAAGCATTTCTAGTTATAGTCAGATGCCTAGAAAATTTTCTCGTTATTGATAGACACATAGATAAGTTTTATACTTATAGACGGATACCTAGACAATTTTTCTGGTTATTGACAGACAAAGAGACAAGGTTTCTAGTTATGAGAGACAGACAGACAAAGATTTTACTTATTAACAGAAAATCGGACAAATCAGTCAGACAAGCAGAGAAGGTTTCTGGCTATTGACAGATACGGTTCCTAGTTACTACACATGCCTTAGTCTTGGGTACCTTATATTATCTAAATACTCTTATCTGGTTAGTCTTGTGCATATAGTATTTTCTATCTAGAATTGTACTTGTCTAGTCTGTCTTAGCTAGGCTAATTTTGTCTGCCTGGAATTGCCTGACTAGTCTTGTTTGATTAGATTTGTCCCTCTGGCCTTATATGACTTTGCCCGTCTAGTTTAATCTGTCTTGTCTAATGTCTAGCCTTGTATATTTAGGCTTGTCTCTAGTCTTATCTATCTACTCTTGTCGGTCTAGTCTTGTCTACTGTTGACGATCTAGTCTCTTTTATCTACGCTTGACGACCAATGCTTATACTGTGGAGAGACCGATACCTTGAGTCATACAATCTTCCAACGCTCTCGTTAGGAAATGGAAAGACCCAAAATTGCAATCAATGTGGAACTACTTATCAACCCAAGAATATAATTAGATATATGCTTAAAGCAAATGAAAACTGAATTCAAACACAAGAATATATTTATTATATTATGGATAACCGATGTGGCGAAGTGAAGGCAAAAAATATAAAGAGAAATTAAATTTAAATAATTCACCCGTAACCCCGAGATCATGCGACTAGCAGTACGACAGTTCACAGTTGTGTTTTCAAGGGGGGCGATTGTCTGCTTTGGTGTATAACCGCCAGCTAGGCCCTCCTTATCTATTCTTGTCTGTTTAGCCTTTTCTCGATAGTCTTATCTCTCTATCTCACCAATAGAGCACACTATAGAAAAAATACTCTTGTTCCATAAAGCAAGAAATGACTCAACATGGACAAAAAGACGGAAAGAAGGAAAAACTATTCGTTCTTATCCCATAAAGGTTAGATAGAACTATACAACAAGGTTACAAGGCTTACAAGACAACACGGAGAGGTTAGATATCATCTGACCCAGATACTCAGCGGCCATGGTTCTTTTAAATAATGCGATGGAGTCCGGAAAGAGATAGGTGGGTAGGCTTGACAGGTATACAGGTATATAGGCGTGGGTAGGATTCCCAACTGGAACCGATAACATATTACGACATAGATACCGATAACGATATAGATAATATTTTTTTCTCCCAAAGTGTGAATATCTATTACCGCTCTACAAATAGTGCGACCATGTGGCCTATTGTATTTTTCCATATTTTTGATAATTCATCCATTGCATGGTTGTTCTTGTTCAGAGAAGGTGTATGTGAAGTACGACAGTTGCTTTCTTCCTTTTCAATGATGGTTCAAAGTAATCTTGTCCCATTTATAATTTCTAATGATCAGTCTAGTCACTGCCCCTCATCTTTTGATATTGTACCATTACTACACCTTATCATTGATATGGTACCAGTACAGGGTTATTGAAAGATTACATAATCATTGTTAAGTTTGAAATGTTTGTGTCCTCTGTCTAAGTATGTCTCTGTCTCTGTACAGTTGGTACGTTAGTGCTCTCTCTCTCTCTTTAAGGGTGCTACAGTCCTAAGTAGGTTAAGGATCTTCCCAGTGTAGGGAGCTCTTACAATTTTTAACGTGGTTGGCAAGCCACTATTAGTGGAGGTTTCGTGGCAGATTCTAACTGGGGATACCCAGGATTTGAACACGGGACTTGTGGCTTAGTTATCTGACACCTTGACTACTGGGCCACCACCGCCTGTACGTTAGTGCTCACATTTGTTTTATTCGAACAAATCGAGGTCGAACATCGCTCGGATTGAACACGGATTGAACCTCAAAATCATAAGCTAGCACTCTTACCTCTAGGCTACGATGCTGACTAACCGACAAAAGTAGTGAATATAATGCTGAGATCATCTACCGATTGTACGTACTCCAAGAACATGTTACATAACATATCTGTGTAATTTTGTTTGACTGTCTTATATTGACTCTGTCTAGTCTTGTCTTGTTTGTCTACTCTTGCCCTTCTATTCTTCTTAATATGAGTCTGTTGTCAAAGGAATTGACTCTTAGGTCTTAAGTCTTCAACTTGTAATTTTTTTCTATGTAGTATTATCCATTTAGTCTCACAAATGTGGTCCCCTGTATGTAGTATTATCGGTTTAGTTCTTATAACCTTGATTATATATAAATGGAATGGTTGAGACAGTTTCTACGTGGTAATCCATACTTCGAACACATACATTATTTTTCAGGTTTTGCTTGATTAATTACAATTTTTATATAGATATAGGAAGTTTGAGCCGCTACAAAAAGAGAAGACAAATACAGGACTAAATCCTCGACAAGGGTTCCAGGTCGTGTATTCATAGCTTAAGACTATGACGTTTGTAATAAATTGTTTTATTTTTTACCGGAAGGGCGACAGACTCAACCTGGATTAGTTTCGAATGTCATTTACTAAAAGAAGAAAATGATAAATGCGTTTTGAAATCGAGAGAAAAATATGGGACCAATACTTAAGTTTGAATAAGAAATAGTACCGATTTGGGTTATTGTATGATGAGAGTAAAGTCAAGAAGATAGTAAGTAATGTTTGTGCTTTAGAATTTGCTTTGTGACGGAGTATAAAAACTGTAATGAATGTTTTAGTAACTCATCTAGTTGATATTCTGATATTAAATGTAGATTATTAATTAATAACAGACATTTATGTGGTTGAATATTATAAGCATGTTTGGAATTATCGAGATAATTTGAGCTTAAAGCGTCACATTTTAGCAAAATCTGATTTAGTAATGAAGTGAAGTTATTAGGTAAATATATAATATTTAGATAATTAATTTAGTATTAATTGGAGTTACAGTTTAAACAGTTTCTAACTGAATTTCTCAATCTCTTTCCACGTCGATGGACTACGTCTAATTAAATATAAACCCACCGTCTTCACTAAATAACTGTGTTACATCTGGTTTAGTTTCGGTGAGCGGGAATTTTTTCTCCCTTTTGTCTCGAATTTGGTGGGTAAATAGAGTTTTGGAAGGATTTAGTTAACTAAATTCGCTTTGTGTTTTACGTAAGCCCACGTCCACATCAAAGTACCGGCTGCCGCTGTCGAAAGTTCAGCCCATTTCTGATTTCCCCAAACTAAAACAAATTTAATTTAAATATAAACACGTTTCCAATATTTACATTTCACAATTGAACAGTATCATTTTGCAATTAATAGCTTGTTTACTATTGCTGTTATAGATCTATCTGAATTGATCTATGTTTAGGTTTATGTCTCTTGCAATAACTGTTAAATTGTATCATGCTATTGAATTTTGCTTTTAGGACATTTGATATTGTTCCTCTATTATTTCTTAAAAAGAAATAAGGAAAATGGAGAAAACCTAAGTAGAAAACGGAGTATTATTGCGTACATAAAAGCAATTATTTAAAAGGAGAGCGACAGGTGTTAGTTTGCGATTTGTACCCTGCTAAGTTGAACAATTTGTATGCATTACTGAGTGAGTCTGGCACTGTTTCCAGTTTCTTTAATTAAAATTCAGAGTGATTGTCGACACTCTCGGCGATAAGACACTCCCTATTTCAAATGTCTTCTTATACTGACAGTCTCCACAAAAAATCTGCATAATGAATGTTAAATCTAATATAAGTTTAATAAATAAAAGGTTTAAAGCTAATGCAAGAAAACAAACCATTTACAAACTATTATAAGAAACTTTATTGCTAAACAATATTGCTATAGATATCTGTAAAGTTACATTTCCATCGAGATAATATAGAACATTTTGAAGATAATTATAATGTTATTCTAGATCAGGCATGAGCAACCTTTTTGGTAAATATGTCTAAATTACCATTATTTGTTTGAGTACAGTAGCGACATAGCGTAAGCCGGTCATACTGGTCCTGTTTATTAAAACTTGGGACAGTAGAGTAATATTCATAGCGGAGGAAAGCCAGCACAGGAACTATATACGGCCCGCGGGCCGCAGGTTGCTCATGTCTGCTTCAGACCAACTTTATAATAATTTTAAATTTCATCTGGTGCAGTTAATTGGTATTTGGATATATATATTTTATTTTAGCATCCCTATATTTAACAAACATATGTAGTTATAGCATCACTCAGATATAAATAAGCTGTATGAATGTGTTAAATATAGTACGACAAAATAGATATTGATGGTTAGAGATAGTCAAAATTAGTCAGTAATAAATAATCTTGATGGATAAAATGATGGTTATAATAAATGCTGCCTTGAGTATTATATTTGTTTTAATTAAATCTATAGCCAAAATACAGAGTATCTATTGTCATAATTGACGAAGTTTCCTCATTCATTTGTAATATAAAAATTAATTCAGAATTCACTGTCCGAAGGAACCTGGCACATCCACCAAAATTAAATAGAAATGAAATTCTTGAATAAAATATGCTTGTATATTTAGATCTTATTTCATTTTGTCTGATCTTAATAAGACTTATCTGGCCTTGTCTGGTCTTGTCTGGTCTTGTCAAGTTTTGTCTGGTCTTGTCTGGTCTTGTCAGGTCTTTTCTGGTCTTGTGTGGTCTTTTCTGCTCTTGTCTGGTTTGTCTGGTCTTGTCTAATCTCCTCTGGTCGTGTGTGGTCTTGTTTGGTCTTGTTTCGTTCTTGCGTGGTCTTGTTTGATCTCATCTGGTCTTGTCTGTTATTGTTTGATCTTGTCTAGCCTTGTCTGGCCTAGTCTGGTCTTGTCTTCTCTTGTCTGGTATTGTCTCCCCTTGTCTTGTCTGGTCTTGTTTGGACTTCTCTGGACTTGTCTGGTTTACCTTTTATTACCTTTATATTCCCTTTATACTTTTATATTATTTATTACCTTTATATTCCGCCTCTTACAGAGTGTGTAACCCATATTTTCTAATATTACTTGTTTCAAACTCACAGAAGCCAATTGGTACTCTATATTCCATTTAAACTATTCCATTAACGATTTTCGCTTTATTCTTAATGTTATTTTATTGGTTGCATTGCAAAGTATTTTGTGAAATTGGCAATTCCGCGAAAAGAGATTATTTCGGCACGTTGTAGAATAGTTGTCTGTAGCTAGATTCCAGTTAGGATGCAATAACAGAAAAGGGCTATGCTGTGTGAAATAAATGTTACCCTTATAATTGAACCAGGATGTTTGATAGAGAATCTGTTACTTGTGGGTTTCCAGAACTAATTAAAGCTACTGGATGCTCCTTTTCGGGATAAATTTATAACCGACCGATATCTTATCAAAAGGTTTTAATCGCTCGAATGGATTAAGATAATCTATAATCAATATCTGAAGCTGGGAGCAAAAGTAATCTAGAATTGGCCTATGTCGTCTAGACCACTTCAATTTAATTGCTTCAATAAATCTAAACTGATTACACCTGTGTAGTTGAGACTCTCCTATTCAGTGTGGTCCAGTCTAGCTAATTACCTTGAATTATTTTCTGTGTAAAGTAAAATAATTCGAATCCAATTTATTGAATATTAATTAGTTTTTTGAAGTAACCAGGTTTAAAATGTATACTTTTATATTCTATATTTATACTTTTATTTATGATATCAATAGATCAATGTGGTGTGCCCATTTACATAATATATAATTTATTAAAACCCAATTAGACTTATCGATTCTAATGTTATCTAATTCAGCCACCAAAGATATAGTGAAGACTAATTTAAACCATCACATTTATCCAGAATAATTTTCGTTCAATTAGTTTTAGTTTAAATTTATTCAAGTACATTTTTTCATGCTCTAATTTTCCTTTCAATTGAATACAATAATACATTGATATTTTGAGAATAAATATATTTATTGCGACGTGAAATGTGGCAAAAAATAAAATGTATATCTTGACGGTGAAATGTGAAGGGGTCTCGAGCGATTTGATCTGTTCGGGAAAAGTGACAGCTTACAGATTCAGCTACACAAATCTCCGTTCAACCTTCGCCTGCCCTCTTGAAACTTCTGTAACTGAAATTTATCGACTCTCCAACTTTAGCTGTGCGGCATGAAAATGTATCAGTTCAATTTGCTAATCGGCTTCTAATATATAAGAGAAAACAGAAAATCAACTGAGACAAATATAGATGACAAAAACAAATAAATAAGTTTAAATTCAAAATTTTACAAAAGGGATCGATGAAACATATTAGACATATATGAAGGCAATGAAGGTAGAGTTGCAAACAGGTCGCTTTTAAAGAGAACAAGTTCTCTTTTCTTACAATTATTTCTTGTTTTTTTTACATATACCCGAATTTTTTTTTTCTAATTTTATCAGGGACACTGAGTTATTAAATTATTTAATTATTTATTTATACACAAAATAATACAATCTTAAGATAAAACAAGTTTGAAGACTTAATGAGGTAAATACAACTTATATAATATATAATACAATATACAAAGAAGTACAAGATGTAGATTGTGTACGGAATTAGCACCTAAGTGACTTAACACTTGTGTTGTGCTAAAAGTTTGAAATTTAATTTTCATCATGTTTTGTATATGTTTATGGGAATGGTACAGAGCTATTTTGATTTTTTTTGATTGAGCTATTTGAAGGATTCTGTCGTAAGATCAGTTCCATTATTTTGCTAACAGAGAAGTACTGCTATCTAATATATTAATTATTAAACTAAATAGCAAATATCGAGTGACTATAAAAGTTTGAATCAAAATAGTGCATTGGCAAAACTGAGCAGTGCAACCTCGTGCAACCTTTTTTTTTCGGGAGGCGGGGTAAAATACATTTACGTACAGCTCTAAATTGCTCTGAGCGAGTGGCCTCGCTTTCGTGGCCAAACTACCAACTAAAAAAACCACCTCTCTATTCTACCCCCTGAACCCCGAAAACCGTCAAGTATTACTTGGGGTGTAGGATTGTCAGAATGTTCCGTTTATTTATTTCTATTATCCCTTTCGTCTTGAGCTTTGCTTTCCATAATCTCTGTTATGGTATCCTCGATATCCTTCCAATTGTCAGGTGTTTCCAGCATTAGGTTGATGATGTTTGCCGGCGTTAGATTTCTTCCGATTTTTGACGTACCTTCTGTTTTGTTTCCCATTTGTGGCACCTGAAAATCGTGTGCGCCGCATCATCCTCCTCGTCGCAGAAGCAGCTGTTCGCCGAATCGATTATTGTAAATATCTGTAAATACTTTCGGAAGTCCCCGTGTCCTGATATGGCTTGTGTTATGTAGTGTGTGATTTCTCCGTGCTTCCGCTCTGTCCATGTTTTTATCATCGATATGAGTCGTTTTGTCCATCTGGCTGTTTGCGGCTGGCTATCCCACCTTTCCTGCCATTTATTTATTATTTTCTCCCTTTCTTGTCCTCTGTTTTCAGATCCTGCGTCGTATGTGTTGGTCCTTTCTTCAATTAGGAGGTCTATAGGTGGTGTTCCCTTTATGACTTGTAGCGCTTTGGTAGAAGCTGTCCTATATGCCTGTGATATTTTGATTAGTAGCTTGCGTTGAACTCTTGTTATTATGTTTTTATATTTTTTAAATTTGATCGCCTTTTGATCGCCCAGATCGGTGCTATGTATAGTAGTGTGGAATACACAGTTGACGTCAGTACTTTCATTTTTTCCTCCTTCGGTCCTCTTATGTTGGGCGGAAAATGTTTAATCTTTTGACCGTACCTTCCGTTTTCTTGACGGTTTCTATAATATGTCTTGTCATTCTAAGGTTCGTGTCTAAATATACCCCAAGATATTTTGTCGCAGGAATCGTCTCTGTCATTATTTCCCACTGTTATCGTCAAGTGCCGCACTTTCCGTCTTGCCACTATCATGAGGGGCTCCGTTTTTTCTGGAGCCAGTTTCAGTTTTTTCATATCCATCCATTTTACTGATCGCCGTTTCCGTTGCTTGTCTAATTTTTTCGGCCGTCATAACGCTAACGACCAATGCTATATCATCTGCGTACCCTGTGATGGTTACCTCTTTTGGCATTTCTATTTTAAGGACACCGTCGTAGTAAACGTTTCACAACGTGGGTTCCAGGACAGAGCCTTGGTGAACCCCGCACGTTACTTCCAACTCACCACTTTTTCAAGTATTACGTAAGCATTACAGGGGGCGGCGGGGTCTTTCCTTTTCTTATTTTTGATGACATGGGGGTTGGGGGGTCTGGATGGTGATTACGTCAGCAATATTTTTTTTACTTTTTCGGATTTTCTACTAAATTTATTTTTTTTGATCTAAACATATATATGCAATACTAGTTGTCCATGCTCGAAAGCGAATAAAATTGCATAGTTTTTTTTTTATCATCTGATACACCTTCGTCAAAGTTGAATGGTTAAAAATGTCGTTTAATATAGTAAATCCATGTTATAATAAAAGGATATTGCTTTATTTGGTAGTGCAGCAGATGATAGAAATATATTTGTAGTGTAAAAACTCTTGATGAACTCACACAAGAATTACATAAAATACATGGTTTGCTATACAGCAATTTAAGCTACATGATCTCGATGCAATGTTTATAGCTACAAGTGCTACTGGTTGAAGTGCGTATAACCGAGTAGAGCGCAGAATGGCTCCTCTTAGTCTCGAACTGGCTGGTTTGATATTGCCTCATGACCATTTTGGGTCCCATTTGGATGACCGTGGCGTTACAATTAATGAACATTTAGAGAGATTCAATTTCGAGTTTGCTGTAAATGTATTAGCAGAGGTATGGAGTTCAATGGAAATTGATGGTTATCATGTTACTGAAAAATAGGTTCGGTAGGGCGAACCAGATCTTACTGATTTTCCAGACATTAATTTTTTTTCAGTTTATCTGTTTTCAGAACATGTGCGTCAAACCCAATACTTGCTTCTAAATGTAAAATGTAGAAACACAGAATGCTGTCGGCCAATATGTGGTTTATTTAGATTACTAAACAACAGGTTCCTCCTACCACCAGTAAAAGTAAAACAGACAGTTGATGACTTGGGTTTGGATGATCAGTCCAATGACCAGACCATTTAGCTCTACATTTGAATTCTTCACTGAAAGATATTCTGCAAATGCTCTACGATTATTTTTGTCCGACCGTAAAATTGAAACTATCAAGTCGAGCATGCAAAATGTGTGGTGTTTATTATGCTTCAGTCAAGTCATTAAATCGCCACGTCGAGGAGATCCATAAAAAAGTAAACACGTACACCGAAACGAAAGTAAGGCCTTTAAGAGTAGCTGCTCGTCGTGCTACCGAATTGATGCGTATAATATAAAATTTAGACGAGTACCAGGATGTTGAATGGCTCGAAGAGAAAGGTGTCGATATTCCAAAATCAGACGAAAGTGAGCAAACACAGAACATCGAGCAGCAAACATCAAATGGGAGAGTCATGTCATGGATTCATGTGTCGTGGACTAATTTGACTCTATATACCAACATTTTAAAAGAACAATGAACAAGAAACAAATGAACGTGTTAATCGTTAATATGTAAAGATTGAATATAAGAATAGGAGAAAATAATTGAATACCATGTCAATAATTTGCTTCAATAAATATTATGTGCTTTTAATTCCTTTATTCTAAGCCTATACTTAACAGCTGCAGGAATCAATAAAGAAACCAGAACAGATTGAAAAATATATGTACCAATTTTTACGTAAGCACGGGCTGGGGGGGCAAGAACTTTTACTTACTTTGGCTGACATGGGGGACGTGGGGGTTAATAATTGCAAAAAATCTGCTTACGTAATACTTTAGCGGCCCCTTTCCCCTACCAGTAGTGTTCTTTCTACCAGGTAGCTTTGAATCATTCTTATCAAGTATGGAGCTACTTTTCTTCTCACTATTTCTCTCTACGGCGCAGAGTTAAAAGCGTCTTTGACGTCTAGGTCCGTTGGTTGTGCAACGTATCAGTTGTCAATCTGCTTTATTTTGGTTATGTCACGAAAATTTTGCTTTGTAAAAACTATTGCAAAATAATAGACAATTTTGTTAGATAACACGAATTATTACAAATAAGTCTAAAGCAGGTGTTAGAAGTGTTGACCTTCTTGCTCTAAGCAACGTTGAACTTGTTTGATAAATTTTTGGAAACATTTCAAAAAAGTAATTTGGATACATTTCAATCATCATTAACTGTCAATTTTAATTGTTTTGACGTTTGTTTTTAATTTTGAAAATTGTGTGTGCCATGCCCATGATGTTGCCAACTAAAGGATTCAAACATGTTACCAATGTAATAAAATAATTCTCATTCATTTGTACACTTGGTGTATTGAATTGTTAATTAAATAAAGAAAAGTAACCCTTCTTAACCCCCTATATAACTGATTTACTTTAACACATTTATTGATGTTCTCTATAATATTTAATGTTGAAATGTTAACACATGTCATGAAATATGTAAACGAAAGAGATCATATTTGCATCAATTTAAATGGCACATAAACATTTATAGCAAATTATCATGGAAACTTTTTGACATCAAATTTTTTATCTTACATTTTTTTACTTTTTTCATTTAGATAGCCAAAGGCCTAGGCATATATAATAATGACATTTTAGCTACCTTGTAGAAGATACACAATTCTGAGCGGAGAAACATAAGAGGGATGATTCTAAGTTTGTACTTAAAATGTTCCTATTTTCTTTTTATAAAACGTTCTCTTTCTTCTTTATCAATAGACAACCCTTTCTTCATTGACAACCCTATATGAAAGTAGAATTGTATAGAGAATACTACAGACAAAACAAGACTAACAAGACTAGACAGATTACACCGACAGGACTACGCATACAAGATAAGATAGACAAGATAAGACAGACAAAACTGGACAAGACAGCCTATGCTAGGCAGTCACGACTAGATACATAATTCGAGAAGGGCAAGACAAGACAGGCAAAACTGGAAAGGGAATATATAATAAAACTATAAGAAAGGTATCATTTTGTAGTATTAAAATGTTAAATATGTGTTTGTAAGAAAATTCAGTAAGTTCTGAAATGTTTGGAAATCTTATAAATTCGGAAAAATGTGGAATATTATAAGTTATATAATGGTTAAAGTTTTTTGTTTGCGCTGTGGAGTTTGATGGATGATTTAGGAAATGGTTAAAGAAAAACTGTTGATGTTTACATTCGGCGAAAATGCGGAAAACAGTCTTCGTTAGAAAAACTTTTTCTTGTTCATACACAAACTGACGAGAAATTAAATAAAACAAAAAAATAATAACAGCTAAAGTATATAAAGATAATATAATTAAATTACCAATTTATGAATATTTATCGATTTTCCATACAATACAAACGGAGGCTATTTATCAAATATGAAATTTGTACTAAAATATAATTAAAGGGTCTTCCAATAAGAGGTTACGTTTTCAATAGCCCGCCATATTAACAGTTGTCATGAGTCAACCTGTAACCACTTGACAGATGACAAATAAAAACTACGTCATTAATAAAAAATTAACGCAAACTTAAAACAAAGGGACACATCCTGAACATATAAATATATTCAGCCTTTCCAGAGCTCTATAACAATTATTGAGTCTTTTAAGGACTACCAAAACAAATCTCACATGAAATTTGTAAGTTATTTTACAGATTTCAGTCCACCTTCGTGGCACTCAACAGAAACCATAAAAATGACATTGTTTTTAAGATCATGTCTTTCCGATACTTTAAGCGGATAGCCATCTGTGGACGCGTTTCGAGATTTATCTCTCATCAGCACAGCGTTACTTCCATGAACAAACATTTGTAAATCACTCACCCATGTGGTGGTGAAAACCCATGTGGTGGTTAGGCTATCCACTTATCTATCCACTATCGCTATTCACTATCCACTTAAGGTATCGGAAAGACATGATCTTAAAAACAATGTTATTTTTGTGGTTTTTGTTGAGTGCCGCGAAGGTGGACTGAAATCTATAAAATAACTTACAAATTACATTTGAGATTTGTTTTGGTAGTCCTTAAAAGACTCAATAATTCTTATAGAGCTCTAGACGCTGAATATATTCATATATTCAGGCTGTGTTTCGTTTGTTTTAAGTTTGTACGATTATCTATAAGTAGGATGGTTTCACCAATTCTATCTTAAAAATTGATATACGCTTATACACTTAAAACGATATACGCTTCAACAACGCATTGTATTTATTAAATTTTACTACAAAAATGGTGAAAATTTCGCGGTTACAGTTCGCAAAACTAAAGCATTTTTGCGTCGTCCTGAATCACCTTCTCGGCCAGCAATTGTGAAACTGGTGGAAAAGTTGGAGCTGTTAGGACTAGTTACTGATGTGAAGAACCGAACTGGTGCACGTCGCTCAAGAACAACTGAGAATGTTGCTTTTGTAGCCCATAGTGTTGAGGAAAACCCAGGTTTGTCCAATTTCTCGTCGATCCTTGGAATTCGACATTCCACAAACAACTTTACACCGTATTTTACATAACGACTTAGGTCTTAAGGCTTTTAAAGTTCAGTTAGCTCAAGAAGTCACGCCTACCGACCATAAACAACGTCGTGTCTGCTGATTGGGTCCTTGAAATGCATCAACCTGCTTAGAAATTTCATCGAAAAATCATCTTGAGTGATGAGGCCCATTTTCACCTCGGAGGCTACATTAACAAGCAGAATTGTCGCATTTGGGCCATGGAAAATGAGAATTATTGTTGAAAAGCATCTCTTATTTTTTTTTTAAATGCGGCTGGAGCAACTGTTACGGTGAATGGATTGCGCTATCGAACGATGATTAATGATTTTGTATGGCCGGAATTGTAAGATATTGATGTGGACGACGTTTGTTTTCAACAAGATAGCGCCGTCTACACAAGTAACGATACTATCGCTCTTTTGCGTGAAAAGTTTCCTAACCGTGTGATTTCTTGGAGAGGCGATCACAATTGGTCACCGAGATCTTGTGATAACAGCTCTAGACTTTTTTCTTTGGGGCTACGTGAAAGAAAATGTACTAGTGTACTAGATACCAGTGGCCCACAATCGATTTAAGACCTCTAGGATGGAATTCTTTGAAGTTATCGAGATCACATCGCCGCAAATGTGCGAATTGGTGATGGAAAATTTCATGAAAGCAATATCGTCCTGCAAGCGTAGCTGTGGCGGTTATTTGGCTAAAATTGTTTTCCATATTTAATAGCATACCCAATAGGACGTCCAAACCGGTTAAAACCGAACTCGGTTAACTGGGTTTTCTGTTAAAATTTACGAAACCGTAAAACCGAGTTTTTTCGAAAAACCGAAAGTCGGTTTTTATTTATTTTATTTTTTTCTTTCTAAGTGGAAAATAATTTTATTTTTCTATGGTTATTCATGAAGTATTGTATTGTAGATTTATTTATACTAAAATAAAACTTAAGGGGTCGTTCATTATTCACATGATATTTTTTAGCAACATTTGATTCCAAAGTTTTAAGTACTTGCCAAGAAACTCTCCAACTTCTACATGCGTCCTCTCTAGCTGACCAAGGTGACAAATTTACTCTCTTTAGAGTCTCTCTTTCTTTCTCTTTCCCAATTTCAGTCATAAACTTTTGCTAGCGTTGTGTCGAATTTATAAAAATCTAAGGCTTAGATATTTAAAATGACTCGCTATAAGGATCGAATTCAGCTAACAGTTCGAAAATCATACAATAAAATCCGTTATTGGGATCACTGAACTTTTTATTTTTCCCTCTATAGCACACAACGGAAGAAAAATTAATCATATAGGAAATTGCATGACTCAATCAACAGAGGCGGCTTCTCTTTTCGGCAGCTTTTTCGTTTGTATCGCCGCTCTATATCTGTCTCTCAATGCCACTACGAGGCGTATGCCGCTAACAGCTCGGCCTCGTCGATCCTGCTTCGGACCAACCACTACTAGGCAAATAGTAGAAACAAATTAATTTAACAATACGTGGTGAAACATATTACATGTTGAATTGTTTGTGTGGACCTAATTACATTTACATTAAGGTATATAAAAATGAATATTTTTATTTCTGTACCACAAAAAATGTTGACCCCAAATTTGCCGCCCCTAAAATCTGTTGCCCTAGGCTCCAGCCTACTCAGCCTGCTGGCAATAGATGGTGATCGAAAATTTATTTAATGCACTAAAATCGATTCAACCCACCTCAACAGATAGCGAGAGAGTTTTTTCGGTCGGCGGTAATTTCTGTTCAAAATTTCGATCGTCAATGAAATATGACCTTTTAGATGCGATAATTTTCCTGAAATATTATTTTATTAAAAAACAAACTTTATAATTTGTCTTAGTTTTTTATTATCATAAAATAATAAAATTATGTATTTTTTATATACCTACTCTAATAAAAAATATTTTAAATCCTATTTGAATATTTATATAAATATTGTGCCACTTTTTTATTCTTTACGTAAATATAATGAAATAAAACACAAATATTTTTTTTATATATTAGATAATTATAAATGGTGAATAAATATTTATTTTATTTGGTTTACAGCCGAAATTTATTTATTTTTATACTTAAAACTGGGTTTTAACCGGTTAACCGGTTTTTTACTTTACGAAAAACCGAAATCCGGTTTTTGAAATTTCATCGGTTTTTTGGATGCCCTAATACCCAATTATTTACAATTAAATTAACATCCGATGATTTCGCTTAAAAATATTCGTTTTTTTACATATGAAAATGAAATCTTTTATTGGAAGACCCTATAGTTTTTTTTTCATTTTTACTAAATGTTTATTCATTATGTAGACAGACAAGTCAAGTGACAAGTGTTTATTCTTATATTAGGGCTAAAACTAACCATAATCTAATTGAAAATTAGAATAAATTATTCATTTTAATCTGATATGTGCTACAAATTATATAAGCCCAATCCAATTATAACAAAGTTATTTGCGTAGTATTAAAACGTAGGCGCCTTTTGATACAATTTTGCTAAGTAGGGCCCTCGGTAATAATAAGGGCACTTGAAGTCTCGTTGATGCATTATGAAGTTGAGATTCTTCAGGAAGGACAATAAAATCTCAAATTTCATGAAACCTCTCAACGTTTACAATATTTACAAGGAGAACACGGGCTTGAAAGTATAATTACACGCTTCATATAAAATTCATTTGATTTTCTTTCGTCAAAATAAGAAAAAAATAACGGAAAATAGAACGAACCGCTGGAATCCTATAGTCAGTTTGTAGATGATATTTCTTTTCTAAAATAAAACTTATTTATCCAATCTACTTACGTATTTGTCTTTATTTTATCATGAATCATCCAATAATTATAATCATATTTCAAAATTAATTAGAAACCCTTTATTTAGCAGTTATGGATGTCAATCAAATATAATATTAAACTTATCGCGTCTATCAAATTTCGGCTCGCGTTTTGAAATACAATTTGGAAGCCCATCTTGTGGAACAAGGGATGGATGTTAAGGGTGTCAGATAATTAGAGGAACTTCCATAATTCCACCTGTGGTTATTGTTCGATTTTTGGCCTACACAGCGGCAGCTGCACACCGAGCGATTCCCTTTCATCGTTTTGTTCTAGCGATGTTATTGATTGCTTTCTGGCCGCTGTGAAATGTTTTTCGCCCGCAGAAAATAAAAAAATGATGATGGGAAGTCGGCAAATGTCCAGATTATTCTGATATGTTACATTCATTTTTTACCGGATCAAACATATCATAAATGAGACAACTTACAAATTACTTTTGTTAACGAGTTTGTTCATTTAAAAACGTTTTACTTGTTACTAACAATTTTATAAAAACTTTAAAAGCCTAGCAGTCTCTGTCCAATTTGGAGGCTACTTAGTCTAGTCCATCTAGTTTGTTTCTTCAAAATCTGTTTTGCACAAGTCATTTGAGATGATTTTCTTATTTTGCTACGAATTGCTGTATATCTAAAAATCATTTAATACAGAAAATTTTAAGGAAAATAAATAACCAGAAATCTGGTCCGTCCCTTTTTTTTGGTTCGTGTGTTCCCTATCGTTATTAATCTTTTTTTTACATAAAAAGTTTAGTCTTATATAGTTTGCCTAATATATGGTAGTCTTGTCAGTTTTTTTTATTTAGTCCAGCTATTCCTGTATGAGATATCTTGTCCAACTATATTGATATATCTTGTCTACTTTCTTTATCTTTAACCTAGTTTTTCCAGTATCCTTAGAGGTACCTTGTTCTTCATTAGTATACATTCTTATAAACTATTAAGCAATTTTGCCCGCTTAATGTGTTATTGTTATTTCTTCTTAGCATGTTCTTGTTATAATTGGTTTTGTTATTGGTGAAACGTGGATCATAAAAACTGTAAACAAAGATTACGAGAGACGAGTTCGCGAAGATAGGTGAATGCTACGCTGAGTCAGTACTGACAAATATACAAATAAGTTCGCATGTCTATGCAGTGAAATGTGAAAACATAGAATGTTTGTCATTTAACAATCATCGGTGAATAATTAATTGTGTTTTAATAAATCAAAGGATCTCATTATCATTTGGTTTTGATGCTCAGTGGGTGAAGGAACGGCGGAATTCGTTGAGTAAGTTAAATTGTTTAATTTTGTACTGTTCATTATTTATTGAAAACACGAGTCTTATAATATAATGTTTAACTTAAATTAAGTGAATTACTTTAAAACATATAGTTTGGATTTTAAGTGTTTCCATTGTGTTTTATCTCTAAATGAAAATTTTACATTCCTTCACAATCAGTCATAAACATACAATTATGAAATATTGTCCGAAATATAGTGTCAGATTTTATCCGTTCCAGTTCCCTCCTGTCCGGTCGTGTCTGGTCTAAAACCATAATATTACTTTTATAACTATTTTTTGTGGTATTTTATTTTTCTGGCACCATCATTTTAAAATGTTCAGCTAATCCTCCAGCGTAAAAATAAATATATTTTTGTAAGTAAAGAATGTTACGAAAATATTTATGTTTCATATTATCTAGAATGAAAGAAAAATAAGCCGCTTAACTAGATCTCTATACGGCGACTAAGAATTCTAGAAACCAAAGTTAGTATGTTGTATAAGCTTTTATACAACAGTTTGTCTAGTCACATTTGTCTAGCCTTGTCTGTCTAATCTTCTCTGCCTAGTCTTGTCTGCATAGTCCTGCCTGTGTAGTGTTGTCTGTCTAGTCTTGTCTGTCTAGTCTTATCGGTGTAGTCTTGTCTGTCTAGTCTTTTATCTTAAGTCTTTTCCGTCCAGTCTTGTCTGTATAGTCTTGTCTGTATAGTCTTGCCTGTATAGTCTTGTCTGTCTAGTCTGGTTTGTCTAGTCTTGTCTGTCTAGTCAAATCAAATCAAATCAAGCTATTTATTTAATTATATATTTAACTATTTATATTTAACTACAAAATAGAACAAATACATTTAAAAACAAAAGATATATTGAGAACATTCTGTAACTAAATGAAATTTGTCGGTTAGCTACAACTTTAGTAGTCCTTTGCTCCTATGTAGTATTCTTCTATGGAGTACGGCTCGATATCAATGAGTAAATATTGAAGCTGCTTCTTGAAAACGCTTAATGTAGCTATCAATTTTATGGCCTTTAGAAATCTATTAATTAAGTCTATGTTCCTGTATGACTCGTGCTAGCCGTCGTAGACAACGGATGTATACACGCCGAGAACATTAAATTCCCCTATTGTGAAATAGAAATATGCTATTAAAATCAGTGAAGTGCTGCTGTGCTATCAAGATTTGGTAGCATGGCGGAAAAAATTGGCGGCAATAATCCGGAGCAGGACATGGACACGCTGGACATGTCAAAAAAGGACGACACCTCGACTTTTAACCATCACCTACAACCGAACCAATTGCCCTCTACGTCATTCGCAAGAAGCCAGGAAAGAGATGACTTAGGGCTGATAGTCAGACGAACGCCGAACACTAACGTCCCAGGACAACCCTCTCGGCAGCTCTTGGCAGGTATTTCACGCAAAAAAACGCCCAAGAAGGGACTCTCGTGATAACGACTCAGGAAGCGACCCTGAGCCACAATATATTAGCACCCAAAATAGATTTTCTGTCCTCACCCAAAATCCAACGGTGACTGACAATGTAAACACATCGGGCAATCAAACCAAAAATCAGCAAGAAACAGCAAACAACAGTAGCGAATTGAATCCGCCCCCCATATTTATACCGGCAGTGGACTCAATAAACGCTCTAACCGCAACACTAAGCGAAATTGTTCCAAATGACGACTATACATACAAATCCATAAACAACGATAGCCGTCAACTGAAAATCCTGGCCAAGAGCACAGACGCCTTCAGATCAATTGTACGCAAGTTAGACGAAATAGGTGCCTCTTATCACACCTTAACAACTTAACCTTAAACAACAACGAACTAATAATAAACAACAACTAATCAACTTAAACAACAACGAGCCTTCAGAGTCGCAATAAGATCACTGCACCCCTCCACCTCAACCAACGACATTAAAGAAGAAATCATAAAAAGCAGAACCAAACAACCGCTCCCGCTATTCTTCCTAGATCTCGAACCGGCCAATTACAATACAGATATCTATAAACTAAATCTTATTCTCCACGCAAAAGTACAAATCGAACCCTCCAAAAAAAGATTGGAAATACTGCAATGCACCAGGTGTCAAAGATACGGGCATACGAAAACCTACTGCCGCATGCAATATAGATGCGTGAAATGCGGAGACGATCATAGTTCTGCAAACTGTAGAAAACTGAAAGACACCCCTGCCAGATGCACTTTGTGATAAAAATCACACAGCTAATTACAAAGGATGCCCTGTATACCGAGAAATGATAAGAAATGCAAACTCCCAGAAATCGCACTAGCACCGATCAATAGCCAATAATACCCGAGATCCCGCAAGTCAGCTCCAAAGACCACCGCGCAACAGATCACCTGACAGAAATAATCACACAAGCTATGCGAAGACTGTAAGGCCAAGGCCAAGCGCTGATACAAATAACAACAACACAACAAATATATAATTTAAATCCGCCTTCAAGCAGCAAAACGAACTTTTAAACACAATGCTACAACTACTAACAACAGTACTTTCGAAGTTCGCCAGCACAAAATAAATCAATTTTACAGTATAGTCGTATGGAATGCACATGGCTTGATGCAACACCGCCAAGAAGTAACAGCATATGTACACACAAACAAAATAGATGTTATGCTGATCTCCGAAACTCATTTGACTGCTAGAAGCTATCTTAAAATTCGAGACTACAATATAAATGAAACAACATCCCGATGGCACGGCTCATGATGGTACAGCAATTATTGTCTAAAAATCGATTAAACATTATGAATCAGTTAAAAGCGACAAAGATTATTTACAAGCAACTTCCATAGTCATCGAAGACTGGAAATACAGCCCCATAACTGCAGCAGCCGTGTACTGTCCTCCAAAGCACGTAATAAAAAAAGAAATGTTCCTGGATTTTTTCGGTAGTCTGGGACCGCGCTTCATCGCAGGAGGCGACTTTAACGCGAAGCACCGGTTCTGGGGCTCGAGGCTAGATACTACAAGAGGGCGGGAACTTTATAAAGTCTGTACGAGAAAAACTACGATCAATTGTCACCAAGGGAACCCACATACTGGCCCACAGATGTGAACAAAATACCAGATGTCCTAGATTTTTTCGTAACGAAAGGAATAGTCAAGAGTTATACACTAATAAGAGCCGATTTAGATCTCTCATGAGATATATATTCTCATATTCCCTTTCCTTATCACTATATTTCCCGTCACTTTGACCATTAGTACTAGAGTTCTCTTCCGGCAACGATTACCCTTCCTATATAACAAGAAAACGGACTGGAAAATGTTCCAAGATATAATACAAAGCGACATCAACCTGAAAATGTCCCAAAGCAATGGCGACAATATTAATGCTGCCAGTGACTATCTAAGAAAACTATACAAGATACAGCTCTGCTAGCAACACCCCAAATAGAAACAAAAGCTCGCGAGAACTTCTATCCGAGAGAAATAAGAGACAAAATAGTTGAAAAAAGAGAGTTGAGAAAAAAATGGCAGATAACAAAAAATCCCATAGATAAAACGAACTTTAATAGAGCTATCCGAGAGATAAGAAAGTCAATAAGAGAATTTCAGAATCAATCTTTCCAATATAACCTACAGAATCTAACAAACACGGCGGACACAGACTTCTGACTATGGAAGGTGACAAAACGAATAAAGCAGCCTCAGCAACAAAGTCCACCTATAAAAAAACCAGATAACAGCTGGGCCAGAAGCGACGCAGAAAAGGCAGAGGTATTCGCTTATCACCTAGCCAACGTTTTCAAACCGTATCCTGCAACTCAAAATATACCCGAAATATTTGAATACCTCGAGACCCCACTCCCAATGCACCTACCGATACAACACACCTCGCCAAACGAAATTCGATACTGTATAGTAAAAGAATTCAAAGCCAGAAAAGCGCCTGGTCATGACCTCGTCGATGGAAAAATTCTCAAAGAATTGCCCAAGAAAGCCATTGCCTTTATAGCCACATTATTCAATGCCATAATCCTACAATCTTATATACCTTCGCGATGGAAATCAGCACAAATTATACTCATTCTAAAACCCGGACAACCCCCGAACCAAGTCACATCGTACAGACCAATTAGCCTGCAACCCACTCAGTTAAAATTGTTCGAGAAAATATTGCTCAAACGAATGAACACAATAATTGACAGCGACAAGCTCATCCCGAAACATCAGTTTGGATTCAGAAACAGACACTCGACAATAGAGCAAGTGAATAGAGTCTACAACGCCATATCAAACTCGATTGAGGCAAAGAAATACTGTTCGGTTGTTTTCCTTGACATAAAACAAGCATTCGACAAAGTCTGGCACGATGGACTCCTATACAAAATAAAACAAACCCTACCTCAATACTTTTTAATCATGAAATCATATCTCAATGCGAGAAAATTCCAAGTACGACAAGGAAAAGAGTTCTCACAACTCTATCACAACAATAGAATCAGTGGTACCGCAAGGAAGCGTGCTTGGTCCCGTCCTATACACACTCTTCGCGGCCGATCTACCCATCGAAGATAATGCAACGGTCGCAACGTATGCTGACGATACAGCAATCCTAGCTGCTGATATAGATCCAGCCGCAGCATCTAATATACTCCAAGTACAGCTAAATAGAATAGAGGAATGGTTTGACAAATGAAGATTAAAAGCCTGCGAAACTAAATCCGTCCACATCACGTTTGCAACAAGAAAGGGGAACTGCCCACATCTTAAACTGTATGGTCAGCCACTTCCAATCACAGATGAGGTCAAATACCTGGGAATCTACCTCGACAGGAGACTCACGTGGACTAAGCACATAAAAACAAAAAGAAAACAACTCGATCTAACAGTCAGCAAAATGTATTGGCTCATTGGCAAAAAATCTAAGCTATCGATATGTAACAAACTCATCATCTACAAAACGATATTAAAACCGATATGGACATACCGTATACAGCTATGGGGAACAACCAGTAACTCCAACATCGAAATACTCCAGAGGTTCCAGTCAAAAACATTGAGAATCATCACCAATGCCCCCTGGTACGTGACGAATAAACAAATCCACAAGGACCTCAATATAAATCCGATAAAAAAGGAGATACGGAAATTCAGCGAAAAATATCAGCAGAGGATCACCGAGCACCCCAATCAACTGGCTTCCATCCTTCTAAATGAAGACACAATAACAATACGGCTTAAAAGATTCAAACCAAAAGACCTCCCGGAGCGACTCCCAGCCTAAACCGAGTACATGCGTGCGAGTGAATGTGCGAGCGCACAAACAATCGTAAACACCAGGGAGAGGTATCACTGGACACCCACCTAGAATTCGCATCAAACCCATCTTAATGTCAACCAAACAGCTCAGTGTTGTAATAACAACAGATTGCCGTTTACTTTTTAATAAAAAAAAAAATTTCCTGTATAGTGGTAACATTTTTGACAACAGGAAATATTGTAGTTCAATTTGTTAGTTCTTGTGTTCGTATTGTTTTCAATACGCTATTGGTCAAACAGACTTTTATTTTTAAATAAAAATAATAACGCTTGGCATATATAAGTGCCGACAGTCGTTAATACGTTGGTACTTCTGAATTTACTTCTGCAAGATTCCGTGTAATTTAAATATTAAATTGTTCTTATGGCGGCTTTTTGAATTTTAAAAACATCTGATACTTATGTTCCATTGCCTCAGAACATTATGCCGAATCTGAGATGAGTGTAAAAGTTGGAACAATACACAATTTTTAAGATATCTCTATTTAGGTACCTTTTAAGTATTCTTATGGCATATACTGCTCTTTTCACATGCTTTGTTAAGTTCATTAAGTGTGCAGTCCAGTCCAGGTTTTCGTCTATGTTTAGTCCAAGTAGTCTAACGGATTGCTGAACTTGTATTGTATTGTCCTCAAAGGTAAATTAATTATCGTAACTTCTAATGACTCTTTTTGTTTTAAAATAAATTACGTTGGTTTTCTCTTTATTTCTATATATTGATTGATCTATAAAGGTCGCAGTACAAGTCATCACCACCAGATCTAGAATCTACAATTTTTCTCTTTATTTACAACTGATTTGTTAACGTTATACCATGTGGTCATAGTTGTCATCGCAGATTTGAAATTTGTTTTAGAGTCCTCTATTGATCAGTTCGCTATTAATATACTAGCATCATTGGCATAATTTATTAATATACTGTTTGTATTTTTTAAACTTAATTCTGGCAGGTCTTTTATGTACAGTGTGAAAATAAGCGGTCTTAACGTGCTGCCCTGGGGAATCCCCATATTGATAGTCCTGGGTGTGGATGTGATTACCTTCTGGTGTCAGCAATTCTGTTATTTGCATGTGATTTTTGAGATAATGTGCAAGAAGGTCTGATGTTACTCCCTGATTCCATATCTTTGTACTTTCGATATTAAGACAGAATGGTCGACTGTATCATATGCCTTTGATATGTCCAGGAGTATACCGTATGAAATATCATGTGCTTCTAGCTGTTACATAATTTCTTTAAATCAATGGAAGAAAGCCGTGTGGATATTCTTACCTTTAATGAACCCTTGTTGATGCTGGCTAATAAGTTGGTATTATATTTATAAAAGACAATAGCCTCTTACAGAACAATTTCTCCAAAATTTTTGCAAAAGGCAATAGTAGGCTGATTGGTATGTAGTTGTTCATATCAGTTTTGGGTACTTACGTATTAACGTCACCACCGCTTTATTTTTAAATGCCGCCAATCTACACCTAAAATTTTTATGATAAATCATAAAATAAAACATTTTATTTCAAATTAAAACATTTTTAAAACTCAAAATACTAGTAGTATTTTTTAACCCCGGTTAGATTAGGTTGCCCGCCGCGAAGCGGACAGATAAATCAAAACAACATACGCGTGGCAGCGCGAACTCTCGATCCAGTTTATAGCGGTGGCGGCGATAATACGTAAGTACCCAGTTTTGTTACCTTTTCTAAAAATGGGATTAATTTTCGAGACCTTCAGAACTTTCGGAAAAACTTCATGTTCAAATGCATTATTTATAAAACCGGTTCTGTTACTTCAGTTGCAGCAAATTTGACTGATGCTGTTGGGATTCCGTCAATTGCAGTACTATTCGAGATTTTTAGGTCTTTTATGATCTCAAGTATATATTCTTCTGATGTGGGTTCTAATAATATTGTAAGTGGATTGTTATGGAGTTTGTCTTCAGACGGTAATTTTCTTAAGTGTTCAGTCATTTCAGTGGCCCTATCGGCATAAAAATTGGTCAAAAGGATAAACTTTCAGAGAAAAAATTCTCTGGGGAGATTTTCGGTCTGAGTTCGTTATTTAATGGTTTTCGTTGAGTTTTGAGTTGGGTAATCTCTTTTACTGCTTCCCACCTAGCCTTTTTTCAGATCCTTGGATTTTCTTGGCAATACATCTTTTTATGTTGCTTGAAGACACTAATGTATTTTCTCCTCGTTTGGTTATAGATGCGTTTAAGATCACAATTCGATCGGGATAAAACGTATAACAGATCCACTCTTTTCTGTATTTCCTCCACAGTTTCGTTACAGAAGATTTTCATTTTTAATTGTTTATTATTAGTTAATGTAAACGGGAAACACTCAAAATAATAAAATGTGATTTATCAGTTTCTAAGAAATATTACCCTGTATGTCCACTTCCGTATTATTACACACTCCCTCCCAAGTTTCTGTGGCAAGGTTTTCCCTACATTTTATCATATTTTCATCATTAAAGTTTCTGCGACGCCGACGTCTAAAAGTGGTTTGTATAACATCCGATTTCAAAATTATGCGTAGCGCAAGATGGTCTGATAAGTTATAGTTTAAGGCGTCAGCTATATATCTCATATCTGTATGCAAAGCACTGTACAATAATCATATAATCAAATGTACAATCATCAATCATTAGATTTTTCGTTGAGTTCTAATCGAATCTATACGTATATTAGAACTTGGATGTCTAATTTCCTAAATCGTTAACACAGTATTAAATGAGTCCAAAATAGATTTTAGTTGTCTACAGCGTTTTGAGAATTACAGGGTATCAATATTAAAATCACCCGTAATGATGAACAGTTTATATTCCAGAACAATTTTACTTAAGAGGACAAGGAGTTTGTTTAGGAATTGCGTTTCATTTGTCAAAGGGGCTCTGTAAGTGCCTATTATGATTATAACTTTATTGTTTATTTTTGTTTCAATTGCAGCGCATTGACTAAACATAGATGAGTGTTAACATCAGTCCTAGCTCTGAAATTCATTCGATGACAGTATATAGCAATTCCAACGTGTTTACCTTTTTCGCGACAAAAACAAGTAGCTAGATGGAAGTTATTAATTTGAATAATGTCTAGTTGTTCAATACTCTTTCAGTGCTCGGTTAGAATTAGGTATTCGCAATGATAATTTTTTTATAGCATATGCTCTATTAGGTTTACAGAGTTACCTATTGATCTAGTGTTCAGACTTATCATGCTTACTTCTGTCTCCTTTTTGTAATTGTTAACATCTTGCTCTTGAACGACCTCGTTGAGACCCTGTTGTTTTACTTCTCTTGTTGTAAATTTTCCAGCCTTAAAAATAATGTTAACGCAGGTATTCTTCGGCCAGGTTTCGGGTTTGTCGATTATCTCTAATTGCAAGTCTGCGATGGGCACGGAAACCTTAAACGAAGAGTGTCTTCCGGATGTTTCGCCTGAAGTTTCTTGCATCTAACTATGTTAAATATTTTTTTTGCAAATAATTTATCAGCTTCCGTAAGTGATGGCTCTAAGCGATAAACAAGTACGTAAACAAATCTTGTAACACCCCTGATAAGTGTCTTCTCTGAGTTTGTCCCTACTATAACATTGGAACAGTTCTCGTTGCATTGTGAGTAATAATAGTGTATTTTTAATAATTTTATTGATATTAGATTTGATATTCAATTAAACTTTGCTGGCGCAGCTAAGCATATTTCATGTCTGTCACTTGTCTGTCTAGTCTTTTCTGCCTAGTCTTGTTTGTCAAATCTTGTCTATATAGTCTTGTCTGTCTAGTCTTGTCTGTCTAGTCTTGTCTGTCTAGTCTTGTCTGTCTAGTCTTGTCTGTCTAGTCTTGTCTGTCTAGTCTTGTCTGTCTAGTCTTGTCTGTCTAGTCTTGTCTGTCTAGTCTTGTCTGTCTAGTCTTGTCTGTCTAGTCTTGTCTGTCTAGTCTTGTCTGTCTAGTCTTGTCTGTCTAGTCTTGTCTGTCTAGTCTTGTCTGTCTAGTCTTGTCTGTCTAGTCTTGTCTGTCTAGTCTTGTCTGTCTAGTCTTGTCTGTCTTGTCTTGTCTGTCTAGTCTTGTCTGTCTAGTCTTGTCTGTCTAGTCTTGTCTGTCTAGTCTTGTCTGTCTACTCTTGTCTGTCTAGTCTTGTCTGTCTAGTCTTGTCTGTCTAGTCTTGTCTGTCTAGTCTTGTCTGTCTAGTCTTGTCTGTCTAGTCTTGTCTGTCTAGTCTTGTCTGTCTAGTCTTGTCTGTCTAGTCTTGTCTGTCTAGTCTTGTCCGTCTAGTCTTGTCTGTCTAGTCTTGTCTGTCTAGTCTTGTCTGTCTAGTCTTGTCTGTCTAGTCTTGTCTGTCTAGTCTTGTCTGTCTAGTCTTGTCTGTCTAGTCTTGTCTGTCTAGTCTTGTCTGTCTAGTCTTGTCTGTCTAGTCTTGTCTGTCTAGTCTTGTCTGTCTAGTCTTGTCTGTCTAGTCTTGTCTGTCTAGTCTTGTCTGTCTAGTCTTGTCTGTCTAGTCTTGTCTGTCTAGTCTTGTCTGTCTAGTCTTGTCTGTCTAGTCTTGTCTGTCTAGTCTTGTCTGTCTAGTCTTGTCTGTCTAGTCTTGTCTGTCTAGTCTTGTCTGTCTAGTCTTGTCTGTCTAGTCTTGTCTGTCTAGTCTTGTCTGTCTAGTCTTGTCTGTCTAGTCTTGTCTGTCTAGTCTTGTCTGTCTAATCTTGTCTGTCTAGTCTTGTCTGTCTAGTCTTGTCTGTCTAGTCTTGTCTGTCTAGTCTTGTCTGTCTCTAGTCTTGTCTGTCTAGTCTTGTCTGTCTAGTTTTGTCTGTCTAGTCTTGTCTGTCAAGTCTTGTCTGTCTCTAGTCTTGTCTGTCTAGTCTTGTCTGTCTAGTCTTGTCTGTCTAGTCTTGTCTGTCTAGTCTTGTCTGTCTAGTCTTGTCTGTCTAGTCTTGTCTGTCTAGTCTTGTCTGTCTAGTCTTGTCTGTCTCTAGTCTTGTCTGTCTAGTCTTGTGTGTCTAGTCTTGTCTGTCTAGTCTTGTCTGTCTAGTCTTGTCTGTCTAGTCTTGTCTGTCTAGTCTTGTCTGTCTAGTCTTGTCTGTCTAGTTTTGTCTGTCTAGTCTTGTCTGTCTAGTCTTGTCTGTCTAGTCTTGTATGTCTAGTCTTGTCTGTCTAGTCTTGTCTGTCTAGTCTTGTCTGTCTAGTCTTGTCTGTCTAGTCTTGTCTGTCTAGTCTTGTCTGTCTAGTCTTGTCTGTCTAGTCTTGTCTGTCTAGTCTTGTCTGTCTAGTCTTGTCTGTCTAGTCTTGTCTGTCTAGTCTTGTCTGTCTAGTCTTGTCTGTCTAGTCTTGTCTGTCTAGTCTTGTCTGTCTAGTCTTGTCTGTCTAGTCTTGTCTGTCTAGTGTTGTCTGTCTAGTCTTGTCTCTCTAGTCTTGTCTGTCTAGTCTTGTCTGTCTAGTCTTGTCTGTCTAGTCTTGTCTGTCTAGTCTTGTCTAGTCTTGTCTGTCTAGTCTTGTCTGTCTAGTCTTGTCTGTCTAGTCTTGTCTGTCTAGTCTTGTCTGTCTAGTCTTGTCTGTCTAGTCTTGTCTGTCTAGTCTTGTCTGTCTAGTCTTGTCTGTCTAGTCTCGTCTGTCTAGTCTTGTCTGTCTAGTCTTATCTGTCTAGTCTTGTCTGTCTAGTCTTGTCTGTCTAGTCTTGTCTGTCTAGTCTTGTCTGTCTAGTCTTGTCTGTAGAGTCTTGTTTGTCTAGTCTTGTCTGTCTAGTCTTGTCCGTCTAGTCTTGTCTGTCCAGTCTTGTCGGTCTAGTCTTGTTTGTCTAGTCTTGTCTGTCTAGTCTTGTCTGTCTAGTCTTGTCAGTCTAGTCTTGTCTGTCTAGTGTTGTATGTCTAGTCTTGTCAGTCTAGTCTTGTCTGTCTACTTTTGTCTGTCTAGTCTTGTCTGTTCTAGTCTTGTCTGTCTAGTCTTGTCTGTCTAGTCTTGTCTGTCCAGTCTTGTCTCGTCTGTCTAGTCTTGTCTGTCTAGTCTTGTCTATCTAGTCTTGTTTGTCTAGTCTTGTCTGTCTAGTATTGCTTCATTTGTGTCTAGTCTTGCCGGCCTTTATTCTAATTTATATTTTATAAATTGTGAGTTCTATCTGGTATATATTTTAATTACTACATGGTATTAAATGCTATCATCATTGAATATAAATAATAGTTTGCAAGTATGATCGAAAATTGATTGAATTTCAATTTTAATAACTAATTATAGCCAGAAAACGATCAATAAAGCAGAATATTTTAATGAGACAAGGAAATTGGTGTAATTTAAACTGAACCATAACTTGATGAGATATTATAAATTGTATATTAAGAAGTATGCTTGATAGAATTTATGTGAACAGTAATGTAGGTCACAATGTCACAGAGGGCATGAGTTGTAATTGAGACGTAAAAAGGAAATATAAGAGAAATATAAATCATATTTTACCGACAATGCCAGGTGGATATTTTAAAAATCCGTACCAATAATAAAAAAAACCCACTCTTACCGAGAAAATGAATTCTATAAATGTCATAGATTAAGTTATGATATAGCGTGTGTACGGCCAATGGGCTTTGTTGCATCCAGAAGGATATTAGATTAAATTTCGTGTATAATAGAAATATTTAATCTTCTTACAAATGACAAAATGAAAAGCATTCTTCCCAAGATTGATATATGGCAAAATTGTTATTATAATATTTAAATTATACTTACTCATTAGTTAATATATTTTTCAATAGAAAAAAATAAGTATTGTAGCATTATATCATAATAATAAAAATATTATTAATAGTATATTATTTTACTAGGAGTCAGCTATCTAGTCATGTTTGTCTAGTTTTGTTGATTTAATATTTTCTATGTAGTCTTGCTTCACTAGTCTTGACTGTCTAGTTCTGTCTGTTAATGTTGACTAACCAGTTTTGTCTATCTCGTCTGTCTATCTTTGCCTGTCGGCTCTTGCATTATTTGTCTTATCTATTTAGTTTTGTCTGTTTAATCTAGTTTGTTTAGTCTTGCATGTGTACATTAGTCTCATGCCCAACAAACGGATTAATAATCCACAAATTTCCTTTTCCAACATCTTCCTCCGTCGGATAAATATTTACTAATTGTTTGTGAAAGTACTGTTAAATAATCATTAATAATATTTTTTTAAGTTTTCCAAATCTATATGTATTGAAAAAACAAATTCAAAAGAAGAGTTGAATATTTAAAAATTATAACAATATATTTATTATCTGAATTCTACGTACCTGAAGACTATGTGAAAGTCTTGCTCTAAATATTGATTGTAATGGCTGAATTATATTATTAATATAAGACGATTGTACCGATTGTGCGGCACCGATTAAGTTGTTGTTCACGGAACATTGGTTGGCAAGCACTGGCCTAGATATTCTAGTCCAGTAAAAACCTTTAACACAAATCAAATTACAACTTACATCGATTCGATTAACATTTTTTCGCGTCTTCTCGTCTCCCTTAACATTATTAGTTTTACCTAATGCTTTCACCCTCACGTTCGACGCGTGTTTTTTTCTTTGCTTTCCTTCGCTTCCTCCCGGATTACTCGAGTTTTTTTGGCCAGTGCTCGTTATGAGATTTGAATTCAGAATTAACGCCGAGAAACGCAAAAAATAGATTTATAAGGACTCCCGTTTCTCGCCACCGCACGGAAATAATTTATGGCCGACGGTGAATATATTTTTCTCCTCTGCGTCACGCTTTACTAGCCGCTACGTAATTATGTGACTTTCTAAGCTCTTCTGCACGTTCTTTTCTCGCATTTCATTTCCTACTGGTTCAATTCCATTGAACATTTAGATATAACAAGTCTATCTTAAACGTCACAATTCCAAAGGAAAAAAAATAGCCAAAACTAAACAATTAGTTTAGCACAATTTTACATAAAAGACAATAGGCAAAATAGAAAACTGGTTGTTGAAATTTTTCAAAGTATTGAAGCAGCTTAGACTATGTTATGGACAAAACTTGATAAAAAAATATTAGAAAGACATGAAATGTCGATGAATAAATAAACATAAGACGTACCTACCATATGTACTGGAGAGACAACAGAAACAAAGACAAAAACAAATGATTTTTCGGGACGAAAGTTTGGTCGAAGCTATAGGTTGCACATTCAAGTGGCCCCTCTGCAAAGCAACTATGCATTCCGAAAACGCTTGTCGCATGGCTTCAGAGTGCTAGTTGTTCTATCTAATAGTTTTCTTTATACCTCGTTTACTTTCTCATCCGCTTTTTTCGTCGATAGTATTGTACATATGATAACCAAGAGTCAGCTAAAGTCAAGCTAAAAGTCATCCAAGCTTATGCTCCGACAGCAGACCATCCGGATGAAGTAGTAGAAGAGTTCTACGAAAACCTTGGGGTCCAATGGACAAAACTAAAACCACATACACAGTTATAATGTGAGACTTCAATACCCGCATTGGAAAGAAAGAGGCAGAAGAGGACACTAGCATTGGAACTTTCGGTATAGGAACTAGAAACCCAAGGGGACAAATGCTTCTAAAGTTCCTCCAATAAAAATCACTATACGCTATCTTTCATAAACAGACGCAGCGAATATGGACTTGGAAACACCCCAATGGTATACAGAAAAGTGAATACAATTTTACGATACTGTGAGATATGTTTCTGTACTCAACACATTCAGCACTGACAGTGATCATAGATCTGTAAGATGTCCTGTTCAGCGTCCGTTTGCATGGAAGAAAATTAGTCACCAGGAAGCAAATACCATTCCACCATGGTAATGCGGACATCTATAAAAATACCGTTGAGCAACAATGAAATAGAATTAGATATGCGGTCCAGAATGTTGGGTCAGAAGAGATGCCCGATGTAATACCCGAAGAAATAGACCACGCAATTCGCCAGATGAAGAACAGGCGCGCTGCAAGAGAAGATGGCGTGCTATCAGAGATACTTGGCGTACTATCAGAGATACAAATAAATACACAACCGATGTGGGATGCCGTAGCAACTCTCTTTACAAGATGCATAATAGAAACCAGTTCGCTCAACTTGGAACAATGCCGTTATAACCCTTACCCATAAGAAAAGAGACAATAAAAATCTGGATAATTATAGACCCATTAGTCTTCTTTTTCATCTTTACAAGGTATTCACTAGGGTGATAGTCAACAGAATAGATAAGAAACTAGACTACTTCCAAACGCCAGAACAATCTGGCTTTCGGCCAGGATTCAGCACAAATGATCATCTCTGAACTTTTAAAATCGTCATTGAGAAGTGTAATGAATACAGAAAGCCACTTAATAGCGTTCGGCTCTGTAGAATGTTGGGTAATAGAGCAAGCATTGATTAGCTGTCGAATAGACGAGAGATACATCCAAATACTGAACAACCTCTATTTGAATGCCACAATTTGTTTTGCCCTCCATGATAAAACTAACAAATTCCGGTTAGGAAGAAGAGTTAGATAGTGGGATACAATCTTTTCAAAACTTTTCACACTCTCAAATAAATAAACTTTATTAATTTCAAATAAATTTCAAAATAAATTTCAAATAAAGGGCTAACAGTGGACAGGGAAAAAGTTTCCAACTTTCGAGTTGCGGACGATTTGGTTCTCATATCAGATAATGTTGATGAAATGATGTCTATGATCGAAAACTTGAGACAATGAATCAACAATAGCAGGCCTCAAATTGAATCAAAACTTTAAAAACTAAAATTATGACTAACATGGCAGACATAGTTAACTACAGGCTATCAGTGGAAATGGTAACAGAGTACATACACCGCGGTGAAAAATAACTTGGGACTACGAAAACCAAACCGTGGAAGCGGAACGCAGAGTTGCGCAAGCTTGGGCGCAAACAAACATGTCCTACACAGAGACCATGTCTTACCAATACACACTCATCAATAAAACAGCAGATAAGTTCAGAGTGGCACAATGTAGTATGGAGAGAGCAATGCTTGAAATAACACTACGAGATAGAAAACATAACGACTGGTTTCGAAGCAAAATAAAAGTGACAGACATGCTGGGCACCATAGCAAAGAGGAAGTGGAAATGTGCCGGACACATTGCCAGAATGGACGCGACACGTTGAACCATGAGAGTTTTAGAGTGGAAACCCAGAGCTGACACCTAGAGCACGAAGAGATGATGATGGTTGTACGTATAGGCTTGTGTACTCTGTCTCAATTTTGTCTATACTCTAGCATATGTCCAATGATTGTTCGTGCATTGAAGGGACTATCTATGTTTTCCATGATTTCATCCCTTCCATTCTCCCATCTATAACAATCTACAGTATACTTGTATGGCATACTGTGTTTATTTCACCAGCGTATACACACAGGCTATCCGCTACTCTTCCAATCAGGTGTAAGAAGTCCCTGAAGCAGCGGTGACCGGTTAGGAATTGTGTTAGGTGGTAACTGACCTCCCCGTGTTCTCCCTTATGACTCGCGTACACCTAATCCGTCATCGGCCGAAGTTTGCTCGGGCGACGACGGCGATTGAATCAAACACTTGTAAAAGAGAGAGAGCGCGTACACAAACACGACTCTCATCGTCCAATGACGCCCGTAATCGTCCGATCATCACGATGATCCGAAATTTCTCGCCAGTCTGCCGGGATTTCTCGCCAGTCTGCCGGGATTTCTCGCCAGTCTGCCGGCGTGTACAGTGCAAATTGAGTGTATTTATAGTTAAATTTTGTTGTTATCTACCTAAACGACTATGGATATTGAAAAATTAATTAGTTGTGTTTATAATAGACCAACCCTGTGGGATAAAAATTAAAAAAATTACAATTTTCGAGATTTTTCCATACGGTTATGGTTTTCCATACGGTTATGGCAGTGTAAACACATACACGTCCGAGTTACTCGTCCGGGTAGTTCTGTCCGCCATCGGCCGACAAAATCGGTTTTGGTGTACGCTTAGCATTAGTCCATGTATTTCTATGTGGGATGAATAGCTTATTCGCCCTAGTCCACAGTCCTTTCTCCATTCTGCTTTTTTCTCTAGCATATAAGTTGTTGCCCAATTTTTGGCTAGCAGATCAATAGAAGTACTACCCGCGATAACTATTGCCTCTCCGGACACTGTACGATGTGCATACACAGCATAGCATCAGTGAAAATTTGCGTTGAATGGATGCTAATTTATTCAGGTTGCTGCTTGCTGCTAATTTATTTGCCCACGGTGATGCACCATATAGTACCGATGATCGTGCTTCAGTGCCTAGTAACTTGCGCTTAGAGTTTCTGGCCCCCCCTACCTTTGGCAATATTTCCTCCATTGCTGGCAGGAATTATAGATCTTTTCCAGCAGCCTAAGCAAGGTGTATCGCGAATGTTAGCCCTTTATCGATTATAATAACCAGGTATTTAATATGTGATTTGGTAACTATTCCTGTGCTTCTAACTTTAAATTTTATTGGTATAAGTTTTCTTTGTGCTGACAACAATACTGCCTCCGTTTTCTCGGGCGCCATTTATAACTTATTGGCCGTAATCCACTGCTTGTTCGTTGTTGGCACTTACAACCAGCGCCAAAACGTCTGCCTATCTAATTAATGTGGCACCCTCTGGTAGTTTAGTCCTTAGGATGTCGTCGTATAAGAGGTTCCATTGTGTAGGACCCAATATAGAGCCCTGAGGGACCTCAAAACTTACTTCAATTTCGACCGTCTCAATTTGGACTTGCAGCACTAATTTCATGGTGCTGAAGAGACTTTTTATCACTTGTAAGAGATACCGAGCTATGCGTATTTTTTGTCAGTTCGCCCATTATTAGTTAACAATTCGAAAGACAAGGCTAGACAGACAAGGCTTTACATGTGATACTTGACAGACAAGACTGGAAAAACAAGGGTCAGATAAGACAGGGTAGGCAGGACTGGACATATAAGATTGGAGAGACAATACAGAACATGCAAGATTGGACAGACAAAACTGTTTTAAAAATTTTTGCAATCTTCTTTGGTAATTTTTATTTGACTTGACTGGATAGATTCGACTGGAGAGACAGGTCTGGATAGAAAAGACTACACAGAAAAGACTGGAAAGATTAGATTATACAGACAATACTGGACAGACAATACTTTTTTTGTGGCTGGCGGAAGCTCTACCAGTACGGAGCTCTCATGCGCTAAAAACCTAGTCTACTTGGCGATGTTGTATTTCCACCCCGGAATCATTATTATTTTCAGAGTGGTTCGCACCACACTTCTTTCTTCGATTTTTATTATTGTTAAGATGTTCTTAATGTAGTTATGTATGTGCGTCCATTCCTCTTTACTATTTAGCATCTTCATATTATTAGCATAGTTTATTCTACAGTCAATTCTCCCACCTCGTTATATAGCCGATTTCTTTCTGAGCTCCATCTTGAGAACCTGTAAAAGACGTGCTCTATTGCCTCCTTCACGTTACAGTGGGGGCAAAGGACTTCGTTGTTAATCTTAAAACGCTTAAGATAGGCTTTGATGCACCCGTGTCCGCTTAGGAATTGAGGGAAATGGTAGTAGACATTACCGTGCTTCCTGGTGGTCCATTTTACTAAATCCCTTTGCAATTTCTGGATGACAGCCAATTTGATGTCTTCTTTTTCTTTCTTAGTTTTCCTGGTTGTCCTTTTCCTTTGTTCTACCATGAGTTTAATGGGAGAGATCGATACGATGACGCATGCTATTCTTATAGCTATCGTTCTTCCTAGTGCTCCCAGCAGGTTTCTATAGATTTTGAGATTGAGGGTATTGCCCCATATCTGTGCGTCATAAAGCATGATGGAGTGCGCGACTGTGCTTAGAATTTTCCTTTTGAAGACCGATGGCCCCTTAGTTCTTGGCATCGGTTTTATTAATGCAGTAATTGATTTTTCGGCTTTTATTGCCGCTTGCCTAACGTGCGCCCCCATCCTCATATTATGGTGGAACCACAAACCTAGGTATTTTATGGTCGCTTTAGATTTTATTTAGTTGTGATATTTATTAACTTCCTGCCCCCGTAAAGTATTACCGATTCCTTCTTGCTCTTAATCTTTAACTTCATTTTCGGTATAGTGTTAGTAATGAGTCCAATAGCACAGTTTGTCAATGCTATCAGTTCTGCTTCCTTTTTAACCCATGTGACTATGAGCGTATCATCCGCGAAGAGGATTATTTTAACCCCTTCGGATGTCTTAATCTGAAAGACCTCATTGTAATATGGATTCCTCAGTAATGGTCCGAGTATTGACCCTTGCGGTACCTCACAAGACAACATGAATTCCTCTTTGTCAGCTATATACATTCTCGTATTCTGTAGGTAATTAGCTAATGTTTTTCTGAGGATCTTGGGCAGACAATACTGGAGAGACAAGAGTGGATAGGCAAAACTGGACATACAAGATTTGGCAGACGGATTGAACAGACAAGGCTATACAGACAAGATTTGAAAAGAGTAGGCTGACAAGACTAGAGAGGTAAAATTAGTCATATAAAATTAGAAAGGGAAGTCCAGTTTAACTAAGACTTTTAAAACTAATTCAACAAAAAACTTATATCAATAAATAACAACAATTAATTCGTTGAATGAGATTTTTATGTTTTTATAAATGGAGCTAAAATTGGACTTAATAGCAATATTATGTGAATAGTCGGCGTCGAGTTGCTATTAATTTTTCTCTTTGGTCGGTGCGTAGGCCATTCAATTCGGAGATCAAAGCGCAAACGTCACTAGCACCGTATGCCTCTCGGCTAATTTATCAAAAATTGCTTCTTACAAATAATAATAAAATAGTATAGATAGCAAATATTTGATATTTTCTATAATATGGTTTTTTACACTGGGTGATTTTCTTATCATGCATTTTGATTTGATGTATCAAAATGCATGATAAGAAAATCACCCAGTGTAAAAAACCATATTATAGAAAATATCAAATATTTGCTATCTATACTATTAGATTTGTACGAAGTACAATTTGTACGATTTGTACAACATTTGTACGATTTTTTGTTTGTACGAAGCAACTTTTGATAAATTAGCCGAGAGGCATACCGTGCTAGTGACGTTTGCGCCTTGATCTCCGAATTGAATGGCCTCCCCACCGACCAAAGAGAAAAAATAATAGCAACTCGACGCCGACTATTCACGTAATATTGCTAATACAAATCAGTACGCTTACTTTACGTTAGGTAATTTTAAAATTTGGTAACTATTTTATTAAAATTTTTATTAAAATATGTTTTATGTGAACACTAAAGGTGGACTTGGTGGCTAAAAATAAGGTCCACTAAATCGACGTACTGCTCTAACTAATCGTCGAATCGTTCAAAAATTCGAAAGCGAATTTTCATGCTGCAAAATTTTCAGCAATAGAGAACCTAAACTTGCATCAATTAGAACGTCGCTCATTTTCCGCATATTATCTGATGTATTGCTCCCCATAAAAGTTTATTAGAAAAAATCTCAAATTGTTTTGCTTGAAACCCAAGTTCTTTGCTTATAAAGCCGAATGATAACTTTTGCGTTACTTAAAATTGTATATAGTACTATTATTTTTTAACTTTTTATGATCAAAATAACGGTGCATAACGTTAAACGTAATTACAATAAATCATTTTAATAGCAATAATAATAATTTCATTTTTTATTATTTTTAATTTATTTTCATTTCTGTACATTATTATTGTTAATGTTTTTACCTAATTAGGTTTTAAGTTAATTTCTCAGAAATTACTATCGTATTAAATATCAGCAAGGAAATGTATTAAGGCTTTACATAGTACAGGAGAAAAAGTAATTTGCGTTAAAATTTGAATTATAACCATGCTCTAATTGGAGAAGTCCATCTGTTTGCCATATTCGATAGGGATTGCCGAAATTTCTGTGTGTCTACAAAGACGTTACCTCCAAAATCGATTCCAAATGCACCAAGTTTTATTCCGGCCCCTGAAGCTCTTTTTTCCCTATTAGATCCTTTTCCCAAATCCTATAAAAGAAGAATGCACACGAATATTTTAAATAAAAAGCTTAAGTTGCACACATTTCGTTATTAGTATGTTAAGAAATATTATTAACAAATTCGCATTATTGAAATTTTGTAATAAAATTACTATACATACATTTACGAGAATTGGATTAGCGAAAGATGCCATTAATACTGTAGCCACAATAGTAAATATTATAATATAACCCATGTTGCTGGTCTATTCAAAACTTCCCAATCGTATAAAAAAAGAAAAATAAAGTTTCAATTTTAACAAACGAAATCCCATTGTTTATTTCTCGTTCAATTAAAAACTTTGCATATCTTAATATAGTTTTGATAATAAATTTATATTGTTTTGATAAGAAAATATTCTATAGAAAATTTAAGTTTCCATAAAATCCAGTGTTATTTGATACCAAATAAAACAAAATACAATATTATTTAGACAGAAAAAACTAGACAGGCAAGATCAGACAGACAAGACCAGACAGAAAAGAGCAGGCAGACAAGACCAGACAGATATGAACTTTAAATGGCTTGTAAGCGCCTCAATAACAGCAGATCCCCAGGACCCGACGGAATTCCGCCGCAGGAGCTTAAAATTGTTGTCAGAAATTAACAGTTTCTTAATGTAATAAACAATCTAATGGGCTTATCTTAAGGAGATACGCCCCTTAATGGAGCTACTTCGTATAGGCCACTATGTCTACTAGATGTCCCAGGTAAGCTGCTTGAGCAACTGCTGATAGACGGGGCCAGAAAAGCGCTACGAACAGGAACTGATCTCCCTGATAAACAATATGGATTCAGAGAAGGAAAATGCACTACCGACACCATTAAGAAGGTCCTTGATACTGCGGAGGAAGCTAGGGCTGGCACCCGTAGAAGAAGAAAAATCAGTACCCTGGTAACACTTCACGCAGCGCATTTAATTCGGCGTGTTGGTAAAACATCCTCGACGAGACGACATAAAGAGTTTTTCCCCCATGTACGTATTTTGTTGAATTAGTTTTCCATTGCGTTTGATACGCAGCTACCTGTCTGAGAGGATTTTTTTTATGGAATGAAACAATAAATTGTCCCCTAAATAAATAAAGAGCGTCAGGTCTACAGTGATGTCCTACGGGGTTCAGAGATGGACCGTACAATGTGGTATACAATGCAGTGCTAAATTCCCGGAAAAGGTGTAGATTCTCGGATTCACGGACGACCTCGTGGTGTGTGGGAAAAGTGAAAAGGTATTATAGTCAAAACAACTGAAGCTATGAGAATAATGTAGAAAACGGAGGCTGTACTTCTGACATGAAAAAGGCATATAAATACAATTGAAATAAGGAACCTTACAAGAACACCTAAAGCTTACTTAAAATACTTAGGCGATATAATCGACGCATATATTTCAAGCATATCTTTTTTAGTGCCAACGAAGTACTAAAAACGGCTGCATCACTGGAGAGGTTCATGCCAAATGTACGGCCACCTGGAAGTAGTAAGCTAAGACAGTTGTGCTCGGATACCCATTCTGCTATGTTTTATGGAGCTCCGATATGGGCAAAGACAATAAAGACGAAAAGAAATAAACCGGCATCGGTACAGCGGAAGCTAGCATTGAAGGTGTGCAGCGCGTACCGAAAAGTGTCCAGTGAAGCCACTGTAGTGATTGCTGGTATTGTTCCCATAGAATTAATGGTACGTGAGAGATTGGACTTATACACGACGCAACGAAACGGCGACAAACGGACAAGGACTGAAAGAAAGAAAGCGGCAACATCTAAATCTTTTGAAGAATGGCGAAATGCCTTTAACACAACAACAAACGAACAATGGACAAGAAAATTAATTAGGGATGTGAAAATTTGCACCACGAGGAAACACGGCGAGTGAACTACTATGTAAACAAGATACTTAGTGGCCATGGGTGCTATAGGGATTACCTTCATGCAATTGGTAAAAGCAACAGACAGAATGTGCGAATACTGCGGAGAGGAGTACGGGGTTGCTGACACCATCTTCGACTGTAACAGGTGTCAGGTGGAGCGCGAAAAAATAAAAATTAGGGTCCATACAGTAACAATGGTGGAGTGCATGCTCGAGTTTGAAGAACAGTGGCAAGTGGATACCATAATATATAATATCATGTCACAGAAACTGTGCGATGAAAGAGCTCGACAAAAAGCAGAAGCAGAACAAATAAGTTAGGAACATATATGTTGATACAACATCATCGCGAAGTAATGCGAGGAGCGGTTCCGAGATATGCGAGATGCAGAGGGTCGTCATATTTTATTCACGACCATGTTTATTTATGTATGTTGTAATTCAATAAATGTTGAAAGACCATACAGATCGACAAGACCAGACATACAAGACAAGACAGACAAGACAGATAGACAAGACCATACACACAAGACCAGACAGACAACACCAGGCACACAAGACCACGGTCTTCTGAAAACTGAAATGCCACAAGGAAGCACTTTAATAGGTTTTGCAGATGACATAGCGATGGCGATGACCGCTAAAGAGGAAGAAATTCTAATGAATAGAACAAACACTGGACTGCAGCGAGTTTTACACTGGTTGGAAGAAAAAAACTGGAACTGGTACCAGAGACAACCGGGGCAGTACTTCTTACAACTAAAAGGAAGATATCTCCTATTACTTTTAATATACAGGCTTTTACAATTACACCCAGCAGAGCTGTAAAGTACCTACGGTATGGTTGGATCCAAAACTTACATTTACCGGGCACATTAGCAGAACCATTCAGAAGGCAGAAAATACTATGACTGCCATCGCTAGCCTTATGCCGAATATCCAAAGACCCAAGGCATCCAAAAGGAGACTATTATCGAGTGTGATACTCTCAACTATTATATGCTGCACCAGTTTGGCATTCGATATGAAACAACCGAGCACAGCTACAGAGACTCGGAAGAATTAGACGGATGATAGGTATAAGAGTTTGCTCTGCAGATCGAACTATTTCAGCCGAAGGGGTAGGAGTCACTGCAGGGACTCCTCCTATAGAGTCACAAAATAAAGAGAGGCGAAAAACGGGACATATGGACGCTGGACCTACAAACTAATACCGGATATCTCCAAGTGGGTCAACAGAAATCACGGAGAGATTAATTACTTGTTAACCCAAGCACTATCAGGATATGGTTGCTTCCAAAAATACGATAATGTACGAATATGTACGATAGAAAGATACTCGACTCAAATAAATGTCGTTACTTCGAAAACATCGATGACGCAGAACATACTCTCTTCGTTTGCCCTAATTGAGACAATCTAAGGAAAATATACATAAATAACTCAGGAAAATTATGTAATGCTAAGAATATGATGGACAGCCTGGTAGTGTCAGCGAGAACATGGGGAACCACATATACAGTTATTCGACAAATTATCGAAACACAGGAGAAATTAAGCAGCAAATTGCACGGCCATTGCACTGAAGGAATGCGCTAGCAAATGCCAGTGTAATGTGCGAAAGAAAAAAGGGGAGGCGGTTTAGTCGGTAAGAATCCGACACTACCCTTTTTGAATAAAGGGTGTCATATGTAAGATTCCCCCTCCTCCCCTGGAAAAGACTACGCAGACAAAACCAGACGGGCAGAGAGATAAGACCAGATTGTTATCTCCGTTATTAACTATTAACCACCTGCCATACGTCTCAGGTGAGAAAATTACTGCTACTTTGGGTTTGAGAGACGTATGTCAGGTGGTTAGGTGTTAAATGTGTTGCTACTTTTCCCAAAGAAGAGAATAGATTTATCTTGTAGGAGATAGCATCCGATATATCTCATAAATGATTTAAATTAGCTGGATTATGAAATCTTACCATTTTTAACATTTGAGCACCTTTTATCTATAAAATGTTTTCAAAGCCTAGTTCAAAGTACTTTTAACATCAAATTAACAATCTTTCCCATTTTTCGAAGTCTAGATTTAAAAATATTTTGTTTGGCGGAATTTAAACACGATAGAATCCACAAATACCTTTGCAGTAACCACTCCAAACAAAGTGGTTACGTATCATGTTTTATACATAATACATATCATGTTTTAAACATACTATGCACAAATGTATAATAATCACTACACGTGTATATCATTGCTAGAGAAACAACTAAACATAAAATCCTAAGTAAGCGACTAGAATATACTTATTTTATATTATATTATATACTTATTACTATACTCACTAATAGTAAACAAGATTGTGATTTAATTACTTGTAAAATTGCAGAGAACGAAGACCAACCGCCCTCTTACGTAAAGCACCGCCATATAACGTTTATAGCATTTCGATTTCCCTCTTATCGTTGTTCAGGTGATCCATTAAGGGTCGGAACGTTGAGTGAAAACCACTCGCAGATATGATCGTGTCCCCAGAGGCCGCAAATATATACGGAGAAAACGTCTCGGTGTTAACATGATCGATGATAAAAACCTCTCGATGTACAATCAATCACTTATCGCCTCTTTTATGTTTTCTGCTTTTTTTAACAGATTGTACTAGTAAACTACCTGATTATAATAAGATTATAAAGTAATTTCTCACTAATAGCAACTACTTTCTTTTATGTGAAAGCTGATCTATATCGTACTTTCTAACAAGTCCACTTAGCCTATTCTTGCTTATGTAGACTTGCCTATTTAATGGTGTTTCTTTAACTTTTGGTGTTCAATATTTTCTTCCTATTCTGTCTACACTGTTATTACAGTCTATTACTATTTACTTTTATTTCTTTTCTTTTATACAGTATTTAGTTCCTGCATATAAAGCTGTTATCATATAAACCGGAAATAAATTGCCTTCCGGCCTGGATTTTCCATGTAATGTATGCATGAACAACTGACAGGAAATAACGGTACGAAAAACAACCGCCGTACAAGGAAAAAAAGACAATGATTGATGCAGAAAAAGTAAATAAACCATCTCGAAATTTTCAGTTTTTTGTTTTGAAGTGATTTAGTGCTTCCACGTAAATTGAAGCATTATAAATGAATGAAAAACTCATTATATCCATGTAACATCCAGGATAATCCGCTACGCAGAAACATAAAACCAACAGATCACGTATGATTGATTATTGTGGAGGTTTCACATAGTGGATTGCAGAAAAATGTTCTGTTATTTGCCAAAACAAATATATAAATGATGTGCAGTTTAGTTAAAATTTATTTTTTTTCACCAATAATCTCACTTTGTTTTTTCTCTCCGGGAATGTAATAGATTGAAGTTTGCGACAATTAAATATTTAAGATATTTAGAGTAGTGCGATAAATCTATGTGAAAATATAGTTGCAGAGGGAGAAAACTTCGGGGATCGATCTCCTATATAAAAACAACATTAAAATTCATTCGAGTCGCGATGGGCTGCTGTATAAATAGTAATGCGAAGGACGCCGACGTCCTTTTAACAAATTGTTATCCTGTTGGAGCGAGCCATCCTGTATTTGTAGGACAAATACAGGCGATTGCAATTTCCACTCCCTGGACGTAATCTTGGAAAGTAATCGTCTCCACGTTTATTTTCTTTCCTTGTATTTTCTTGACTGAATACGTTTAATTTACGATTTTATTTTAAAATAATTCCAGTTGAGTTTAAGGCATTTTAAACAAATTGAACTATGCCTCTTCATTTAGAAAATCCTATGTGTTACATACAAGTTTCTAGTGCAAATAACGTAACATTCAGGTAAACATTTTAAGGCCATTAAAATGGAAATTGCCTTTGACATAAGCGTTCTACTTACAAAATCTCTTCGGCGCTAAACCAATGTTTACTAAATGACTGATTCAGAAACTTTGATTTCAAACTAACCGAGGGTTCACGTATCATATCTAAAAAACTCATATTTACACCCTTAAACATTGATACAAATCATAAATATTTATTGCATTAACATTTAATATATCAGAAACAAATATAAATTTTAGATCGTGTTATTTGATCTGTCTTTGGAGTTTATAAAGGCAACTTCAAGGATACGATTGGTATCTTACAACTTCATTCAATGCAAAGCTGTCTAGGTCGACTGAAGACTAAGAATTACGATCTTATGACAAAGGATCCATATGACAAAGCTTAAGAAAAACACAAAGTGTGCAATTGGACGAAACAACTATATTTCTAACTTGATACTATTGTTTCTTTATGAAAGATATGTTTAGGTTAGGTTAGGTTAGGTTATAATCATCAACGTCATCTTCGTGTACCCGTCGTTGTCCTCTGCTGAAAATAGGCCTCCTCTAAGTTCTTCCATGTCTCTCGGTTCCGCGCAGTCAGTATCCAATCCCCAGCGATTTTCTTTATATCATCGCTCCAGCGTGTCGGTAGTCTACCCCTATTTCGTTTGTCTTCTCGTGGCCCCCATTCCGATATTCTTTTAGTCTACCTGTCGTCTGATGTTCTCGCCATATGACCTGCCCATGTTCATTTCATTCTAGTTAATTGTTCAACTATGTCTTTAGTCTTTTTCTTTTTATGTCTTTTTCTTTCAACTTTAGTTCTTTGTCTGATGGTATTATTGGCTATTCTATCTCTTTTAGTGATTCCAAGTATGGCCTCTCTATTACTTCTTGACCTACTATTAGATTTTCTGCTGACTTTTTTTGTTAATGTCTGAGTTTCTGCTTCATATGTTATTACCGGTAGCACGCATTGTTCATACACTTTTCTCCCGACATATAGGTACCACTTTTAAATACCTCTCATAGTTTGCCCAATAGCAGCCCAATCCAATCCTGAGGTTTGTCAGCCTTTCGCCATCGATATTAATGCCTTTATACTTACAAAGCAATGATTTGATCGTATTCTAGGACAACTGCGAAAAGTTTAGATGAAATGTTATCCCCATATTGTACTCTTGGGAGTACTGTAATTTTGACTGTTGTTTCATGAAGTTCTAAAGTTGCGGTGGCATTACTGTATATGTATTATATAAGCCTTGTATTTCTATAATCTATCATACACTGCTCCAGTACTGCTATTAATGATGTTAGTTCTTGGAAGGAAGTATATGAAGGAAGAAAGTATACATGAAAAATTATTGTTTTGTCGTCATGTAGGAGACAACTTCTTAACTTTGATGATATTTTCACTAATGAAAGTTTAGCATCGATGACTGTATAGGCGGTGTTGGGGCAATGACGTGTGAAAATATTGAATTTATATCAAAAGTGTGAATAATGAACGTATCATTTTTATCGAATTCCAATTACCAAACCTTACTGTTTATATGTAAATGTACCAGTGGCTCTCAAGAGAGCCTTTTTATGTATTTTTACAATTGAAAGAGAAAGTTGGATGATAGAAGTTGAAGAAGAAATATGTTTTTATAAAGCTTTTCTATTATTCATTACCTATTAAGAAATAAATTACATTTTTTGTAGGATGAAGGCATCCCTCATAAACACTAATGCATATATAAAGCATAGGTCCTCTCTGGCCCTGTATGATTTTGTCTGGTCTTCTCTAGTCTTGTTTGCCCTAATGTATTCTTGTCTCGTTTTATCTGGTTTTGTCGGATATTGTCCATCTACTGAGCATTAGTTCCTTTATATTACCGGTTAAAATTATCGGTTTAGTTTTAAATTTAAATCATTCGACAATCATTGAAGGCGATCTAAATAAATGACGACGAAAATTAAATTTTGTCAAGTCCGAATATTGAAAAAATGTTTATTTAAATATAAATATAAAAAGGAATTTCAAATCATAATAAGAATCGACAGCTTTTCTTTTAAATTAAATAAATAATACTTTGTGACATAAAAATGCAACACTAGGAAGAGGTAGGAATTTTTGGACCAATCTTAGCAGAACTGTTTAACTAGTCAAAGGCAGTAATTGATTAATATTTCATTAAAAATAATCTAGTAGCTATGGCAAAATTTCACGTTTTACTTGTTGTTACGATCGAAATAATCTTCTTGCGTTTTAAACTTGCGATTATGTCTAGAGTACGGCAACGTGAAAATTATCGACAACTGAGTGAATTCGACAGAGTATTTTTACATTATTGGCTTACGTGAAGGTGCTTTTTCATTCACCGAAATTGCTAATCATCTTAACCGTAACCAATCCTCTATCGCGGAGAACGTCACCATGTGCAGTTTCCTGTTGAGCGGCATGTGCACCACACGTATTCATCCGATGTAATATTAATGCCCACCGATATGTTGATGAAGTGGTAGAACCCCATATCTTTCCATTCCTCCAGGAGCTGGAGGTCCCGATTTTCTAACAGGATAATGCCCGTCCCTACATTGCAAGACATTCTATGTAGCGCTTGGAAGAGGCTAACGTTAATATCTTGCCGTGACTTCCCAGACCTCCCTACTTTTTGCCCATCGACACGATTGTTAGAAGCCTCAAGCAATTATCCTATCCTCCCACAGACGCTATATCAGATGCAATACCAGATGCAATACCTCGGTGAGAATTCTCCAACCTTGTGGAATCCATGCCCCGAAGGGTCAGGGAGTGTGAAACTAATTGGGGGTTTTACATGTGGAAGCTCAGTTGCTATGTGAAAGAAACTTTTTTCCCTCCATGAACAACGCAGTGAGTCAAGCAAGTTTATTATCTATTAATGACACGTTTTCATGATTATAAAATGTCAACAAGTGAAAGTATGGCCCAACACATAACGAAAGTAGAAAATATGCAGCGTATACCTCCATAATTTCCAAATTGCTTGGTAGTTTACCGTTCAAGTGCACTGGTGACAGCATGGGACAGTGTAGAAGTGGACAGTGTAGAAGCGGAAGATTTTCCAGGGTCTGCTACCCTGGAAAATCTTACCGCCCGGCTCATCAAAGAAGAAGCGGCAGTGAATTTAAACAGACAAAGAACACGCAGTTCCGAAGAACAAAGAAAAAACTTCGAATGTTTTTATTGCAAAAAGAAGGGACACGTAATAAAATATTGCAGAAAGAAAAAAAGAGGCAATGAAAGCAGATATTCCACTAGTGAAAATGTACATTATTTTTTCAGTGGGAGCTAGTCCCACAAGAAATTATGTTGTCCATTTGGAAGGAAGCTCTGTCAAAATTAAAGATGGCACCACCGTCGCTGCCATCAGCGTCAAACATGATAATAACCTTTACAAAATGGTTTTTGACGTCATTAATGAGCAAGCTCTATGCGAACTCATTCAGTCTTATGGCTTGATCACACGTAACGAGTACAGTGGCGAGACAGTAAAATGTCATTCGGCCGAGAGAGAAGAGTGGGCGAGTAGGTGTTTACAAGCTTTAATATTCTTGCCGGGTGAGTCAGTCAGTGATCATGATGGATAGTAAAAGGTTGATTCAAAAATGCACTAAGATGCTTATACCTCATTTAATTGAGGAGTTAAACGAATTGTTGCGAAACGATAAGAAGCGCGTTTGGACAAGGCCTTGGAAGTTGAGGAGACCCGAACTTGGAGCAAGTAACAATCTACTTCGGGAATTGGAATTAGAAGACCCAGGGAAATTTAAAGCGCTACTGAGAATGGATGTAGAACATTTTAATGAATTATTAAAAAAATATAAGTCCACTAATTCAAAAACAAAATACTATAAAGAGGGAATCTATACCGGCAAAGATAAAGCTTCAAGTTGCTTTAAGCTTTTTAACAACAGGGCTCAACTACCGATATTTGCAAGGTTTCTATAGGATTTCCCGGGCTTCAATATCAGCACTTATACCTGAAGTAATGGATGCAGATGCTTCAATATCCATTTCTCTGGAAATGGATACGTATGCCGCGTCTCTTTTTGGCTTATTTTTGTAGTTCTGTGAACTAAAGTCCCACAGACATGGATTCACTTTATATATTTGAATAAATTTAATTGTTTTTTCATTGTCCCATTTTTACATTTTCTTTTCTTTTTCAAAAAACGTAAAACCAAAATTAATTAATAATTAAATATCGCAATACTTCAACAAAAGTTTAAATTCTAATATTTAAAATTAAAACAAACAAACTAGCCACCGTCACCGTACTGACAAAACGAGAAGAGTACTTGTTCCGACATGCCGAGTGGGACAGCGAGTCAGTAGCGGTAGGAGTAGGGGTAGCCACTCGGCCTGCACTCGGCCTAGTATATAGAAAGGGGTCCGAGTAACTGTCTCGCCATTTTACTGGGCCGAGCACTCGGCCGTGTAGTCGGTGACATGTTTACACGTACCGAGTACTCTGCCGAGTTTACTGTCTCGGCACTCTACTCATTACGTGTGATCAAGGCATTAGACTCTGGCATGAACGCATTGGTTCTATTGGAATAGATGACCTACAAGACTTAAAAAGGGAGTTAAAAAGAGGATTCTCAACATCCACCTGACTCCTGAGAAAGAGTTTTTTTGTGAGTTATGCCAGTTTTGGAAACTGGCATGCCACAGGTTTCCATTCAAGAGTATCACGCCACAAAGCACAGAACCAGGAGATCTCATCCATACAGACTTCGGAGGACCAATGCAGACAGAATCCATTGGAGGATCTAGATTCTACGTCAATTTAAAGGATGATGCTATTTAATATAGACAAATTTACTTTATGGAACACAAAAGTGACCTTTTTGATATTTTCAAGAATTATTATGTCGAAACCAAGAATAAGTTTCAGAGACCTATAAAAGCTTTACGACTATATAACGGAAGCGAATATATGAATCAACGCATGATGCAGCTTCTCACATCTCACGGTATTCGCCTGGAGCCAACAGCACCATATACGCCTGAACATAATGGAATTTTGGAGAGAGACATTAGGACACTCGTGGAGAAAGCCAGGGCGATGCAGCATGCAAAGGGACTTCTTAAATCTCTGTGATCGGAAGCTGTCAATACTGCAGCTTACAGTCAAAATCTTTACAGAAGAAAAATGGTAAAACTCCATTTGAAATGTGGACAGGCCAAAAGGCGAATCTCGGAGACTTGAGGACTTTTGGGTGTACTGCTTTTCTGCACATCCCCACAGAGAAAAGGCGTAAGTGGGATCCAAAATCAGCTAAAGTCATCTTTGTCGGTTACACATTACACATTATTAATAAAAAATGCCTTAATCTTTTTTTTGAAATTTTAATCAATTTATTACCTTTGACTAGTAAAACATTTCTGCCAAGTTTGGTCAAATTTTTTTTTATGTCACAGAGTATAAATTTACACAAATTTACACAATCACAATATACGTCGGCGTCCAATAGTTTTCCTTCCTTGGATCTGTCCCTACATGATAAGCTGCAGTAGTTGGTATTTCTGTACTCTCATTATGTGACCCAAGCATTCAAGTTTTCGTCTTTTAATGGTTATTAGGATTTTATCTCGTTCTCGTTGTTTATCCATTCTTCTAAGTATCTCAACATTAGTAATTTTGTCGACCTATGACACCCCCAAGTATCCTCCGATAAAGCCACAACCAGAAGGCTTCTAGTTTATTAGTGTCTTTCTTAATTTTATTATTATGTCTCCAAACTATAGAGTAGTATGGACAAAACATTACATCTAACTAATAGCATTTTAAGGTTTAGGTTGATATCATGAGTACATAAAACGCGCTTCATACTTATAAACGCAGCGTGAGATTTTTGGATCCTTATTTTTATTTCTTGCGATAATTAATTGTTGTTTACATTAATTACCAAAACATCCCAGGTAGTTATATATGTATTCCTGGTCAATGGGACGACCATGAATGTAGGAATTCCCATAAACCCTTGGTGTCTTTGATAAACAAAATTAAAAAAGTAATGAATTGCGTTTTCTTTTCCTTCAATGTCAGATCTTTCTCTGCACTGGTTCTTACAACTTTTTTTTATATGTGTTGTAGGTCTACTAACGTTTCCGTTATTAGTACCGAGTCGTCGGTGTACCTAATGTTGTTGATAGGGTTTCTATTGAGCTTTATCCCTATTACTTCTTCTTCTAGCGCTTTTTAAATGATCTCTTTAAAATAGATGTTAAACAGTAATGGTAACAACACATCATTGCCTGGCTCCTCTTTTAATTTGGATTTCATCAGGGTTGTGTGTCACCACTTGAATTATTGCTCTCTGCCCGTTGTAAAAATTCGATATTATTCCTATATCCTGCTTGTGTAGTTTTTTGCCCTTAATATCTCGACCTTATCAAATGCTTTATTGTAGTCAACAAAACAGGCAAGAACTTACTGATTTACATCTAGGAATTGTTGGCTAGTATATTAAAAGCAAGCAATGCTTCTCGGGTTCCATATCCATTTAGAAATCCGAATTGAATTTTATCTTCTTCTAGTTTTCTATAAATTCTATTCCGAATGGTTTTAAGGGGGATCTTTAGTGTGTGGATCATTCGGCTGATCGTACCATAATCACCGCTCTGTTTAGCGTAGTCTTTTTGTTGAGATTGGCATGTTTTTTTGTTGCTGAGTGACAAATGATGGGAGACAAAATTGTCTGTGTATATGTTAATTAAGACTAAAACATGTCACGTCATTAAATCTTAATATTTTTTATTCAATTTTGATTTTGAGTTTTATTATCATGTTTAATTCCTTGGATACGGATCAATAAAGCAGTGGTTTATTCAGTAGTACAATCAAAATTTGATTCACTAGTGCAACACAAAATTTATTGTGCTAGTGCAATAAAAGTATCCATGACAACGCATCAAAATAACTCACTTACGGGCTCCGTAAACATCCCTAAACATCCTCCGTAAACATCCCTAAAGGTATACTATGAAGAGTTCCAGGAAAATTTTTCCAAACCAATTTAATCGAAAATAATTTGTTAGAAAAAAAAAGTTCGAATGGTAACTTGTTCGAAAGGTAATTTGTTCGATTGGAAATTTATTTGAATTCAATTTATTGATTTATTTATTTTATTTATGAATTATAATTTATAGGCATACTATAATTAATATATTATTTAAATAAAAGTATTTACGCCTTTAACATTGAACAATAACTCCAAACTGATTAATTTCGCTCATATTCTTTCTTAATCACCAATCACAAAAAATGTTATAATTTTTTTTATATAATTCTCTTGATTTGTGCAGGAGTAATCTTTCCGAAATTGCGTCAACATCAAACAAAAATTGTTCTGATATATCCATTTTTAAATAGTAAAACACAAATTAATTAAACACAACTTCTAAACAAAATTTTTACGTACGAATCAACAATTTTATCGTTGCCATGGCAACAACACATTCATTTTTTTATTAATATAACTTTTCTTTTTATATAACTTGTTAAATCAAAGGTAAAATTGAATAAAACGATCCAATCGTTCAACCATTATTTTATCCACCTTTATAATATAGTATATTTTGTAACTAGGGCGGAAAGTTGTCATTTTTTTCGCGAGAGCGAAATTGGGCGCATCAACGAAGTTCATTCGCTCGAGAGGGAAATTGAGGGAAATTCTGCCCGTGTTACAAACAATATTTTTTAATACTCATGCGAGGGGATGTATGGTCACAAGTTTGGGATTCATGGGCCATCAAAAAAAAATCCAAATCAAAAATGAAGAATTTGCTTTTTTAATTTGCTCCGGAGGTGTGGATTCGTCATATGAACTCTCCTCAATCTCCGGTATCACCAAAGAATTTACACTCACTTTTCTGACACTTCACGTCACTTTTTTAATATCGAGATCTTGATTGTGTTCAATTTATTTTTATTTATTTGTTTTTTTTTTAATGTAACCTAGCCATATTGAATATTTTCGTACGTTACACAAGTCACGTGGAAATACAACTACAAGTGGCAATAGGCTTTTTTTGCATGATTTTTTTTAAATTTTAAATCACTGATTACACCGTTATAACATAGTACAAAAAATAAATACTGCTTAAAAAAGCTGTAATTAAGTTTAAACAAATATATAAAAGAGAGAAAAATTTTGAGCAGTTTACCTACCACTGACCATTGTCAGTATAAAATATAATAGTCACTTTTTAATACTCATGCGTTAAAAATATTTTCTGGGGCACGTTGTTTATTACGAGAATAGAAAATATGCACGAAATTTAAATTTGGTTAAAAAAATAATTTTTTTTCGAATCTTTATTGACCGAACAGTTCTGTCCATTGTTTACAGCTGGTTTCATTTTTAACCTCAATTTTTTGACGTTTTTTTCTAAGCAAGACTGCAATGACATACAAATGTAAACAAAACGAACTTGTTTACATGGTATGTTATGTCACTTTCGTTTTAATCAATTGTGTTGCGTTTCACAAATATGAATTCCCCTCGTTTAATTGCTTTTATTCATTAATTTTAGGTATTTAAAAAGACATTAATTACAAGAATATTGGTTTATTTCAAATGTCCGGTCAATAAAGATTCGGAAAAAAATATTTAAACCAAATTAAAATTTCATGCATATTCCCTATTCTCGTAATAAAAAACGTGCACCAGATAATACTTTTAACGCATGAGTAATAAAAAATAAGTATTATAATTTATACTGATAATAGTATTTGTAACAGTACTAACATTTTTCTGGTATTTCCTTAAATGGCGAACGCGCCGGGTTAAACCCGATATATGATAATTTTGAAACAATATTTTTTGATCTCTCTAATAAGACTTAAAATTAAAGTAACAAATTGAAATAACGAATAACATTGGTGATATATGGATTTCTTTATTCAACATTGTAGCCTACAACAATGTCCCTAACAATTATCATAAATCTGCTATACATAATCTATAAATTTTATATTCAGGATACATTTTATTTTAAGTGTTCTACATGATCGTAAGTGATGGATTTTACGAACGAGACTGCTGCAACGACGTCGGAAACGACTACGACGGCGAAAACGGCGTTTCCGCTGTTGGCAGTGAATACGACGCCCCCGCCAGAACAATACAGATTCATCCCGGGATCAACCCCGACCTTCGTGAATAAAACAGTGACCACCCTTAAAGATCGACCGTTCAACCAGACCGGCTACTATATAGAAGAAGAAGGCGAAGCAGGTAATTGATTAATTGTCCCTTAAAGAAAATAAAAACAGAATATACGACTAGAGAAAAAAAAACAATTCTTGTTTTTTTTCAAATGTGTACTAAATTAAAGAGTTGGAATGGAAAAGCCATGTTCGTAACACGATAAATTTAAGCTTCCCTGGCAGTTTTTATTTGCCCCACTCCCCCTAGTATCACGTAAATAGTTTTTTTTTTCGTTAGTTTTCCTCTTTTCGGTTTCTTTTTTCTCCTGTTTGTCTCATTCTCCTTCCCGTCCGCGTTTCTCCGCGTAATAAAGATGGAAACTTGATTCCTTGAAACCTCTGCTTTATAAAATCCCACCAGTTTTATCATCCCTCGAATTGGCTGACTAATACGATCATTTGTTCCAGGATTCAACGAAATACAGACATTATTCCTCGCGTGCTTCGCAACTCTAATACCTCTTGTTGTTATATTAGTCACTGGTTTTGTGATTAGGTAAGCTTTAACTACCTGCGTATGAACACTATTATTAACTACTCTGCTCTATTATTCCACCACTTCTATTTACAACTAATTATGAGGTGCGCGATAAATATGGTTGCGTGATAAATGAAACAAGGCAAAAAACATTTTATTAAATTCAAATATTCAAACAAAAAAAAAGTCCGCAAGATTAAACAAAAACAATTTGTCCAATTAAATTATTATTTTTTTTTTAAATTACTTGATTTAAGGAAACATCAACTAAGACGAATGAAATTAAGAAAGTTTAATCAAGTATCGATAATGCCCGTAAACTGCAATGATAGTAACCAGTATATTTAAAACATTTTTTTTGCGACTAATCAAATTAATTAGACTTGATATGATAAGACTAGATAAAACTGCACTCGACAACACTAGATTAGATACGACTGAATAAGACCGGACAAGGCTAGTCTGGTTCAGAGTGGTCAAGACTTGACACCAATATAGAAGACTACTTTAAACAATATTAGGCAATACCTGTTACAACCACTAATACTAGATGAGTTAATACTTTATAAGACCAGGCAAGAGCAGACAAGGCCAGACAAGACCAGACAAGACGAGGCAAGACCAGACAAGACCAGACAAAGGCAGACATAACCACACAAGACGGGACAAAACCAGACAAGTTAAGACAAAAGCACACAAGACCGGAGAGGATCTCACAAGACCGGACAAAAGCAGATAGGTCCTACAACAAGGCCAGACAAACCCATTCAATACGGAACAAAATTAGGCGAAACCAAACAAGATCACACTCGAGCGGACAGGACCAGACAGGAGCAGACAGAACCAGACATGACCACAAAAGACCAGACAAAACCAGATAAGACCAGACAAGACCTGGCAAAACCAGACAAGACCAGAAAAGACCAGACAAGACCAGACAAAACCAGAGAAGGACAGACAAGTCCAAACAAGACCAGATAAGACAGGGCAAAGCCAAACAAGATAAGACCAGACAAGACCAGACAGGACCAAACAAGATTACACACGACAGAACAAGACCAGGCAGGACCAGACAGAACTAGACAATACCACAGACAATATTAGACATTATGTGACCTGTGAGACTAAGCAAGGGAAACAGGAATAGCTAGATCAGTCAATATTACAAAAGACCGGAGGAGATTTGTAACTCGACAAGCCAAGACCAGATAAGGGCAGACGTGAGCATTAAGATGTGAAATGAAAACCCTGTAGTACGAAATACGGGCTAAGATTAAATTTCTAAAATTGACTAAAATGTCAATGTTAAATAGAACGTTTTTACTTTATTAAAATTTAATTAAAATTATGTGTAGTTTAATAATAAATGTTTCATAAATTCCCATTTGATTTATCCCCGTATGTTTCTGATTGTTGGTTAATATTTTCTTTATTTCTTGTGTATGTAGTTTATTAACGAAAGATAGGATATTAACACAAATAAGTACGCAGATGGAATAATAATATAAATTTTCTAGGATTCTTTGGCGACGTTACAAAAGGCGGAGAGATTGTTCGGATTATGATGGCGTCATGCACAGAGAAAGTAATTCCGAACCTGCCGATAGACCGTTACATTCTCATCTGTTAAATGGCGACAAGGTAAGTTTTTTTTTATTTGCACGAATATTCGTAAGTAAATATTCGGAAACTGTTTGCTAAATGTAATGAGGATTACGTTTTATTAAATAGAATTGTGTGACATTTATTGTCTTCATCGGTGGAAAATGTTTTTTTTTTGTTTACTTTTTCAGAAATAAATGTTTTTCTATTCTATTTTCCATTATACCGCAATGCGACAAAGAATCAGCACTTTTCTCATTTCTTATATCAAAAAAATGTTTTCATATATTCTCCTACAAAAAAGCGGTTAGAGACACAACCATTTAGTATTGTATTGAAGTTACTATATAAGTACGTTTTAAATGCTTGCATGGGCAAATAAGAAACCGAGATAATACGATCGCGAAAAGTTGATAACACTTTAAACGAATGTACAGATTGAACCGACCGGAAAATAAGCGAGCAGCTCGAAAGCTAGAAAAAATAGCAAGAAGCTTAATACGCTTCCACGAAACATGCAGAAAAACATAAGAGAATTACGTCGGCTGAAAATATATACGTACAAAGAGAGGGAGAGTTGTAACGAGTTTTAGAACATACGCGCCCAAGAGTATATTATGCTTTATATACTTTGGCGGTTATTCTGCATCTTGCCATCTTTACTAAAATATTTCTACAAGTCAACAGTTTGTTAAGTAAATCCGCATTAGTCTTAGTTTTTTTTTCTCAGACTATCAAACTAGACAGATAATAATAAATATATTAAACAAGGAAGACTAAAATATACACGTAAATATTAGATAGTACAAACTTGTAATATATTGTTCTTTGGAATAAATTGGAGTGAATCCACTATCTATCTATCTAGTGGATAGTGAATGTTTTATTGGAACAATTATTGTAGAAGGTGTGTGTTGTTCTGGTGGAAATATTTCTTTACAAATTTCATTTAATGGGAAAAATGTTCGACATTTAGCCGAATTTGTGGGCAAGCTTATATACGAAAGGCTCAAGATTGAAGAGTACTCAGAAGGAAGCCGAGAACTAGATAAATGCGTTCTTTCCGAATCCTGAATTTGGTCCTAAAAACGATGGATTGCTTCTAGTTTCTAAAAGTACGGGTAGTTATTTGTTGCTTTAATTTCCAATTTGTCCACCAGCACTGCTAATAATTAATTGTCAATATTTACATTCTGACCTGTTTATTAGACTTTGACCGGGAAATTAATTACTTTCCCAGATATGAACCACCAAATTCTGTGAAATTTCGGTCGATTTTATCAAATTTTGTTTCATCGCACGAACTGAAACATCTAGCAAAATGAAATTTACATGTTTCTAATCAACAGGAAAAATAAGTTTTCCTTTAACTTAATAAAAACTGATTTTTTCACAATTAATACTGTCGAATTTTCCACTGTCTCTGATTACATTTTAACGATTTAAGAAACTAGTTTTCACTGTTAGATTTTTTAGTCATAAAAAAGTCATCGTTAATATCATTTGTCCATATCTGCTTTAATAATATTATGCCATCAAATATTCATTAGTTTGAAGTAGAAACTAATTGAAGATATGTGAGCTATAAATATCATATGGAATTATATAATATGTATAGCTTAAAGTAAATATGAAATGTGTATATTTTATGAAGAAAACTAAATATATCGAATTGTCTCGTTCTACATAAAACCTGCTTATGTAAACATGACGCAAAGAAATTTTGCCGAGTTAATATATTCCCGTCGGTAGCATCTCGGGGCGAGCTTAAAGAGCAGAAAGCTCGCAGATCCCAAAAACTCCACCGACGCTCACCGAGTATTCTAATAATTGCGAATTTGCGTACATCTACCATTCATTATGCGAGACTTTCACATAGTTTGCCTATTTTACTTCTCTTTCTTTTCATTAAACTTTTCCTTACATCTTATCTAAGAAACAGAAAGGTATAGTAAAGAAGATGAAATGAACATGTCGAGTTAAATTTAATTCAAAATAATAAAATCGTAATAATATAACTGAATAAACAACAATAATAAATAGTAGAGAAGACAAAAAAAAAAGATTAAAAAGAATTGTTGGTGCATTGTTGTAGAAGATTTAAGAATTGCTTTGTTAAACTTATTTAGAGATAGAAGAGTTGTAAAGACGTAGATACTTTCAAGCTTATTTTTAATATTGCTTCTATTATTCGCTGCGAGCCCAACAGCACTAGCGCCAAAGGTGCCACTTTTAAAAACGTCATGACCAATTACGTGATTATTGCGCCTTCTTTTTCAGCAGGTCATTTTCCTATTAATACACTCAGACTGTCCGCGGGAAATTCATGACTTTCCGAGATCTCTACCCGGGCGCCGAAATTTCTTAAAAATTTCTTCAATTCTTGCAGGCGCTAGTGAACGGAAAGAGCTAGCAAAATATAATTTGCATGTCTGTAATCAGCAGCAAACATGCTCTTAGAAACTTTTTTACATTTTGCTGTAACTCAAAAAATAACGATTTTGACTAAATCGATTTTCTCGCATTTCGTCATTTCCGCGGTCTATAGTCCCCGTGTCTATGGTATTTCTTAACAGAAAGCTTCCTTGGGTATATTATATACGTTTTCCAACCAATTTTGTTAATATTTAATATTTTCCAAACAATTTTCAACTAAAATTTTCAAAAGAAGTGGCGGTTGAGGGTCCAGAACGAACCATCTTTTTGTAATTGTTTTTTCTTTTCCTTGCTCTAAATCTAATTGTTTCTTAAATAATAATCGTCGATTAAAAAATTTCTGAAAAATTGGCGCTCCAGCCTATGGGAAAACCTAACCTAATTCAAAATAACTGTCGCGTTGTAAAATCAACCTTTCCGCACTCTAATGTAAGTAACTGTGAATGGAAAATTTCAAAGTGTGTCTGAAAATGTTTTCCCTGTTGGTTGCAAATATACCAATTGCATTTTCAAAGCCGCTTCCGTTCGCGAGATATAACCTGACTTAATTGTCAAAATTTATTGCTGTAAAATATTGTATATTTTATTAAATTAATTATTTTTTGTTTATGGATGTTTTTATACACTATTATTGGAGGCGAAGTTGTCCTTTTGGCTACGGGTGGCGCTAACCGCGGTTATGTACGGAGCGAATACTTGAATTGGAAAATGCACTATGTTTTAACCACTAGTTTTTACGATAATATATAACTTGTAAAGTTATATAAATCTACTCACTTTATACGACTCGAGTTTCGACGGTTGGAAGTCATTTTCAAGTGGATTACAAATTGATGCAATTGAATTTATAGCAGGAGTTTTGGTGGGGAGGAGAGGTATCTGTTTGTAGTTAGGGACTCATCTGGAGACGATTGCCTTAGATTAAAAAGTTGAGAAAACATTAGGTCGGTTGGCTCGTTAAGGAGATTAACGGATTATGACTTTGTTTGAAAATTTCTAATGGCTCCAGGAGATTAAGCTTCGGGCCTTTGATGCAATTATGCAAGATTTTTAGATTATCTATTTCGGGGAATTTATGATTACATTATACTATATATACTAGACAATGCTTGCAAAATGAACTTGTGTCATTTTTAAGACGAAAGGCACGAAAATGTTCTGAAAACCGAGTAGAAAAACTTCGTTTTGTCTGACCAACGTACACGCTTTTCCATTCAGAACATTGAATCTCATATACGCCTTATTATTTAAGTTGCTCGATTTTTTCTTTAGCATTAAATTATATGCGGGATAATTTTAGTTTTAGGTTTAAATGCTACTTGTAGATTTCGTTTTTGAAAAACGTTTGCTATATTTTGGTTTGTTTTACCAAAATATGTGAGGGGATTGAAAATTTTGTCTGAGTTTGGCGTTTTCGGGCATATTTGGGTCATTGTGATTTCGTACCGTGTTTTATTTATTATATTTTGGATCAGTGCAGTTGGGAAATCATTGGATTAGTGGATTATTGGATCAGTTGGATAGTGTTTAATTCCTTTGTTCTTTTGTCCGCGGTATATCATGGAATGATAAGCAGCTAATTTATGCGATATTGTGTGATTTGATGTGAAGAGTATTGTAGAGTTTAAACTAGTCGGTTTTCTATATACATAAATATTTAATTCAATTTTGTTGTTTTTAGGAATTAAAGTTAAAAAGTATATTTTGTTGTTGATTTCTACCTCGAGAGTGAATTTAATTTTCTGAGGAATATTATTGATTAAAATTAGAAATTGATCCAATTGGCGTGCTGTTCCACTGAAACAAGCTATTTCGTCAGCGACATATCGATACCTCAGTTCTATAGAGTAACAAGTCAAAAATTGAAGTTTTAAGATAATAGCAACTAAAGAAAATCGTTTTCTTGACTTCTTTACGTCACAAACGGATCTCTTAATCGAAATATTGTTTTCACAAACCTGTAATATTTTTGAAAGGCCTATTTAACGACACCCTACACCATGGGGTAGACGTGAGAAAAAAACGTCTCCACATCTGCATTGTAAAGGAGTGGTTTACCCTAAAAAAACTTTTTTTTTAAGATTTTGTTTTACCACTTTGTCGCCGTGACTAATCTGTACATCCATGCCAAAGTACATCCCAAGCCATCCATGCCAGCTTTATATTTCTAATAGTCTTTGAGCTAAACTGCGGACGGACGGACGGACAGACATATCGAAACTATAAGGGTTCCTTGTTGATAACAACAGTACCCTAAAAAAACATTCATTTTTCTTATTCTGAGCCGCAAGAATCACTTTCTCTGTCTGAAGAATTCTCCTTACACCGCTCTAGCAAATTCTTCGTCTTGGCAGCGAATATGGAGGGAGGACTTTTAGAAGCAGGTTATTTCTTTTTAAGATGTAATTCTAAGTTTGCATTCAATGTCCATTTTCTTAAATTACCTCGAGCATCGATTAATTGATATAATAAAAGGTTTCTCTTTTTCAAATTTTACAATTTTGATATCATACCAAATCACCTTTTTGTTGTCTTTTTCACATTTGTTGCACATTTTCTTTTGTATTTTCAACATCGTTTGCCTTTTCGATTCTTTTCAGTTTTTTCTCTTTAATATTTCATATTTATCTTTGACTTTCACTTTATTTTCTTCATTCGTGTTATTAAAATTCACACACAAAGAAGCTTATTGGTTTCTGTATTCAATATCTTTGTGTACATTGAAAGATTTGCATATTATTTGCCGTTAGTAATACAATTTTCTTTGTACAATCCGTCATACCGTCTAAATATTCTTTCTTAGTGCTAGCCCGACAATAATGAGATGGTATCCTTGAAACTGAATTAATGTGCTGTCTGATGCCATCAATAATTTCAGGTTCTAGTCTTTTCTGACGTCCGTGCTTTCCTCTTTTATCTGACGTCAAAAAACCATGACTGTCTTTTCTCTTCGTTGTGGTGACAATATTTCTGTTAGAAAGTGAAGTTTTAAAAAATAATTTGCACACTTGGATAGTTTTGTCAGCAATTAGCAACGTGTATTTCCAATTCTTCGAACGATTACTCTCGGGTTTAGTATTGCGATGCAAAGGAATAATTTTAGACAAGCTCGCGTTGATAAAATTTATTTGCAAGTCAATAGAACCTAACTTGCAATACGTTTCATTTTTTTTTCTTTCTTCGTTTGTAATTTTTTTTGCACAGTGTAGTGGGCAGTTTTCCTTACAAGGAGTTGCGCCAATTAACTAAGTACGCCAATTATTGGGACCCAATTCTCTTATATGAACTTATTCTCCCGTCACAGTTACATATTCATTCCTCAAGTTTCCATTCCTTTTCATAACATTCTACCCCAATTTTCACTATTTCTGGCTCTTTTTTATTTTTCTCATGAGTTATTGAATTATCTTTCCCAGATTCGTCACTACTAGACGAACTCGGTTTATAATTTATATCCGCAACACTCTCATCACTATCATAGTTACTCTGAAGGTGAACAATATTGTTATCAGTGTTTTTGTCTTCAATGGATTCCAAATGTATTGAAGAATTATTCGAGAAATTACTCAAGTAAGGTTTTTGTAAAGGCTGCTTTGATGTTTCCTAAATTATAAAAAAAATATTTGTTAAGTCAAAAATGTTTACTTGAAATTGACCGTCAAACGTCGAAACTTAAGTCGTGATATGTGTAGAAATTTATATAACTGTGAATAATAAGTTATATAACATTTTTATATAGTATAAGTGTGGTAAAAACATAGTGAATTTTTCAATTCAATGCAAAAATTTTTAGGTAGTCCTTACCACATTCACCTGTTTTCCCGGAGGAATACAGCTTTCACATGATTTTAAATCGTTAGATTCGCAAGTTTAGATGCAAACTCATAAAAATATTGCTACTATAAGGAGGTTTGTTTCATTTTCATTGAATCCAATGCTGCTAGTAGCTAGTCTAATGAAAAAATAGGTTCGCGTCTCAGTCACTTCTTTGGACTGTGGTTTATTATCGTTTAATTCACTCATTGTTAACACAATAACGCAACTAACACAACAGAACTTGTAAACTTTTCACTTAAATCTCCACTTTTATAATGCAACAACTGAGTTGTTACATAATAGAGGTGTATAGAAGTTATTCAACGGGTTTAATAAGGGCGATTTTTCATCACGCGTCCATGTTCTAATGGATAAGTGCGAAAAACGCCTTATTTTTTTAGAATTTTATAATATCTTTTCTATTTTGCGCCCTATGCCATTTCGAAATAAAAAAATCGCCAACACATATTGAGAAAATTGTATCGCACTCGGCGAGCCATTAACGCACCCATATGAGTGCTTTAAGACTTAATTATAAACACAAAATAGAAAAAAGTATTTTTAAATAAAACATACGATAAATATATATATGTAAATGAATTATAATTATATCAAACTGACAATAACTAATTATTAATTAAAGTTTAAAATAGTATATTTTCTAACTAGGGCGGAAAGTTGCCAATTTCACGCGAGAACGAAATTGGGCACATTTGCTCGAGGGGGCAATTGTCAATACCACCCGTGTTACAAACAATATTTTTTATTACTTCATTACTCATGGGATCCAGAGGCCATAAAAAATGGAATAAAAAATGAAGAATTTACTGTTTCAATTGTCTCCGGTGGTGTGGATTCGTCATAAGAACTCTCCTCCGGTGTCACCATAGAATTTAAACTCATTTTAAAACGTTTTCTTTAATTTATATTACTATTTTGTAATAAAAATAATTCTGACACTTCACGTCACTATTTTAATAACGTCTTGATTGTGTTCATTTTATTTTTATTTATATGTTTTTTTAATGTGACCTAATGCACGCTATTTGCCTGCGTTACCCAGGTTATGAGGAAAGACAATGCGAAGTGGTATTTCTCGTATTAAAAAACGTATGTCAGGAAGTACTTCGCGCGCATGAGTAATAACCATTAATTAAAAAAATAAATATTTAAATTTTGAAGCAAATGTACTTGGATTATTCTGTCTGTCCAAATTTTTGAAAATCCCTGAGGAAATTTGTCTGTTTACAAATTCAAAACGAAATCAAATATTTTGGAAATTCTTGTAATTGTTTATCTGCCCAAATTTTGGAAACTTTGGAAATTTTGTCTGTCAACTAACTCAAAGCCAGCTCAAATACAGTAAATTCATCAGGTTTTCATTCCCATTTCTTTATTCGAGCTTATGTAATATATATATATATATATATATATATATATATATATATATATATATATATATATATAGTTAGTTATTTTATATAGTAGTTTTTTTACATGTACACAAAAATTGATTAATAAACTCGAAACTCGACTGCTTGAACGAAGAGCCGCAAATATTTGAAGAACCAGGTTATTAAAAATCTAGAATAGATGAAACATTTAAAACCAAGTCTAGTCTACAGCTAGTCTATACAATCAGAGTAGATTATAAAAACTCTAGACTAGATAAAACCTTGAAGATCAAGTCCAGTCTACACACTCAGATTAAATTATTATAAGTTTACTCTAACAACCGAACTTAACCGTCATATTTTTTTTTCGTTATAACCGAAATTAACCGCTATTAAACTTTCGTTCCAGGTTCGGTTTTTAAATTGAGCAATTATATATTCCGGTTACAGTTAAAAATTCTGATTAATATCTGAATTATGGCGGGATTATGATGAACTTAACGTAACAGGACGCGACGTGACATGAAGTAACTTGACGTAAACTTAACGGTAAGGGATGTCTCTGAAATTACGATAGCCGTAACAAACCTCAAAACAGCTTACATTGACAGCGATTTGACAGCATCAAAAAGTGATTTGACAGTGTTCAAAAGGTAGTTCAAAATGAATTCTGCTGTGAGAAATTATCAATTGTTCAATTTAATTTTGGCCGGATATTTGTATCTTAAACTGCGGAAGAGGAAACCAGTACGAATCGTTGGTGTGAGAGAATTTTTTCGGAGAAGAATCCAGTTTGATGACGGTTATAACTTGCTAGAAGAACTTCGTTTTTTTTTTATTTACACAAGGAACAATGTCGAAAGGTAAGACTAAATGATTATTTTACACAATCATTTTCACAAATGAATATATCTGCTTTTCTACATTCTGGCATCTTCTAATTTTGCTCGGTTTACTGATAAAGAAGGAGGATTTTTGGTCACCCCATTACTGCTAAAGAAGACAACGTGGAAAGCATTATTTAATGTGCTACTTGCCTCCACAATTTTATCCGCAAAACATGCTACAGGAAACTAAACCTGGAGTACTGCCCTTCTTCTTTCGTGGACCAAGAATTGCCAAATGGCAAAGTGGTAAAGGGTTTGACATTTTTGCTGGAGAAAATGGAGCCATAATTAATGGTACAAGGTTGGATGAAAGAAATTTTGCGATGAGATTTGATAAACAGAGAGATGCACTGAAGAAGTTTGTGAATGGGCCTGGGGCTCTGCACCATCAAGATGTTATTGTGAGGATCCGACAATTATACCCGCCTCAAAACCCACGCTTACTACCAAAACAGTTTTTAAATGACAGTTTCATTAATGGAATTAATAAATTAAGCAACATAAGTCACGAAACTATTATAGAACGTTCAAGCAAAAGTTGACAAAGTAATGTTCTCTGTCGCTCCTTTTGTTAATGAAAATGGAGAATTCGCTTATACTATAGATGCAAACTGTACAATTCTTGCAGTATACTTTTCGAAATTACTTAACAGTGATTTACCACAAGAAAAATGTAAGTTCATCAATTCTTAAAATAAATAAAGATTCAACCCCACTAACTGTACAGGAGATTAAAGAAATTATTCAATCACTAAAAAATAACGAGGCTTCAGGGGAGAATCAAATAACTGCAAAATTGTGGAAAATTACAGAAGAAAATTGTATCACAAAATGTAGGTATTGAAAAGTTGCGATAATCCATCCAATACACAAAAAAAGAACTAAAACTGAACCAAACAATTATCGAGGTATATGACCTTCTTCTGGTCATATACAAAATTCTTTCAAAAGTTTTACTAAACCGTGTGGAGCTTTAAGTAGATCAAATCGGTGAATATCAAGGTGGATTCAGGAAGGGACGGTCATGTGCAGAGCAAATTTTGAATTTGAAAAACATCATACAGTATTTTCGCAACACAACTAACAAAAAATATGTCATAAAGTTTGTGGATTTCCGGAAACCATATGACAGTATATATCGCTTATCACTCTTTATAGTTTTAACCGAATTTGGACTTGACCAAAAAACAAGAAATAATATCAGAGACACACTTACGGAGACAAAGGCTAAAGTAAAATTTATGAGTGGATTAAGTGAAGAGTTTGGGATAAATACAGGCGTCCGTCAAGGTGATGGAATTTCCTCAACACTTTTCAATTATGCCCTAGAAAATGTTGTTAGAGAATGGAGAAAAAGCACCATCTCACCGACTAGGGCCAACGATTAAGAGTATTCAAATAATCTGTCTAGCGTTTGCTGATGATATGGCACTAACTGCTGAAGATATCAGAAGCAGATCACTATCTTCGGAGAACAAGCAGCAAAAATAGGGCTTCATCTCTTATGAAAAAACTAAATTTATGACTAACATAAAAAATACTCCACATGAAATATATATTAACACTAACAAAATTGATAGGGTAAAGGAATTTAAATACTTAGGCGAATGCATTACAGAAAATGGCTATGAAAATAAAATGGAGGTTGCTTTTCAATACACCAAAAATGTTTATAACAAGCAATGCCTGTCATGGAATAGTAAAATTCGCCATTACTTAACAGTGATTAAACCGGAATCTCTTTATGCTTTAGAAACGCTCAATTTACAAATTAAAACATTAAAGGAACAATCAAATATTATGGAAAGGAAAATTATGCGAAATATCTTAGTGCCCAGAATTAAAAATGGTATACACTATCCCAAACCCAATTCTGAAATATAGAGGGAAATTTCTAAACTTACCGTTACTATGAGAATGAGAGGAATTAAATTTTTGGGTAATTTGGAAAGAATGAATCATACGAAACTTACTTACCGAACCCACAAATTTCTACAGAACAAACGTACAAGACCAAAGTGGTACAAACAAGTCGAGAGGGACCTAGTGGAGATAGGATCGCCAGGTCTGATGAATAGAAATGTGAACAGGAATATTTTTCACACAAGGGGATTTGAAGAGGATCAGAAGAAACCATCATGTGCATGGTCGGAGGAACAGAAACTACAACAATCCGTGCATATGAAGAGCTATTGGGCACGGAGGAAGGCTTTACATACGTTGATTCCGCGTGATCCTAAGTGACCCATGCGTGAGAAGAAGAAGAAGAAATGAATAAATAAATCAAAGTACTTGAATGCCACATTTTCATTATAAAATAAAATTTACAACAAAGATTTAAGATTGAGAATTATTCTTTTAAATCTTCAGCCTACTCTTCGCATCCAAAATGTGTGATCTAAATTTCCTCCTTAAAGTGGCCATTGATTTAACGTAGCCATTGATTAAAGAGTCTCTTTAAACATCTCAGCCGTCTCATCCGTCTAAGTAGGGCACATTTCCAGCTGCTGCTGATGATGTGCTTGCAGGTGAAGGAGCGCTAAATGGAGCACTAGCATCATCCACAGCTTCCTCATCCAATATTGTGTCTAAGCAGCCATCATCCTCTGTCGACAACATGATCGGAGAAGATACAATATGGTGACAAATTGTCCACAGATCTGCAATCAGAAATAATTAAAAGAATTACGATAAAATAATGATCAATTATAGTTAATCATTAAATCCGTCAGTTTACAATTATGACTGTGATTGAGGTCAAAAGATTGATTTTTATAATTTTATTTTTCTAATACGAGGTGTCAGAAAAAATATTATTTTGTATAGGGGTCATTCTGGACGGGTTGAGGCCGCTGCCCCAGACCTCTCCTCTTGGTCGAGAAAACGCTTCTCCTTCACTAACATATCGCGAAGGGTTTGCCACGTGGCCATAGAAACTTTCTGAATGTTTCTTTGTCATATAAATCGAGATGCGCCAGTAGACACTTAATCAATAAGGTGTTGTTCATGGACTTTTTCTTTTTTTTCTGTTTTTGTGGTTGCCGGCTATTGCACAATATAAATATCACAACACAATACTAAATGTGACTTTTGCATTCGAATGCATGCGCGTAGGAATGGAGAGCGGTGATTGGCTGAAAGAGTCACGTGAAACAGAGTCACATTGAACATTGGCAGTTTTCACGTTACGTTAAGTTCTGATACGTTACGTCGTGTCGATTGTAATCAGCCGCATATAATACAATGTGTTTAAGTTTTACGTCAGGTCATATCCCGTCGCGTCCCGTTACGTTAAGTTCACCGTAATTCCACCATTAGGGTACGGTTCTGGTTCGACTCTCTGATTTCAATATAGATTCAAAAGTACTTAAAATAGGCCATCCTGTAGAAAGTTTTGGAAGAAAATTAAGCATTTATAAAGCTATTATAATTGATATTTCGTAATATCAAAACTACAGTAAAATCATTCAAACTGGTTGTATATAAAAGTGTCGTTATAAATTGGCGCTAAACACATTTTTAAAAAAACCTTTTTTTAATATCAATTTTTCACAAACAATTTCAATTTCAAACATAATTTAATAATAATAATAAAAGATTGTAATAAAATAGTATTAATTGTTTATTTAAACAAAAATTGGTAAACAAAATATATGTAATTGTGTCAAATTGACAATAAGTAATGTCAAAATAAAATTTTGATATAACGTCAAAATAATATTTCTTTGCATCAAAATTACAACTACTACAACTTATATTTATATTATATCAATGTACAAAATGTAATATATGCCGTTATAAGTTGACAAAATATTAAATTACATGACAGATTACAGATATACATTATCATGTATATATACATGATAATGTCAAAACAGCATTATATAATATAAAGTATAAAAAACGTTATCATTATTAATTGTAAGTTAGTTTATAAAATTGTATTACTAGACTTACTACAATATCAAAATTTGACTGTCACACAGAATGTAACATTTGTTAGTGATTATTGAAACGATATGACAGTCAGTAATAACATAGTAAAAAATTAATATAATATAATGTCAAATATAGACTCTTAACACTTATGTCAATACCCAGTCGTTACAACGTTGTTCAATACCCGGGTACCCGGGTACCCGCATGGAATTTTCATTCAATAAAATAATTTGAATACCCGGAGACTTTCACATTACAACTCGGGATTACCCATAGAGTATTCCACTATTCGAAAAAACCCTATTTTTATAAATAAAACCGCCGGGTGGGCAAAGTATGGAATCAAAATATGGTGCATATGCGACGCCGAAAATTCATATCGATTGAAAAGTCAAATTTGGATTGAAGGCCGAGAAATAAATCAAGGTTAAAGAGTAGTAAAAGATTTAGCCGCAAAATATAAAGGATCCGGGAGAAATATTACAATGGATATTTTTTTTATTACTTTACCATAAGCAAAGCATTTATTGTCATGGAACCTAACCATTGTAGGAACATTAAAATAAAAATCCAGTAATAAAATACAGTATACATAGCCTAAAGATCGTCTAAAGTCTAAAGATCGTGAAGAATTCTCTTCTCTATTTGGGTTTCATGAAAAAGTAAGATGCCATTATGTTCCTAAAAAAAAAAAGTTGTTATACTTCTATCTACGATTCGCTCAGATTCAACAATTTGCAGCGAAGACAAAAAAAAAACAGAATTGTTCAGTATTATAATAAAACAAAGATTGGTGTGGATATAATGGATCAGATGTTGGGCCGTTACACAACCCTCAGATGGACTAACCGATGGTCTCTCGCATTTTTTTTAATATTTTGGATATCGCCAGTCTTGTCAGCGATATCAGTTATCATCTAAATAACAAAATAATAAAAAGACAAACGAGCGCCGATTATTTTTACGAAAATTAAGTGAAGAATTATGTAAGCCAGCGATTCAAAAACGATCTCGAAATATGCAAATTATGAGAAATTTCACCACTAGGATTGCCATAGAAACAATCTATGGAAAACCAATAGATCGTAGAAGCAGGGCAAGAGCAACAAGTGAGTCAGGCGGGTCTACTGAACAGACAGATTCCACTGGAGGAAAAATTGTTGTAGGATCATGTCATATTTGTTACCAGGGTATCTATAAAAAAAACGAAGAAAATCGCGAAAATCGTTTAAAGAATGTAACCAGTTTGCGATGAACTTCAAAATTGTAAAATGTGACACATGTTTCCAATAATAAATTAAATATAAAATAATATCTATTTAAATAATAAATAAAAATATTGTATCTATAATTTATAATAAGTTTTATAATAAAATTAATTAAATGATAAATAAATCCGTTTATTTATATATTAAGTAATATTTTTTATCCCTAGAAATTAGTTTAATTATTTATGTATATATGGGTACCCGGATACCCCGGGTATTGAACAACGGGGTATTTGACCTTAAGTCCAAAAATTTTATATATTTTTTGGCATATTTTATTATTAATGCATATGAATCGATGTCAATAGACTCAAGTAACGAGGATCTGAAAGGATTTGATATTTTTTCGTTAAATACAAAAGATATCTAAGTAAGAACATGCAAAAGGGTTTTGTTTACTGATGTATTACTGATGTCATATCAAAATTAAGTTACATGGCGGCAAAATAATATTATAAGTCACAATGATAATACGTCAAAATGGCACATGGAATACATATTAGTCTAAGTATTAAAAGAGAAAACTAGTCTAGCTTATTGTTATGTCTATTTTACTCATTGTTGTTAATATATTACAAAATGGTTGGTATGAAAGATATAAGTGCAGAAAGAAAGTAAAAAATAATATTTGGAGACAATGGAAATACCATCGGGTATTCGAAAGGTAATTTGGTCCACTGAAAAACTAATTGCGTTCGGTCGTTTCGGGTAATTGCAAAAATAAGTCTCCAAAACACATTTTAAAAAGTACTTAGAGGTTACTGACACCGTTCGAGTCGAGTTTTTGCGAGCTCCGGGTTATGCGAAAATAATTGAAATAAGTAATAAATATGTAATCTTTTGCTCGGCGTTTGTTAATTTGAAAGAAATAAGAGTTTCGGGAAATTTGGGCGAATGATAAAAACCGCAAATTGAGTCCTGGAAATGTACGAGATATTTCCGAATCTATATGCGGTGAAATAATTGACTGGTTTTAAAAATAATTCCGTTTAACCAAAAACGATCCATTTAAAATAATTTTCGTTTTTGTATGGTGAAATTTAATCAATACTGTTGAATTATTCTGTGAAAATGTTTGTTGGTGTGCTCCATTATGTCGACAAAAAGTATACTGTTTTAACTACTGGCTAAAAACCCCAACTTCGCCAAGAGTTTAGGTAAATTTAGGTAAAGAGCACGGTAAATTCTTCGAAATTATTTTGAGGAATTTTAATTTGCATAAATTAAGTTTTTTAATTTAATCTAAATATTTCAATTCGAATTTCTCTCAATCAATAGCAATTTGCTTTACTAGTAATTATTTGTGAGAAAGTAATTGCAGTCTTCCTTTGCAAATAAAATTTTGGAATATTTTATTATTAGCAATTTCTCAACTATTGACTAATATATTTATCACTTGCCCAGAAATATTCTCATTTCAGGGTGTAATACACCAAGGTATGTTTTCACTTCTTCCAGAAAATTGTTTATCATTGTGAAATGGTAATCTGACGTAAAAAGAAACGTTACTTTCATATTCTATAAATGGGTTCCCTTTTTCTAATCAGTTTCTTGTTTAATTTGTCCACGTGAGGTTAGTCGAAGGTCTTCGTTTACCATGGTCCATAGTGGAACGTCACCAACATCAACATAACTTGTTAAACCACATACGACACGTTCGACTCGGTATTTTTACTTATTATTGTTATCTTACAATTAGTCAAAAAAACAAATTAACAACTATGGACTTAATAAACAAATCTATATATGTTATGGTAAAAGTACAAAACTTGAAATGTTTTGTTTACAAAAACTTTGCAAACTTTTCAAATATATTAACGAATAAGAAATATATAAATCGATAGCATCTAGAACTAGATAACATAGAAATAGAACTCCAAGAAAATAAATGAATACTCAACATCAAAATCTGAAAGCACTCGATTTGAAGTGAACTTGATGGTTAGACAGGATTAGGGTGGAAAGTTTTAGGGTGGAATATGCCCTTGATTTACCAATTTGAGCTGCGATTCTGTTTAGTAGACACTAAATGGCTACGATTTGTAACGTTTCGATGATTTCTTGGCCTTGCGGGTGCAAAAAATGTAAACAAATCAGGTCCAAGCGAGCGTAATCAGTGGAAATAAGGTGAGCTTGAACGCGATTCTAAACGTTTTTAGTTACTGGCGTGCGATTGTCAGGTGCGGATGAAATTTCGTATGAGCAAAATTTGCTGAAATTCAATAGAAATTGTGAGAAAAGTGAGAAGATTGTGTTGTTTGTGTGTGTGTGTTTGTGAAATTATTTATGAAATTACTGCTATGGTGGGTGAGGTTTTGCATTAATTTGTTAGATTTCTTAAATTTAGAGAAAATTTGTTAAATTTCAGAAAAAAATAAAGTTGTTGAAAGAAAATTTCAGGTTTTTTTGTTTGTAAAATTTTGTTCAAATTGTTCAAAATTTGAGGAAATTTTGTTAGAATTCGTGGGAATGTGTTACGACGTAATTTCGACAAATCGTTAGAATTAGGGTACATATCTGGAAAAACATTGGGAAATCAATATTTACTGTATTTCTTAATACAAGATAGGAAAAACAATTTCTTAAAATGAGTGGGAAATTTAGGTAAAATGTTAACAATATTAGATAAAATTTGTTGAAAATGTAAACAGGATTCTAATAAGATTGTGTAAATTAAACGCATGAAATAATTGGTAAATGTAAGTAGTTGAACTCACATATATCAACCAACCTGACAAATGTGTACATTTACCTAACTAAATACTTTTACCATAACATCGTTACTTTATGTAAAGGCATTAAAGTAAAAGGAATTAATGAAGTATTGTATTTATTATTACAAAATTGTAACATAAAATTAATGTAATTTACTTATTAGTAATGTCTCCCCGATGTCTAATACATTTATATTATAATTAGTGACTGAAATGTGCCTGCATTTAGTTTACACAATATATCGAAGCTGGATTTTATCGGCAGTCGCATTTAATATTCTGCATTTAATATGTTTCTATATTTTGTTTTTGTTACTACGTACGTTGAAAGAAATTTTTCTTTTAAATTGGTTGTTCGAAATGGCATTAAAATGTTTATAGCTATGCGAGAAATGTCAGAGTATTCTGCATGAATATATAACCAAAAATTCATGAGCTACTCTATTGTTAATTTGGATTTTAAGGTATTTAAGGTTTTACTTCTAATTTATTGGCAAGCTCTGATTTATTATAGTTCTCGAATTAATTGTTTTTAGCTTTTTATGCTTATTGTTAGTTTCCTTTTCTGGAAAATATTCTCTTATAGTTTTCTTCTGTTGCAAACAGTTTATATAACTGAGCTATAATTTTTAACAGGACAGTGCTAATTCAATTCATTTTCTTCTCTTTGATAAACAATGACCACATGATGAGTTTGATGAGATGCATAATTTTTGTCTTTCATTTTTAAATATGTAAATTCAATCCTTTGAGTGATATGTTTCATCTTTACCATTTACAATGGTAAGTATGTCTGCTAAATAAAACAAACATTGTAACCATATTTCATCACCATTATCATTTTGAAACGTATTCATGATTACGTTCATTGAAAAAAAAAACTTTTCATCTTTTAACTGAAAAAATCGGTTTAATATTTTTCCTTCCGATAACCATTTGACTTCTCAATCTAAGAGCATTATTATTTGGTTGCTGTATAATACTTCGCATAATAAAGCAAATAATCTTGAATATAATTCTCTGGGTTTTATAAAATTTATCATTTTCACAACATCATTCTTTCAAAACGTCCTTTAATGCATTCGGTATTCCTTTTACTACAAGCGCGTAGAGCTAAAAACAGCAATGAGAATTTTATTTTTCGATTTTTTCTCCACACGCTGAACCCCTAGAGAGGTGTTGCGGAATCCCAGGGTACCGCTGAACAATCTGAAAGTAGCTAGAAATCTTTTACTGAAATCTGAGTTGCATTATTGAGACTTTGGAAAGCAGATAAAAATATGGTTACATAATCAGCTAAGCTAATGAAATCAACTTTTATAAAAAAAAAAACGTTGCTATTTGACCTATTCGAATAAAAACAGATTAAACCATAACGTATCAAAACTACCAATGGGTGCAGTATGAACTAAACAAATACCTTTATTTTACATTGGCAAAGTTTATCATAGTTATCATAATTAACATTGTTATCATAGTAATCATCATTTTTCAAATACATTTATTACAAACTTATTGTGGTGGTTAGGCTGAAGGTATGCACCAAAACAGTTTCCAAAATCAAGGCTTCATGAAAAATATATTTTACGCAATAATGGTAGCAAATGGTCCTCGGCCATCTTGGGGTTGTATATTTCATAAAGATAAAGCTCAACTTCGAATATCTCATGATGTCTGTTCTTCACTGATTCAGTTCTTTGCACATATTTCTTGAATGGAAACACATCTTTGTTGACTTACAAAACGCACCTTGAGGATTTTTTTGCCAAAAAGAGTTCCACGAGCATGGAATTTTGAAATTGAAAGAAAATTGTTGAAAATTTATTGTATGTTGTAACTGTGCCAATTTCTTAAATAAAATAAATGATACAATGTTTTAATACCAAAACTCTTTTGGTCTGACCTAAACTGACCGTTTATACACACCTATATGATTATAAAAAAAATGAAGTGAAGAAAAGATTTTTATTTGTTTAACAAATGCTCAAATTGTGCGCTACCAAAATCCATACAAAAATACAAATTCCGCTCGAAACGTTCACCTACATTTTGGAGGATCTGTGGCGTAATTTGACGGCATTCTTCAATAATGCGTCGACGTAACTCTACCAGAGACTCTGGTCTTTTGCATAAATTCTACTCTTTAGATGATCCCACAAGAAAAAGTCCAGAGGTGAGCGGCCATCAGGTGAGCGGCCCGGCCATTCCATAGCACTTCTTCGTCCTTTCCATTGTCCCGGTAAAACTCTGTCCAGAAACTCCCGAACAGTGGTGGCGCGCCATCTTGTTGAAAAGTCAAATGGTCTTCTAATTAACGATCACCATTTTCTATCAACAACATAAACTAAAAACGCGTTCATAATTTGAAATTAAATAATCTCGAAAACAAATCAATAGATTTAGAAAATGTTAGTAGCCGTTCAGTATGCAGCGCCAAACGGGCTTTCAAATGAGGTATGAGGTAACTTACCCCAGCGCCGTCGTTTGGATTTTTATGCCCCGGGCATATATATTGAGGTGGGGCCCCAAGTAAATAAAAAAAGTATACAAACAAATAAATTCTTTAATTTTTAATACAGACAAGAAAGGAACATATGTAGGTATAGAAGAAATATAATATAATGATATATTAATATAAAAGAAAAACAAATTTGAACTTTTTTTTTCAGCAAAATGGGGGGGCACAGCCTCTCTGGGCCCCCCCCTAGCCCGTGGGCACCAGGCATTCGCCCAATTGACCGACGCTAGCGACGCTACTGACTTACCCCACCATGCCATTTAAAACTTTAAGGGTTGTGGTCCCTACGCGAGGGGTTAAGTGATTTGTCTACAAATTTTCTTGTAGAAGGTTTTTTGAGAAATTATCTTAAAAACCTAACTAACTATCCGAAATTCCCTCTGTTTCGTTTCAATGGCCCACCTTGTATATAAAAGAAACTTGTCGGGACTATTCGTTTGTAACCAATAAAAATATTTTAATTTAATGGGTTATTTTCATATGATATTTATTATATAAATACGGTAAATATATAAGAAAAAAAAAATATTTTTAAGAGATCAATAAATTTTAAATTTGGCCAGGCCACGCTCGTCTGGCTGCCTATCAGTTTCACCGTTGCCGAAATTTTTCCTTGCCAAAATATACGATGAACACGTTAAGTTTATAAAATAATATTATAGAATTTTAGAGACAAGAAGAGACAGACAAGAAAAAACAGACAACAATAGACATACATGAATAGACAGACAAGAATAAACAGACAAGAATAGACAGACAATAATATACAGCCAAAAAGTGATAGACAAGAATAGACAGACAAAAATAGGCAAACAAGACTAGATACATAAAACTACGTAGACAAACTAAATTGATTAAAATAGGTTGATATATCTAGACAAAAAAGACTGGAGAGATAAGACGAGACAGACAGGGCTGGACAACCAAGCCTAGATGGACAAAACCGGACAGGGAAGACCAAACAAACTAGATAAGACATTCTATATTAGGCAAACTAGATAAGATATACTTGTCTACACTAGACAGGAGTGTACACTAGAGTACACTAGACAGACTAAATTCTTCTGGTTCCTGCTGATATTATTCGGTCTTGTCGGGTATTAACTATCGTCTTGTTGCATCTTGTCTGGTCGGGTCTGGTCTTATCTGGTATTATCTGGTCTTCTCTGGTATTGTCTGGTAATGTCCGGTCTTGTCTGGACTTGCCTGGTCTTGTCTGATCTTGTGTGGTCTTGTCTGGTCTTGTGTGGTCTTGTCTGGTCTTGTCTGGTCTTGTCTGGCATTGTCTGGTATTGTCTCGTCTTGTCTGGTCTTGTCCGGCATTGTATAGTCTTGTCTGGTCTTGACTAGCCTTGTTTGGTCTTGACTGGCCTTGTCTGGTCTTGTCCGGTTTTGTTTCGTCTCGTATGGTCTTGTCAAGTCTGGCCATGTCTTTACCGGTTTTGTCCGGTCTTGCCTGTTTTGACTTGTTCGGTCTTTTTAGTCCTGCCTGGTCTTGTCCATTTTTGTCAGGTCCTGCTTGGTTTTGTCTGGTTTTGTCGGATCTTGTCTATTCTTGTCTGATCCTGTCTGGTCCTGCCTGGTCTTGTTTGATCTTTTCCGGTCTTGTCGAGTCTTGTCGAGTCTTGTCTGTTCTTGTCAGTTCTTCTTTGTGCTTGTCTGGTGGTGTCTGGTCCCCTCTGGTCCTGCCTGGTCCTATCTGGTCTTGTGTGGTACTTTCTGGTCTTGTCTGTGCCTGTTTGGTCTTGTCTGGTCTTGTCTGGTCTTGTCTAGTTTATTATGGCCTTGTCTGGTCTTCTCTGGTCTGGTCTGGTCTTGTTTGGTCTTGTCTGGTCTTGTGTGGTCTTGTCTGGTGTAGTCTGGTCTTGTGTGGTCTTGTCTGGTGTAGTCTGGTCTAGTCTGGTCTTGTCTGGTCTTGTCTGGTCTTGTCTGGTCTTGTCTGGTCTTGTCTGGTCTTGTCTGGTCTTGTCTGGTCTTGTCTGGTCTTGTCTGGTCATGTCTGGTCTTGTCTGGTCTTGTCTGTTCTTGTCTGGTCTTGTCTGGTCTTGTCTGGTCTTGTCTGGACTTGTCTGGTCTTATCCTGTGTGGTATTGTATAGACCCTTGTCTGATCATGTGTGGCCTCGTCTATTATTGTTTAGTATTGTGTTGTTATGTGATATTATTGAAAGATGACTTAGAACTCACACAATGTAATAATAACTTTGAAATAATTTGTTTGAAGTTTAGGACAAACATAATTTTAATCATTTGTAGGAAGAGTGAACGAACTACAACTTTTTTAACTGAAAAGGCGTTCTCGTTGGTACATTTCGTACGTGTCTAGTTTCTAATGAAAGGCCAGTACTAGATGTTAGTTGCAAGTGAAAACATCGAGTTGTAGTGCAAACAACACAATAATTATGGATATTTCCCTCAATTATTCACGTCAGCATTAAAATTTGTGGTATGAAAACTGATTACGATATAATTACACCATTAAAATGAGAAAAGAATAATCCAATAAATTACTGATTTGTTTATTAATTTTGTAATTAAAGCATTTTCAAAATATACAATAACATTGATATATTTCAATATTATTAATAACAACAAATTATATTTTTTTTGCAAATAATCTGACATAATTAACAAGTTACTAATAAATATAATATTGTTTACATTAACAACGTAATCGTATTAAATAAGTAGTTTTGACTATCCATTATTAAATATAATATAGTTTGACTAAATACTAATTATATTTAAATCTAGGTACAGTAATTATAAATTGTTTATATCAATTATGTTTTTATGTCTTGTCTGGTCTTGTCTGGTCTTGTCTGGTCTTGTCCGGTCTTATCCGCTCTTGTCTGGTCTTGTCTGGTATTGTCTGGTCTTGTCTGGTATTGTCTGGTCTTGTCTGGTATTGTCTGGTCTTGTCTGGTCTTGTCTGGTCTTGTCTGAACTTTGTGGTCTTGTCTGGTCTTGTCTGGTCTTTTCTGGTCTTTTCTGGTCTTGCCTGGTCTTGTCTTGTCAGGTCTGGTCAGGTCTGGTCTTGTCTGGTCTTGTCTGGTCTTGTGTGATCTTGTCTTGTCTGGTCTGGTTTTGTCTGGTCTTGTCTGATCTTGTCTGGTCTTGTTTGGTCTTCTCTGGTCTGGTCTGGTCTTGTCTGGTCTTGTCTGGTCTTGTCTGGTCTTGTCTGGTCTTGTCTGGTCTTGTCTGGTCTTGTCTGGTCTTGTCTGGTCTTCTCTGGTCTTGTCTGGTCTTGTCTAGTCGGGTCTTGTATGATCTTGTCTGGTTTTGTCTGATTTTATCTGGTAGCTTCTGGTCTGGTCTTGTACGGTCTTGTTTGGTGTTGTTTGGTCTTGTCGAGTCTTTTCTGGCATTTTTTTCATCGCACAGTGCATACATTTAAAGAAAGGTTAGGTTAGGTTATTCATACGCTAAGGTTATTACTACTAAAGGTTATTCTTACTTATAGGATGAAGCTTGCCATCGTATTCTATTTCAATTTGTCGGAGATTTAATACGTACTACTACTACTACTACATTGTATTCAAAGTTGATTTGAAATCATTTTATGCAAAAAATGCACGTAACAGTTTCCCACAATATATCGTGAACCTTACAAACCAAAAAAAAAAAACCTGAAACAATAAATTATTTTTTTGCAAATTAATTAATAAATTCATGATTAAGTCATCGGAAATAAATAACTTAATCGCGTCCCAACTCGAATTTATATCCAACTTTTTCCCCCTGTATAAAAGTAAAAATTTTTGGACGTTATACGATTTAATTGGATGTAATGCATGTTATTCGAGAAATATTTCCTTTTGGGCGATAAAGTGTAATAAGGGATAATGCGAGAGAAGAGTTTGGCGGAGATGCACAAGAAAGGGCAACGACCATCACATCACACACGAGTTAGGTCATTATATTTTCGACAACTTCTCGTTGGTTTTTTTTCATTCGGCTGAAAAAGGACCAACGGAACCGCAACGTGTACGAGCTAGGCCGTTAAAGAAGACGAAGAAGAGGAGAAGCAAGCGCGCGTCGAACTAACTTTAAATTATAATTTTTATATTCCACACGCACACCGAATGCAAGTAATAAGAGAAATCAACGGAGATTATTTTGCTTAAAATTCGCTGAATGCTTCTTTTCCCTCTATTTTCGAATGCATATAATCATAATTTGTTTTTATAGGAAACATATATGGAGAATAACGAAAATATTAATCCAAGATTATATTAATTTTATACAAATATATGTTATAGACTTTGGTAATCATGAAATTAATATAAATTTATGTTGTTTATGACTAGGCAGTCCAACACAACATGATTGTTTTAAGGCCCAGTTTTATCTGTCTTGACTTGTTTTTCTAGTAACTACCTTCTAATCATGCCTATCTAGTCTTCTCTGCCTGGCCATGACTGAATAGTTTTCCGCATCTATCTATTCCTGTCAGTTTTCATAGATACAATTATTACTATAAACTCTTATACCAGTTTAATATAGTTTAGTCGTATCTCCTCTAAGCTAGCCTAATCTTTTATATAGTCTAATCTAGCCAAGAACTAAATCAATTGATTACAACTTCGATAAGTTTATTTTAGTATAGCTCTGTCTAATCTAATTTTATCTAATGTCTATTTCATTCTGGTCTATTCTAGTCCTGTCTAGTTTACTTTAGTTCAGTCTTGGCCTGTATACAAAAATAAAGTCAAAATCTTCTATATTAGGAATACGAAAATTTGGAGACCACTGATGATTACTGACCACTTGAATATACTAGATTGTACAACATTAGAATAAATCAGTCTGAACTGAAATATATTTGCGTAAACACATACATAGAACCATACAAGACAAATGATTTAAACTAACGTATATTCAGTCTAATTTTAAATGTTGAAATTGTCAAGACATAAGATACTTGCGATCGTTAAATTAATCGAAATAACGGTTGTAATTTTCTCCGACTTCCTTTTCGTGCGGTCGCTTAAATCTGTGTGCAAAGAAATTGGAAGTTTCGTCGAGAAGTAGGACACGGTTTGGCAAATTATTCGCTTAAATATAATATTAAGATGAAATGCGGTCCACGTGACTTTGCCATTATATGCGTCCGAGATCGTGTTCAATGTGCCGTGTCTTTTATTCTTTTTCTTTCTTCGTCACCATCCGCGTATGCACTCGCACAGATTTACATTAAATCAATTGCAATTAATATGTAGACGAAGTTTAAATTAAATCATTATTTTATACTAACGGTGGTGCAATAACCGCAATGAGATATTTGTCGTCTATATTGATTACTCGTTTTTGATAATGTGAAGTTAATGTGAATTTTAAAATTATGTAACTAAACTTATTTTTGTTCGTTTTGTAAATAAGATAAAATCATTACATGCATTGACTAAACACATGCATTGACTAAAATATAATAGAATAATTCATATTCTATTACGTTTTTAAATGACAATATTATTTTGAATGCAATACTGTAACAGCGGGCAGGACAAGCCTAAACTACAGCGAATTAGATCAGACTAGACCACTAGATCAGACGGAGCTAGACAGCATTAGATCGAATTACATTGGACTAGACCAGTGATGGCTAACTTATGACCCGCGGGTCAGACACTGACCCACACAGGCTTTTTAAATGACCCAGGCATTGATTATAGAACTTTTATTATTTTCTTATTAAAGTTTCTCAACCACAAAGGTTTGAATATTAAATATATCAAAAAGAACCTTTTTCTCCTATTATTGTATTTTAAATATGTTTATCTACTCGCACACTAAAATGAACAAATTAATAAGTAAATTATTGTATGTGAATGACCATTATTATAATCGTGTATAAAAGTATCCAAATGGTGTAAAAATCCAATGGAAATCAAATGGAGTTTCATTAATAAACGATTTCTGTTTGTTGTTGCTATGGAAACACCTCGCGCCACTAAACAAAAAACATTCTGACTTAGTGAAACTTTTCTGACCTCTATTAAAATTGAATTAATTTTTCGGCCCCTCAGCCTGTATTTGTCTGCCTCTAACATAACTTAATCTAACCATAATCTAATCTAGATTAAATCTACGTTTACCTAGATTACATCGACAACGACCAAATAGTGTTTCCGTGATGCGATTTTACTAGTTTTTACTAGCAATTTTTTCCACGGAGGCGCAGAGCGTTCTAAGAAACATTGGTTTCTTTTAATATCTTAAGCAGAATATTACACATCCTTTAATTGGATTTCATTGTATAATTCATAAGGAATTTTGTATTAACTGCGTTCTTTAACTGCGTCCAAAAAATTTTTTGTACGCAATCATCGCTTTTTGAAGTGTGAATGCCAGACTATCTTTTCTAACTATAAAATCTCTCTATAAAAGATACACGCTAATCAATTCCCATGCTCCTATAAATAAGTATAATGAAACGAATCAAGAGAAAGTTGATGAATTTTGGGATGAGTTAGAAGCCGAAATTCGAAAAATTCCTTCTAATCATGTAAAAATTTTACATGGAGATTTCAATGCTCAGCTTGGATCTGAGAGAACATTTTCTGATATAATAGGTAAATATCACGCTCATAATAGAACCAAGAGGAATGGTGAGAGATTGGTTAAACTCTGTGAACATCTAACTTAAAGATTATGTCCACACATTTTAAAGCAAAACCAAGTAAAAAGAAAACGTGGGTCTCCCCAAATGCGTTGCTGGGCGAGTTTCAATTAGATCATGTAGCTATTTCTCGAAATTGTTACAAAGAAATCCAAAATGTTAAGGTCAGAAAATCTATTAATGTGACTTCAGGTCATTACTTTTTCAAATCAAGATGAATGTCATACCTTTTACACGCAGTCAAAATACAATTTGAATTAAAATTCCAAAAATGAATAGAGAGGTTCTTACAAATGAAAAAAGGATAGAATTTCAAGGAAAACTTAAAATACCAACCAGTTGCAATGATGTTACTAATAGCCTTCTTGAACCAGCTCAGGAAATTGCACCATTGAACTTTTATAGGAAACGTGCTTGGTGGAATGAACAATGTGAAAGAGTGATCAAAGAAAGACATTGTGCTTGGCATAAGTGGAACGGGAACAAAACTCCAGACAATTTAGAGGAAGTACAAAGATTAAGGAAAATGGCCACTAGACTTTAAGGACGATTAGAAAAAAATATATGAAGAACCAAACAATGGAAATGGACGACAATTTTAATAAAAATGACACACGATTATTTTATAGAGCATTTAAGAATGAAATCATTCGATATTCAGCGGCGAGTTTAAATTTCAAAAAGGAAGATGGTACGCTAGCATTAAACAAGAAGGAAAATTGTGATATCTTGGCTGCGTATTTTGAGAGTGTTAAACTGTCCAAAACCGACAGACAAGTTGAGTTTTAAATTTACAAAACAAAATTCTGACTCTACGGCACCAGATGTAAACGAAGTTAAAGGTTATTAGCAACTCACTTAAAAATAGTAAAGCCTTAGGATAAAGCGAGGATGGGATAATTGCAGAGATATGGAAACTTGTAGATGATGAATTTTTAATAGCGACGACAAATCTATTTCAGAAAATTTGGATTGAGGAAGCAATTCCAGAAGACTGGTTAATCGCCTTAATTCATCCACTACATAAAAAGGCTAAAAAATTGATGTCAATAGTTATAGGAGGATCTCATTGTTGTCTGTCACATATAAAATATTTGCCAAATTACTTCTAAACAGACTTGAACCACAGATCGAGCCACAGCTTGGCGAGTTCCAAGGTAGTTTCAGAAGGAGTAGATCGTGTGCAGAACAAATTCTTAGTTTAAAATTGTTATTAAAATATTACAACAACAGGCCAAAGAATGTCTTTATCTCATTCGTTGATTTTCAGAAAGCGTATGATTCAGTGGATAGGGATACTGCTTTTGACACATTGAAGGAATACCAAGTTGATCAAAAAACCATATATTTAATAAAACTTACGTTAACTAATACGATTTCCATAGTCAAATTTTTAAGTGAAGTTAGCCAGCCCTTCGAGGTTAAAATAGGGATAAGACAAGGGAACAGTCTATCACCACTGCTTTTTAATTTGGACTTGGATAAAGTCATCCTTGGATAAAGTCATCCATGTAATGGACGCCCATACATACATACGTACATCCATATATGACGTCCATATGACATCATCCTAACGTCCTTATGGGAGAAGAACAATTCAAGTGCTAAAATTGGTACAAAGAATCAGAACCTCAAAGTCAAAGGTTTAGCATTTGCTGACGACATAGCGCTGTTTGCTGAATCAGAACATGAAGCTAATAACCAAATTGATCAGTTACAAAAAACGGCGGAAAAAGCGGGCTTACAGATTTCGTTGGTAAAAACAGAGATGATGACAAGTTATCAGAAATACACCAAGAAAATGATAAAAACAAATTATGGGAGCATCAGGGTCACTGACCGATTTAAATATCATGGAGAAATAATTAGTAGCAATGGGACGGATAAATTAGCAACTAAGGACAAGAATGGGAAATTGGAAACATTAAATTTGTGTACAAAAAATATATACAATAAAAAGAACCACAACAAAATTACGACATTTTAATACAGCTGTTAGACCAGTCATCTTGTACGGCATGGAAACTACAAATATAACCGGGATGGAGAATTTGCTCAAGATAGAAAGAAAAATTTTAAGAAAGATTTATGGACCTAGGAAAACACAGGAAGGTTATAGACTGAGATCCAATGCAGAAATTAATTGTAAAATTGACAACCTTGAAGTGATGATCAGAAAACGGTGACTTGAGTTTTACAAATTTTGATAAAATCTGGAACTATAAAGGGCAAGGAGGCTATGTAAAACAAATGAAAGAAGAACTTCAAAAATTCAAAATTACTGAAGATTGCAAAGAAGATTGTCTAAACCGAATAGAGTACAGAAAAAAAAAATTTGCCTCAAAATTCTTCTCGGGGAGAAGAAGAATCTTAACAGAGAAAAATGGACTGCTGAAAGTAGAGCTGCGCAGTCGACCAGGATGAAAGACTTCTGGAAGAGAAAGAAGGAATTTTTATGGACTTTTTAATATACATTTTTTGAGGTCGACCTTCATTTTTTGCGCTCCACTTCCAAATTAGAATTTGTAAAACAAGAAGGAAACTTGAATTTTGTAAATGCCTTTAAAAGTGAGAACAAAAAAAGTAGTCTTTGACATCCCTCCTTTTTTTCCAAGTGATGCCACTGACCTGGTGACCCACGAGGTAGTACGCAAAATATACTGAACAAAATTTGACCCACTTCTCAAGAAGGTTCGCCATCCCTGGACTAGACTGTACTAGGCTGTACTAACTTGAAGTACAATGAGTAACTAAATTTATACTATTAAGTTTAACTAGAATATACTAGACAAGACTTAGATAGACGATATCAGATTATTACCCCCAAAACCACAGAATACTTAACTTTAACGTTTAGTTTACAAGTTATCAAAGAAGATTCTAAAAGGTTCTCTAATTTTTATTAAATTATACCTCATTTAATTTTCTATAAATTTACCAAATCTAATATCTAGCTGCCAAACACTGAACTATTTATGGTAAACTATACTGGAGTATATTAATTTTGATTTAGATTTCCATTGAAAATTTCCACTGGAATAGACTAGTATGAACACGAATCTAGTCTAGTATCGTCTAATCCAGTCTATTCTAGCTACGTCCAGTCCAGCCCGATCTGTTCTAGATTGGGCTCGACTAGACATGACTAGCATAGAATGGATTATACGGTACTAGACTACACTTGGCTTGACTGTACACCATTCGACTAGAATATATTACTCTGTACAAGACTGGACTATCGTAGACTAGAATACACTGCACTAGACTTTTTTTTTCTACAGAGGAGAGAAAATGCTTTTACGCACCCCCAAATACGGTTTCAATTTTGGGGAGTGTGGGACTCACCAGCCCTCTAAGGCAGTCATACCCACTAAAACCATCTCCTCTTTATTTCTCTCCTGTAGTGTTCCCGCCTTTAAGCCTTACATCCTACAGGTTTGGTCTTAATATCCTTTATCGGTTGTCGTCTCTTTCTCTGCTCTGTTCTTCTAATTCATCTTTTGCCTTTTTCCGCATCACTTCTTCTACAAAATTCTACACAGTTTCCCAGCTGTCCTTGTGTCCGATCATTTCCTCTATTATGTTTTCCGGGGACATGGCTGCCGCAGGTAGGTTTCTTTTTACATTGTCCCTTTCGTTATCCCAATTCCCACAGTAAAATATTGTGTGTTCTGGAGTATCATCTACTTGCTCTGGACTGTATCGGCATTGTGCACTTTCCCTTTTTCCAATTCTCTCCGTGTAGGAACAGAAGACTCCGTGTCCTGTAAGGCACTGTGTAATGAGGAAATTTACCGATCCATGCTTCCTCTCTACCCACTTCTTGATGTCCGGTATCATCCTGTGGGTCCACCTTCCAACTTTAGCGAGGTCCCATTCTGTCTGCCACTTCTGGTAAGTCATTTCCCTCTGTTCCTTCCGGTCTGTTATTGTTATTGTCCTGTGTAGGTCATACAGTCGCTTTCTCTCTTCGGCAAGGAGGTGTAGCGGTACGAGGCCTGCCACTACGAGCGCGGCATCTGCAGATGTTGTGCGGTATGCACTGCATACTCTCAAGGCCATTAGTCTTTGGGTGGACGTGATTTTTTTTCGATAGATTTTACGTCTTGCTGCCCCGACCCATAGCGGAGCTCCGTACATCATTATCGACTCCATTGCCATCGCTAGTACCTTCCTTTTCTTCCGTCCTGGACCTCTAATATTAGGCAGTATGCTGCCTAGGGCCTTCATTGTACGTTTCGCCTTCTCGCACGCGTAGTGGATATGTCGGCCGAACGATAGTCCCCTATCTATTATCATGCCCAGATATTTTATCTGTCGCACGGGATAGATATCTTCTCCTGCCATGGTAAACTTTATAGGAGGTAGTTTTTTCCTAGTTAGGATTACTGCTACGGTTTTATTCACGGCTACTTTCAATTCGTTCCGTTTCATCCATCTGTCTATAGTATTTAACGTTACATTCACCTTAAGTACCAGTTCTTCGGGATTTTTTGCAGATGCCAATACGGCCAGGTCGCCCGCATAGCACACAAGTTCGACTTCCTCCTCCATATCCACAGACATGACATCGTCATACAAAACGTTCCATAGGGTTGGCCCGAGGATCGAACCTTGCGGTACACCTCCCAGGATTTTCTTTTTCATCTTGGATGTTATCTGGATGACGCGATTTCTGAAATATGATTGCACAGTGTTGATTAGGTACTGGCTAACTCCGCATTTTTCAAGTTTGGACAGAATTATGTGCCACGGGGCAGAATTGAAAGCGTTTTGTACGTCGATAAGGACGAGGGCACTCCATTGGCCTTGTTGCTTTTCCTTTTCTGCATTGTGGACACTGCACTAGACTGTCTACACTGGACTACATTGGACTGGACTAGACTGGACTAGTATCGGCTAGACTGGGCTAGACTAGACTAGAATAGACTAAGCTGCAGTGGACTGGACTTGACTAGACTGGATAAAACTATACTAGACTGGACTAGACCGGTCTAGGCTGGACAAGACCGGACTTGACTGGACTACACTGGAGTAGACTGGACAACACTGGAGTACACTGGACTACACTAGACTAGACTGGACCAAACTGGACTAGATTGGAGTAGACTAGACTATTCTAGACTATCCTAGAATAGACTAGACTGCACTAGACTGGACTAGACCGGACTAGACTGAACTATACTGGACTAGACTGGAAAAAACTGGAATACACTGGAATACACTCGACTAGACTGGACTAGACTGCAGTAGACCGAACAATACTAGACTATCCTAGACTAGACTAGACTACACTAGATTATACTAGACCGGACTAGACAGAAGTATACTGGACTAGAGTGAACTAGACTGGAGTAGGTTGGACTAGATTCGACTAGATTTTGTCGTATCGAGCACCCCTGTGTTAACTTGGCAAGTGGTCCCCCTGAAACCCACACATCTTGTTACTGCTCTACGCATAGCTTCAAGATGCCGGTTGTTTCACAATGTTGTCTATGATGTATCTTACTTCCCCCATCCAGCCATGCTGATTAGGGGTTCTGGTTTAGCCGTAGTCTTTCAGCATTCTGCCTTTCTTCTCATCCTACTCTTTATAACTGATTATTTCTGATGTTGTTTTTTGGACTGAGTTCCAGTTTTCCGATTCTAACGTCTAGGGTATAGTGGCTCTAAGTTCTAAATCCTTTGGTAGGGTGTTCCTCTCATTGTCCCACATACTACATATGTAGATGGTGTGCATCACGCTGTCCTCTACCCCGCAGTATTCACAGCAGCTATCAACAGTTTTGCCTACCTTGTGGAGGTATTATCGAAAGCATCCGCGTTAACTGAGTGCTTGTGTTAGATGGTAGTTTAGTTCTCCGTGTTTCCGAGTTACCCATTTTCCAACATCCTTTTTTAACAGCCTGGAAACAGTCAAGTTAAGTCCAGTCTAATATAGCCTAGTACAGTCTAGTCCAGTCTAGTCCAGCCTATTCCAGTCTAGTCCAGTCTAGTTCAGTTCTAGTACAGTCTAGTCCAGTCTAGTTCAGCCCAGTTTAGTCCAGTATTTAGTTTTTAGACAATGGAAATGTCTCTATCGCTTGCTACCCACTCCTTCTGCCATGCCCGTAGTAGTTCAGTCCGAGCCATCCTCTTCGCTTCTTTTTAATAAGCAATTGGTTCGATTTGTTTAGCTGAGTAGATGCTAAACCTCTCTTGCACTTTAACTCAATTTAACTCAATTGGAGGGATGCCTGATATTACCAGGGACGCCCCCTTGATACAGTTCTGTAGGCGCAACTAGTTCTGATTGCTAACATTCTCTGGACCGCTGCCAGCTTGTGTCTGTTGGCTTTCACTCTCATAGTCTAGACTTCACTAGACCGAACTACACTAGGCCATTACTAGATAGGACTAGACTGAATTGGACTAGACTAGACTGGATTAGACTGGACTAGACTGGACTAGACTGGACTGGACTGGACTGTACTAGACTGGACTAGACTGCATTAGACTGGACTAGACTGGACAAGACTGGACTAGACTGGACTAGACTGGACTAGACTGGACTAGACTGGACTAGACCGGACTAGACTGGACTAGACTGGACTAGACTGGACTAGACTGGACTAGACTGGACTAGACTGGACTAGACTGGACTAGACTGGACTAGACTGGACTAGACTGGTCTAGACTGGACTAGACTGGACTAGACTGGACTAGACTGGACTAGACTGGACTAGACTGGACTAGACTGGACTAGACTGGACTTTTTATTGTGTTTCGTTTGGGGAAGCTCTACCAGCCTGCATGTGATTAGATCTCACTCACTAAACCCCCTTTTCCACTTGCCTGTAGTATGCTCCACCCAGATATCGCCCGCGCATTCCTTTAGGCAGCCCGGACTTACTGCCGCCCTACTTTTATTATTTCATCAGAGATGTATCATTTGTGTTTTTATTCAATTATCTCTGCTTCGCATTTCTCTTTCTTCTCTCGCTTTGTGGAACATTATGTTTCTCAGCCTGTTCGCTCGTGACTAGCACTTCCTCGATGTTTCCGCTTGTAAAGACAACGCCGCTAGTGTCTTTTACGCGTTGTCTTTGGCAGTGGGGCAGTGGACCATCTGGGGCAGTGGAACAGAGTGTGTTCAGGCCCATCCCTTTCTTCAGAGCAGTACAAGCACGCGGTATTTTGCCTCTTACCTATTCTGAACAGGTGTGTGCAAAAACGTCGTATCCTGTCATGGTCTGGGTTATGTAGTGGTCTACTTCGCACTAGGGTTTCTCCCACCATGCTCTGATATTTTTTAAGTACGTTTTGGTCCAGCCGTCGTACTTTTCCCCACATGTCCTGCCATAATGACATCAAAACCTCCCTTGCAGGGAGGTTCCGACTGAACTAGACTGGTCTTGACTGGACTAGGCTAGACTAGACTGGACTAAACTAGACTGAACTAAACTGGGCAAGACCAGACTAGACTGTACTAAACTGTACTAGACTGAACTAGACTGGTCCAGACTGGACTAGACTGGACTAGACCAGACTAGACTGTACTAGGCTATACTAGACTGGACTTAACTGGACTACACTGGACTAGACTGGACTACATTGTACCACACTGGATTAGACTGAACTACATTGTACCACACTGGATTAGACTGAACTAGAATGTAGTAGACTCGACTATCCTAGACTAGACTCTACTAGATTCGATTAGACCGAATTATACTGGGATAAACTGGACTAAACTACACTAGGTTGGACTAGACTTGACCGGACTAGACTAGACAGGAGTAGAGTGGACTAGACTGGACTAGATTGGACTAGACTAGACTAGACTGGATTAGACTGTACTAGACTGGACTAGACTGGACTAGACTGGACTACACTGGATTGTACTGAACTACACTGGACTAGACTGGACTAGACTGGACTAAGCAGCACAAGACTGGAATAGACTGGAATCAACTGGCTTAGATTGTACTAGCCTGGACAAGAGTGGACTACACGGAACTAGACTAGACTGAACTAGACTGGACTACACTGAACTAGACTAGACTGGATTAGACTGGACTTGACTAGACTAGACTGGACTATACTGTACTACACTAGACTAGACTAGACAGCACTACACTGGACTAGACTGAAGTAGATTGGACTAGAATGAACTAGACTGGACTAGACTAGGCTACTCTCCACTAGACTGGCCTAAACTCGACCAGACTGAACTAAACTGTACTAGACTTGAATAGACAGGAATAAAGTGAACTAGATTGCGCTAGACTTGATTTGAAACCAGAGAATACACAGGAGAACGGTGAGTTATTTTTCTATATTTGCGTCCCCATTGCGATTCGAATTGCGGGGACTAAACTAGACTAGATTGTTAGTCAACTAGGTCGACTAGCTGCACTAATAAAAACTAAACAGAAGTGAGTTGGACTCAACTGAACTAAATTGGATAATACAGGACCAGATTGCAATGGACATGAAAGAGGAGATAAAGACTGCGCGAGATCAAACTAGACTAGATTAAATTGGACTCGAATAAATTACTTTAAATTAGATATATGATATTTAAGCTAGGTTTTAGTAGACTAACAGTATTACACTAACAAGATGCTGAACTATACTGGACTATATATAGTTATACAGCATAAGATTTAACTTGATATACTTACTATATTTTACATTGTTGATTTGAATTTAATTCAATAGACTAGACTTTTACTGACAATGAAATAGTACAACAAACGGTTTCATTTCTATTAGACCTAACTAACAATGTTATACTAGATAACACTGTCCGCGCTAATCTATTAGAGTGAGGTTTTTTAAGTCCATTTTCACTTTTTTTATGGAATGACGGATGGTTTTATAACTAGTTAAATATAATATATAAACTGTAAGTGTATAAACTAGGTAGTCTATTTGAGCTCGGGTTAAAATTTTAAAACATAAAATAAAAACACGAAACAAATTTAAACATTTAAAATTCTCCTGTCGTGTCTTAATTAATGGTTACAATATTTTGCTTTTAATATTTAATTAAAGGTTTTTTGAAAAACACATTTACGGAATAATAATACGAAGCTAACAATAAAAAATCACATAAAGAGTAGAAAATGAAACACACAATGGAAATTGTTTTAAATAAACCGAAAAAAAGTAAAAACTGTTTCCTGTCGACCAAGGATTTCTGTTGAAATTTGAACTTTCAAAGCTACTAGGTATATAAAGTATGTCAAATATTAATTACTTGGGTTTTAAGTTACTGTTACTAACTCGATCATGAAGGCCATACTCTTGCCAGATAAATACATTTTATGCTAATTACTAGACAGAGAAATTACTTTGAAAAAATATATAAGTGACCCGAGGAAAACATTATTTATTATTACGTTAATTATTCTTTTTTGCATTAAGGTTAAGAAAAAAGTATAGATTTGGCCACTAACCAATAACGATGCATGTTATAATTTGGTTGCCTACCAAAAGAAATGCTTTTAATTTTTTTTTTAAATTTAAAAACTAAAAAAGTCATATCGATTTATTTAAAAATGGGTTAATACCCATTGGGCTAGACTTGAAATTGGGCTAATTTAAGACATAAGAAATTTAGAGCTTACGATTAAGATGTCAGTAAGCCACCGAAACTAGTCAAGTGAATAAATATATACTTATAAAAAGAAATTTACTTTTCTTTTCCCATTCCCAACAAAACAAACGATAAATTATCTAAAATTCCTCTCAGAAGAGGCGTTAATCAGCTCTTGGGGGTGCGAAATAATAAATACAGAATAAACACAGATGCGTTCATTACTTTTAATACTCAATGCCAATAGGTCTTTCTCGACACTTTTGGCATTATAAGTAATGAAATATGGTGGTTTTTCTAAATACGTTTACACATATTTGACTAGTCTGCAATTGTAGATTGTGAATGTTAGTTTTTGTGTTGGAAGTTGTGTTGAAGCTTATTTTAAGTTTAAGAGAGTACCTACAGATTCCATATGTTAATTAGTTTACTGTTATTTGATTAAGTCTATTATTGGTTAATTTTTAAACATTATGACCAGTGGCGAACTTGCAATAGAATGAAGCTAGTTCTAGCGTAGAAGGAAGCTTCGGCTGGACTGTAATCCCCTCGAAATCAAAATTAATCAATTTAGTGAAATTGCATGAAATTCGAATAAAATACATGTACAGTACTTACATTTTAACTTGACTACAATTAAAATACTGAACATTTGATAAACTTGTCTAAGCAAGGACTAAATACTGTTTCTTGTATCTGTACACCCTCTTGTTCCAACAAAAAATACTATTATATATTATGTTTCTTGAATCTTTGTCATTACAATTCCAACTAGAATTCTATCAAATTCACCCTTCTTTCTTCAGAACCCATTATGTTCTGGTGAAGTGTCTTGAGTATTATTAGAAAGAACTTGAATCCTATTAGATATCCAATTTCTAATGGGACTCTTGGGGGTTTAATGGGCTTAAGTTTACAAGACAAGCAATTCATGATTAGTTGATAGCTCTTAGCAATTCTTGGTATTAGTTATGAAAACTCCTTCCAGACAGTGGCGCAAATAAAGGTATACACGTTATATAGTTGCATAGGGGCCCTACTTAACGTTCCTGGGAATTTTGGATTCTCCACGTTTTTCATCACAATCACAAATTACCATTAACTTTAGTAAATTATGTTTTCAAGCAATGTAAAAAGTACTGCGTATCAAATAAGTGCGTCGAGCAAATATCTACTAGAAATTCCTGAGACGCCGGTGAGTGTAAATTTTAAATTAAAAATATTATTGTTAGTTAAGATTCCTATTCTAGACTAGGTTATGCCATTCAGTGTAAATGCTGAATTAGGAATATTATTGTATTTTTTGGGTAGAAAATATTTGTTTTGTTTTGTTTCTAAACCAAAATTAAAATTTTGGTAATACACATTTACAACAATGCTTAATATTAATTAAAAAAATATGCACAGTCATATTTTAATGAGCTCCAAAAGGAAATAGACGTATTACGTTTTTTTTTTATTCTTTAATGATTCATTTAATCATATTTCTTAAATTATTACCATCAATCATTAAAGAAACAAAAAAGACAGCATTAATTACTGTATCTAATTAAAAAAAAAAATATATTTACTTAATATCTATTATAAATTTCTTTTTCATGATATTTGAATTTAAGCGATTGGATCAGAAATCAAGATAAATGCATATTTTTATGGTTTAATTCGCAATAATTTTGAAGAATTTTTTATACTTGATGTATCAGCAGATGTGGGTTTTTTTATACGCGTACAGATATTAAATGTGATTACGCAAACATCTGCATGAAATAGTCTTGAAGCAACATTTACTAAACATCAGGCCAAGTCACTATTAATTTAAAATTTGAGTCTAGTAGAATATCGACGATCTTAGATCATAATGCGATTAGTCAAGAAGTTTTTGCATTTTAAAGTGCAATTAACGTTTTAAAACCAGCAGGCTTTACTTAATCAAGACGGAACAGGCCTTATATATTTTGATTATCATGTTTTTTTCGAATTTAAGTTTGGATCATATTTGTTCATGAATAAAAAAAGAACTTGTCCAATTTATACATATTATCTCAATATTATTTTTACCAAGGTTTTAATTTGATGCACCAAGTTTTGTTCATTTTTAAATCTATATAATTTCGTAAAATGTATAAGTATTTATATAATATATAATCTATATATATAATCTTTAGCTTTATCCTCAAAATAACATTTATATATATATATATATATATATATATATATATATATATATATATATATATATTTATATTTATATATACATAGTTCACTTTCGTGCTGACAAATTTGATTGAATATTTGGCAACATTTGGCAACAAGATAATGTGTCCATACATCAGAGCCGTGAAAAGGCATGTATAAAGGGGGCACGTGAACTCGGAATTAATGAGGATTCTAGCCCATCTAACGTTTTAAAATTTGATTTGATGGAAATATTAATCCCAAACCTAGTTGAGGATTTATTTTGCAGTTGTGTGATTTAACAGTCAATAATATTATGACAAGAAAAGTCAATAATATTCATGAACAATTAATTTTTTCAATTTCATGAGCAGTCAATAATATTCACTTTCACAACCTGCCAATATTCCTCTTCTGTAGCCATTTGGTACATTTTTGGAGGTAGGCCTTTCCAAATTGTTTCCATCTTTCCCCATTCGGTAATATTTTGATCCATACTAGTCCGGCTCTTCTTTTGAAGTCATCATACCATCTCATAGGTGCTCTACTTTCTCCTCTTTTGTTTTCATACGATCTCTATTATATGAGTCGCCTGTCCCATCTCATCCTATTACTTCTTGCATCGTGACCTGCGAATATCCATTTGAGGATTCCAATTTTCTCTCGAATATCGGTGACTTAAGTTATTGCTCGTATTCGTTCGTTTCGATATCCGTTCCTTTTCTTAATCCCCATCATTGACCTCTCCATTGCTCCTTGCACAGTTTTTAGTCCGTCTAAATTTTGTTTAGTTGCAGTTTAGTTTTCTGCTCCATATGTCATCACAGATAAAATGCATTGGTCCAAAAATATTTATTTTAGAAATATTGATAGCTTGGCGAAGGCCACCCTTATTCTCCTTCTTACATATTCTTTCTGATTGGTTCGGTCGATAGCAAATTTCTGTCGTAGGCATATGTATTCTTCCATATTTTTGATTTCCTCTCCGCCCACTATTATTGGTTCTTCTCTTCCTTGTTACATTATTTGGGTTTTTGAAAGGTTCATTTTCAGCCCTATTGTCTTCACTTTGTGCAATCATTGCACTTTCTGCAATCATGCAATCATTATTGTTAGATCTTCTCTACTATGTGCCAAGATAGGGATCCCGTAAGGGGAGCACGATTGGACCCTTGCTATTTTCACTATTTATGAATGATTTACATTCGACAACTATTAATTTACCCCACATAATAATAATTTACCCCACAGCGGATGATTACTACGAATGTAAATAATGTCATCGAATCTTTGACATCATGGTTTGGGTGTAATAGACTGATTGTTTAAACAAAGAGAAAACACAGTCAATATTTTTTTAAGACAAAGCGTAATTTTTTATTGTACCCTGAGGAATTGGCAATCGACAACGAACCCGTGTTGGTTCAAGAGTCCGTTAGGTTGCTTGGTATTCATTTGGACCAGTCTCTAGACTGGACCAGTCATATAACATTTGTGGCTGGGAAGCTAAACAGGGATGTTTTCGCCTTGAGATCCCTCCAGCGATATGTAGATAATAATGTTCTTTGGTTAGTGTATTTCGCCAATTTCCACAACATTTTTAGGTTTGGTATCATGTTTTGGGGAAATTCAACTACCATCCAAACTATATTCAGGATTCAAAAACATGCCCTCCGGATACCAAATAACTACCAAATAGCAGGGGGTGCTTTAGAAGGGCCAATATCTTGACAGTAATGGGCGTCTTTATTTATGAAAACATCGTATTTCTTCGAAAACATAATCACCTTTTCAGTAATTTCTGCAAACCTACCGAACGGCGAACGAGATTTAATAAAGAACTGTTTCAGCTACCACAGCATGCTTTAACACTTACGGAGAGAAACTTCCCATATAATACCATGAAATTATTTAACAGTTTACCAAGGGGTTATTTAGCATTTGCGCAGTAGCAAACAATTTAAAATGCAGTTATTTAAACTGCTAAGTAGTATTGAACCCTATATCAGTTTGACACATTTCATGTAGGATGTATACATGTTTCATTTTATTGTATATGTATTTACGTGCTTAAATAATGAAATAAACTGTTTTGAAGTTTGAAGATAATAATATCGTCAGCATATCTTAGATTGGTTAGTCGAGTTCCATTGCTACCTTTGATACCTTTGTAGTTCCAGTCAGTTTCCTTAAAAATCTCTTCCAATGCTAATGTTGAAAAGTTTTGGTCACCTTGTCGTACTCTTTTAGGTTGGACAGGTTTAGTTTTTTTCGTTGAGAAGTTGCGGTTACCTCTATGTTGCATTCTTTGATCAGGTCACTGTATCTGTGGTCGATATTACTGTTTGCCATTGCTTTATAGACCTCCCATGTTTATTTGCTTTGAATGGCTTTTTCATCATTTATAAACGCCAAATAAAATGGACATCCATAATCGTTGGATTTTTCTATTATAATTTTCGTAGTCAGTAGGAGATAATTTGTGTTTTAGTTAGTAGTTTGCCCTAAATTTAGCTTGTTCGCATGATTGGTATTCGTCGTACATTCTCTCTAGTCTGTTGCTGAATATTTTTGTCAGTAATTTGTGAACATATCACATTAGACTAATCGGCCCATAATTTTCTATCTTGAGGGTATTATCACCTTTTCTGGACATTAGGATCACGTTAGCATTTTTCAGTATTTGCCCTGTCTTTACGCATTTGATTAGTAGTTTCAAAATTTACTTTATTAGGTTATCTTTTCCTAACATTTCCACCCTGATGTTGTAATCACCACCTTTATTGGATTTCATGTCGTTCAAAGTAGTTTTTACTTCCTCTATTTCTATCTCTGAAATGTCTGTATTTTCTGTAATTGCATTATGTATTTTCCTCCACAAAGCATCAATATCTTCTTTTTCTCTATATAGAAAGATCTGTATAGAAATCTGGTACTTTGCGTAAGATTTCCTCTTGGTTATGTAATTCTTTTTCCTTCTTTTTTGTATAGTGAATATATTTGTTTTCTCACTTATGTCTTTTGAGGCATTTCATACCTTTATTATTTTGTATCACTTCGCCCACTTGTTTTTCTTGTGTTTTCTATCTTCCATGAGGTTCTTTGTTTCTTCATGAATAAGTAGTTCCTTTCGTGTTTTTTATGGAACCTTTGTAAATATTTCACTGACTCTTGCATTACTTTGGTCAATTTCTCATTTAAACTTTACTCGGATCACTGTGTTCGAACTTTACTAAGTTTATCCGATTATCTATAATGTAGTATGGTTTTACCAATATTAAATTTCTCATTTATTTCATCCACAGATTCATTTTTAAAGTTCGTTTTTTGCTAGCGTTTCGTCTATTACTTCTTCATATATATTATGATGTTCTCGAAGTTCTTCTGCTGTTATTTTTGTTGAGATGTTATTTCTTTCGATTTTCGACTTTATCAATGGAAAATTGCTCTAACAAGCCTGTAGTCACTGCCTGTATTACAAAAGCTATTTTAAAGGTATTTATGTACTTATATAAATATAAGTAATGTGGTGACATCTTGAATTACATCCTTCCTGTCTGTAAGTATGTAATCTATTCCTTCTTCTTCTTTCGAATAGGCCTACCTTTGACCACGCTTGTTCAACTGTTGGGCTTAGACCTTTTCCCAGTATTGTCGCATCTTCTGCCGGTGTAACTCTTTTCTCTCTTCTGTCCAGGGGGTAGCTAGTCTTCGAGGTTTTTCCTGAAATCCACGGACTTCCTTCAGTGTGCGTCTCACAGACTGTCTGTTTTTGAGATCTGTTATTCCCAGTTCTTCAATATCCCTCTCGGTCTTTGTCAACCAACTGGTACGAAGCTTCTTGTTTTGCCAGAAGGTGAACAGACGGTTGGTTATTCGGTTTGGAGGCAATCTTGCAACGTGGCCATAGAAAGCTACCCTTCTTTTCCTTGCACAATCAGAGAGCATCTCAATATGTTCTTAGAGCTCAGAGTTATGCCGTCTTCGGAATTCCCCATCTTCCTTTACCGGGCCTAGGATCTTCCTGAGGCTTGTCCTCTCTCTGATTTCCAATTTCTCTATTAGACCCCTTCGGTTCAAGGAAAGACACTCCATGTTATACAGGGCTTCTGGTCGTAAGACTGATGTGTAGTGCTTAAGTTTCAGGTTGCGTGACAGGCATTTCTTATTGTTAGTGTTCTTAGTCAGCCGATAGGCTAGTTCTAACTTGCTGACTCTTTTGGATAATGATGTTTTTTCTGATAAGTTGGGTTCAATGCGTTCGCCGAGATACTTAAATTTCTCAGTCCTCATGATGTTTCTCTGTTCTAGTAACATCTCTCTGTTTGTTTCTCTGATGTTGGTGAAAAATTCTATTTTCTTCAGCGACACTTGAAGACCCACTTTGGTAGCCTGTTTTCTGAGGCAGTTTACCAGCATTGTTGCCATCTCAAGAGAATCAGCAAACAGTGCCATGTCATCTGCAAAGGCCAGGCAATCTACAACCAGTCCATCGTTCTTACGTCCCAGGAACCACTCTGAGCACCCAATTTTTTCAGTTCCTTGCGCCATTCTCTCATAACCTATTCAAAGACATAGTTGAAGAGAAGTGGGGCAGAGAAGTCCATCTCCTTGTCTCACTCCAGTTTTTATTTCGAAGCTTTCTGAAATCTCGCCTTTAAATTTAACCTTGGAATGGGTGTTGGTCAAAGTTTCTAGGATGAGTCTGCGGGTTTTGTTGTCTAGTGCTAGTTCCTGGAGTACTTTGTTAAGCGTTTCTCTAACAATAGAATCGTGGGCCTTCCTTAAATCAACAAACGTGACGACCACCTTGCGGTTTCTTATCTTGGAGTATGCAAGTACAGTTTTAAGATTAAGGATCTGTTCAACACAGGATCAGGTCTTCTTGAAGCCCCTCTGGTATTCTCGCAGTTGACTATCCAACTGATTTTCTGCCCTTTTTTGTAACGCCTTCGAGAGAATCTTGTATGTTACCGGGACGGGAGAAATTCCACGGTAGTTGTTTAGATCAGTAAAATCTTCCTTTTTGTGAAGCGGATGGATCAGAGCAGATTTCCAATCGGCTGGTAATTTCTCTGTTTCCCAGATGTCCTGGATGATCTCGGTTAGCTGACGGCATTATTTCCAGCACCTTTCCACAGTTCAGCAACCATAGAGTCCTCTCCAGCTGCCTTATTATTCTTGAGAAGTTGAATGATCTGGCCAATTTCTTCCAATGAAGGGGGAAGCTAGTCCGGGTTTGGTGTGGTTTGTTTATAGTCGAAGTCTTTGCTGGTTGGGTCACAGTAATCTATTTTATTATTTGTATAACAGTCTGGGGATGTCCAAGTCCATTGTCGTTGAGGCCTCTCTTTGAAGAAAGATTTCATGGAGTACAAATTGTTTTCGCTCATAAAGTTCATCATGGTCCCTCTCTTTAATTTTTCTTACCTAAAGGCATAATGCCCCATATATTCTTCATCTTCTTCCTTCTTGTTACCGAGCTTAGCGTTGACATCCCAGATTATTATTTTCCTCTGTCAATATACTTCATGAGTCTTTACTTTCTGGATTATTGGGAACTTGTGGTTTGATACATGGGCGTAGCAATGGGTTTTGGGGGTACAACCCCCCCCCCCCCTAAAACCTCATCTTCCGTATCCAACCTTCACATTTTAGTTTTTATTTCAAATTTTCAAAAAATACTTTAATCATATATGAATATTTCTTAGGTATTTACATATTTTTTAAATATGAAAATGATTTTTCTACTTTCAAAATTTGTTATCAAAATTGAGTTTTTGGAACACTAATAAATTTTAATTTTGTTCAATTTTTTAGATTTTATTAAAATTTATATAAAAGTTTTTATTTAAAATTGTCAAAATTCCTTATTAGTTTTATATGAAATTACAATATTGTAAACATTCACGATTTTTTAAAAGAATTTTATCCTTTGATGAAACCAACTTCGACACAGTCAATATATGATTTAATAACTTTTTCCAACACGACGACACGAACTTCGACGGAATAACGAAAGACGAATACCAAGCCGGATACCAAGCCGGACTACTCAATGGAAAAACTACATTACCCAGTTCTGACATTGTGCAAAAACTCCTACTGAGAAATCTCCCAGACAATGTTCACTCCCACATCTATAAACCATATAACCTCAGCTTCCAAGGAAGACATTTCCCAAGCTGCTGAAAAAAGGCGTAATCTTAACTATTCCAAAAGCCGGTCAAGACCATTCCCTCCCAAGTAGTTACCGCCCTATCACCCCTCTTGGTAAATTCCTGGAACAAATCCTAAAGTCCAGACTGTGGAATATCGTCATGCACCTCATTCCCAAATATCAATTCGGATTTAAGCCGATTCATTCTACTATCCATCCACTTGTCATTCTCACCAACAATTTCTAAACTGCCTGCCTACAAAATAAATCCTCTCTACTGCCCTTTTTCTTGACATCAATAAAGTGTTCGACAGCGTTTGGCACGCCGGATTATTATATAAATGCACCTCCTTGGCGACCGCCCTTACCTACTCCACACAGTCCAGAATTTCCTCCAAAACAGATCCCTCATAATTAGAATAAACAATACATTTTCCTCTGAATTTGCACTTCTTCAAGAACTCCCTCAAGGTTCTCCCCCGTCTCCGCTACTTTATAATATATTTTGCCACGACATTTACAACTCCCATCTTAACGACAAGTCTCAAATCAACTTCCACTCTTACATCCTTCAATATGCCGACGATACCGTACTTATATCTAAGAATAACATACTTAAACGGACGATAGACGAGCTACAAATCCTGACAGACAAAACCCAATGGTTCAACCGTTGGAGACTATCCCCAAAATGTCAATTCCTTATTCCCAACCATAGAATATCCCCATTCTCTCCCTATTTCCACCTAGGCACCCTGGACATTATACCGACACCACACATAAAATACTTTCGAACACAAATTTAACTTCAAGACTGACGCAACGTTGCGTAAGAAAAACACAGTGGAAAGGGGCAAATATTTCCGATGCCTGTCCTAAGGAAACAAGGACATTTCAACAAAAAGTGCATTTAAAATCTTCAAAGCCATATGCCTACTTACAATTAGCCAACCTTTCTTAGACTATGGACACATAGCCCGGACCAACGCACTTAACTCGACAAAAAAGATATTGAAAGTAGCCGAAACTACTACTGCATTACGCGTTATATCGAAATTAAGGCACCCAACCAACCAACTCTTCCACAATCCACCCAACGACCTCTTAAACAGACTGACTAAAATTCCATATATCGTCGACAGACACCAACAGCTACTAGGCAAATTTAAAGACAGAGACTTTAATCCGACAATAATCGACACACTTTGCTTAAAACGGGACTTAATACACTCTACCCGCAGACATCCTACAGACACAATATACGAAACATTGTACGACGACTAATCACCGAATATCATCTCATATCACCTCATGTATATATTGTATATACAGTAATTTGTGTGAATATTTCCATCTAATCAAAAATATATTTATAAAATTATCACATGTCTAGAATTTATTTAGAACTTATTTGTCTCAAAATTTCCTTCGGCAAGATTTTATTACATTTATTCGGTTTATTTTTATTATTCGGTTCAATTTTTTTACTAAAACAAAACCCCAAAAATGTTATTCGTAAATTTCTTCCGTTTTTTAAACATTCCTTGAAATCCCAGTCTAAATTTCAATATTTTATTTAACACAAATATGCTTTGGACAATTCAAAATTTATATATTTTTCGCTTTACAAATTGTCACTTTTATTATTTTATTTGTTACCACTCTGGTAAACTTCAACTTCTGGACAGTATTTACAAAAAATATTTTTTCTTTATTCATAAAAAAAACTTTCTGGTAAATGATCGTGAGCGGAAGAAAAATACGTTTTCGGACGCCGTGAACGCCAGACATATTACTTTTCTGCCGCTGGTGCAGCAATGAAATTTTAATTGATATTTATATTTTATATCATCAAATTGATAAAAGCTGCAATTATTATATAATGAAAGCACTTTGCTTTAATTAGCTTTTATTTGTCTAACAATAAAAACTAAAATAAATATTTTTCTTCCTTGTTTGTACAATAGTGGCTATTGTTCATTTGGTTGCGTGAAATTAAGATAAGCTTTTTTTCCTTCTAAATATTACCTAATTATTGTGTGTCTATGTAATTCCAATTAGAAACATAGGGTCGCAACAACTCGTCCCCAACCGGTCCTTTGTGATCAAATATCGCCTTCGGTTTTCCCGCCTAGTTATTAATTGTTGTTTTGCCTTCGAAAACCGTTTTGATCTCGGCTATTCAGATGAATAATCCATGTAACTATAGGTTGTTGGCAGGGCTGCTACCTTAAGGCCTACAACTATTAATTTAATTATTTGCTGTTGGAATATCATACCGTCATGATTCGATTGTCAAAGCCTCATTAGTTCCCTAGCAAGGCGTACATCGTGTCGAAAAAATAAGAAATAAAAATATACTTTATTAGCAAAAGCTATATACTGGGTGTTTTTTAAGAGGTTTGTTTTTCGACCTGGCCACACTGTTTCTAGTGACAGTCAATTTAATAGGTGACAGCTGATTTCTGCTCAGAATGTTTTGAAATTTCATCATGTATAGACTTACGCCAGAACAACGCTTGCAAATTGTGTAAATTTATTTCGAAAGTCGTTGTTCAGTTCGCTAAACTTACCGTGCGCTACGTTCATTTATCCAACTTATTCGAAAAACCATTGATCGTTTTCGTACTACGCATAGTCTGGTTGATTATGTGCATCCGCAGACACGTCGTACAATGCGCATCGAAGAACTAGGTTCAGCTGTGGAGCGTAATGTTGAGGAGGACCCGAATGAGTCGATTCGCTATCGTGCACAACAATTGGAGCTGTGTCCATCCACCTTATGGAAGATTTTGAGAAAAGATCTCGATTTAAGAACTTACAAGATACAGCTCGTGAAAGAGCTGAACGTTCGAAGAATGGGCCGAAAACAAGATTATTCTTCATCCTCGTTTTCACAAAAAAATGTTGTCCAGCGATGATGTCCATTTTTGGCTCAATGGCTACGTAAACAAACAAAATTGCCGGATTTGGAGCGAGGGAAATTCTAAAACTATTATTAAGACATCGTTATATCCAAAAAACACATACTGTTTGATGTGCTTTATGGCCTGGTACTATTGGTTCATATTTCTTTAAAGATGATGCCGGCCAACACATGACAGTCAATGGAGAGTGCTATCGATCCTTGATTGCTGAGTTTTTCGTTCCCCAGATGTATGGCGTCAATGAGGAGCTTTGGTTCCACCAAGACAGCGCAACATGCCATACAGCACGCGATAAAATCCATCTATTGAAGAAGACTCGTGAATTGGCCTCCAGGGTCGTGTTATATCACACCTATGGATTACTTTCTGTGGGCATATGAGTAGTCGCTAGTGTAGCCCAATAAGCCAACGACATGATCAAATTGAAGCCAACATTCGCCGCGTTATTGCCGATTTACGGCCTCGGCTGCTCGAAAAAGTGATCGAAAATTGGACTTCTAAATTGCACTTCATTCGAACCAGCCGAACCGAAACCGAGCCAGCGGCGTCCATATGCCTCAAATCATATTTAAGCAATAATTGAATAAAATTATCTTTCCAATAAAGGCAATACCATGTCTGTTAATATGATTTTAATTAGTTTCATTTCAGTTGAAAGTTCTATACCTACCTCTAAAAAACACCCTATACAAGAATTTCTAAATAAACAGCTTTAAATATTTATTTCTAAGTAAATAGCTTCAAATGTGAAGGCACCCAAGTGCCTCCCCGCCAACAAGCAAGTGCTAGGTTTTTTAATTTTAAAACCTAATGCTAACAACCCACCACCAATGACAAACTCTCAGACACCGCTCCAGCAAGAGCAACAACGTTCTCTATTTTGTTAAGGAATTGACTTGCTCTTAGTTTAACACTTATGTCAATACCCGGGTACCCTTTTGCATGTTCCTACTTACATATCTTTTTTATTTAACGAAAAATCATCAAATCCTTTCAGACCCTCGTTATTTGAGTATATTGACATCAATTCATATACATAAATAATAAAATATGCCAAAAAATATATAAACTTTTTGGACTTAAAGTCAAATACCCCGTTGTTCAATACCCGGGGTACCCGGGTACCCATATATAAATAAATAATTATATAATATAATAATATAATAAATAATATAATATAATAAAACTAATTTCTAGGGAACAAAAATATTACTTAATATATAAATAAACGGGTTTATTTAACTTTTAATTAATTTTATTATAAAACTTATTATAAATTATACATAAAATATTTTTATATTCAATTTATTATTGGCAACATGTGTCACATTTTATAATTGCGTTTGAATGTTCATAGCAAACTGGTTTGTTACATTCTTTTCCTGATTTTCGCGTTTTTTTCTCCGTTTTTTTATAGACATCCTGGTAACAAATATGACATGATCCTACAATAATTTTTCGTCCAGGCCATCGGTTAGTCCGTCTGTGGATTGTGTAACGGCCCAACATCTTATCCATTATATCCACACCAATTTTTGTTTTATTATAATACTGAACAATTTCTGGTTTCTTTTTTTGTCTTCGCTGCAAATCGAGTGCATCGTAGATAAAAGTATAACAACTTTCTTTTTTTAGGAACATAAGAGCATAGAGTAACTTTTTCATGAAACCCAAATAGAGAAGAGAATTCTTCACGATCTTTAGATGCTACTAAAATGTATTTTTTTTTAAATGCTCCTACAATTGTTAGGTTCCATACAATAAATGCTTTGCTAAGGGTAAAGTAGTAAAAAAATGATCCATTGTAATATTTCTTCCGGATCCTTAATATTTTGCAGCTAAATCTTTTACTCTCCTCCACTCTTTCCCCTTGATTTATTTCACGGCCAGTTGTTATTTTGCCAGTGTAAATTTGACATTTCAATGGATATGAATTTTTGGCGTCGCATATCCATCATATTTTGATCCTATACTTTGCCCACCCAGCGGTTTTATTTATAGAAATAGGGTTTTTCGGGTAGTGGAATACTCTATGGGTAATCCCGAGTTGTAATGTGAAAGTCTCCGGGTATTAAAATTATTTTTTTTAATGAAAAACCCATGCGGGTACACGGGTACCCGGGTATTGAACAATGTATTAAAGACTGGGTATTGACATAAGTGTTAATAAGGAACTGGAAACTTTAACTAAGGAACCTTCAATAACAAACTATCAATATCGGACCAACACCCAACTACTAGCAAAGATAACGCCATAGTTTAAAGCTAATTTGGTTTCTAACAATTTTTTACTTCAGTAAACAGCATACTGTATTGAATCAATTACCTGTCAAGGACAGCACTGAATCTCATAAGTGTAGAGGAGATTGACAGTTGTGTCAATATGATGTCGTTTTTGGCCCCTTGCACTCTCTAGCATCCTACTAAATGTTGCTTAAAGTTTCATCTTAAAACCGTTCCTCGTTCGGCATAAATCTTGAATTCTCGAGAGTTACGCGGAGCTTCAATAAAATCCCCCACGCTAATGAAATTTTGTTCTCGAGTGCAATAGACAAACTAAGCGCACTAACTATGATTAATAATAACTTGGTTTGTGCATTTTCTACCAGACCGAGGCTTACACTGCACTGGGAGAATGGATTAAATGGTTCATGTCCGTTGAAATCCAATTTGCTATTCAGATTTTAAATTTTAATTTAATTCTATGAAATTAAATAAGGAGTAGATTTAGTAGATTAGTTGATTACATTTAACAAAGTTTTAAGGACTGGTTTAGTCCAATTGCACAGCCCAACAAAATTATATTTTGTCTTACAATTAGTAAAAAAATGATTTTGCATATCTTTGATGCGATAATTCCAAAAATATAAACCTTTTTTCGTAGCAGATATAGTATTTACGATACAGATTAATTGATTTTATTTCTGATAAAATTATGATATGTTTAGAGACCAAAATTCAAATTTCGTAAATAAAATAACAATCTTTTTAGTTACATTGACTTACCACTTTGAGTTGTTATTTTTAGTTACTTTGTATTAACCATGACCATAATATCCGCCCTTCGGCACCAAATTTTCTGTTTTCATTTTTTCCACATTTTTCTTCAAATTTTTAATTTGGACAGTTTCAGCGCAATTTGTTTAAATATAAATTTTTTAATAAAATAATTAAATCTAATAAACTCTTTCATAACTAATTTTTATACAATATAATTATAAAACTAAATTCTAATTGAAACTCATTTATTTGGGATTTTAGTGAAAATCAAACAAATCTAAGAAACCACAAAAATGTCTCAATTAAATAAAATTTATGTTTAAATATTTTTTAACCAAACGTGACCATTCCTAAAACATCCAATTTACCCTAATTTCCAAGAATAACATATAATTTTTCGTGACTAAAAACCCATTGTTCGGTATCTAACGAGCCACCCCTGTACCGTTTGAGTAAATTGCATTCCTCGTTGCATTTGGCAATACACAAGGTCTTTGCCCGGCCATTCACTCCCAAAAAAAACGACGATAAACAGGCCAATTCACGTCATACCCTTTTTCGGGAGCTTCGCGCTCTCTCGCACCCCCGGCCCAGAATATGGATACGTTATGTAAACTGTTGAGATGGGACTGGGCCGTGGTTGGGTTAATGTGGAATGGAGAGAGATGGCCCATGCCCGGTGAAGTGGATAGCGGAAACATGGTCCAACGAGAACACCTTAATGCAGCGAACAAACTTTTTTTTTCTAGAAAACGCATTTGTTTTGGCAATTATTTCTTGGTTGGTTTCATTTGTTTAGCTTTTATTTCGGCAATAGTTTTGCTTGCGATTCTTTTTCTTGGCGCGTTATAATTAAATAAACTTCAAGGAGAAACTTTGAACAAAAGAAAATTTTGATAATTTTTTTGTATACAGTTGCTATGTGGGAATTGCTGAGTTGACTCGAGCTAAAAAGAGTTGTTGTTGTCATGACCAGACAACCACAGTTTAACAGACAAGAATTATAAACAGTAACATAGACTAAAAGAGGATATTAAAATGATAAATATAATAATATATCAATTGCTCTAAATATAACACGACATAACACATATCTACATGAAATATAATTTGTTAAGATTTTCCATCTAGTTTTATCTAAAAGCGAATAGACAGACAAGACTAGACAGAAAAGACTAGTCAGACAAGACTAGACAGACAAGACTAGAAGACAAAACTAGACAGACAAGACTAGACAGACAAGACTAGTCAGACATATATAATATGACATATATAACACTAGACAGAAAAGACCAGACAGACAATAACAGACAGACCAGACAGACAACACCAGACAGTCAGGACCAGGCAGACAAGATCAGGCAGACAAGACCAGACGGGCAAGACCAGACAGACTAAACCAGACAGACAAGACCAAACATACAAGACCCGACAGACAAGAACGGACTGACAAAACCAGACTAACACGACCAGACTTACAAAACCAGGCAGACAAGACCAGACAGACACGACCAGACAGACAAGACCAGACAGACAAGATCAGACTGGCAAGACCAGACAGACAAGACCAGGCAGACAAGACCAGCCAGACAAGATCAGACAGACAAGACCAGACGGGCAAGACTAGACAGACAAAACCAGACAGACAAGACCAGACCTACAAGACCCGACAGACGAGACCAAACAGACAAGACCACACTGACAAAATCCGACTGACAAGACCAGACTCAAAACCAGGCAGACAGAACCAGACAGATACGACCAAACAGACAAGACCAGACAGACAAGACCAGACAGACAAGACCAAATAGACAAGACGAGACAGACAATACTAGATAGACAAGACTAGACGGACGAGACTAGACAGACAAGTCTAGATAGACAAGACTAGACAGACAAGACAAGACCAGACAGACAAGACCAGACAGACAAGACCAGACAGACAAGACCAGACTGACAAGTTTAGACTGACAAGACCAGACTGATAATACCAAACAGACAATACCAAACAGACAATACCAGACAGACACGACCAGACAGACACGACCAGACAGATAAGACCAGACTGACAAGACCAGACAGACAATACTAGACAGACAAGACTAGACAGACAAGACCAGACTGACAAGAACAAACAGACAACACCAGGCAGACAAGACCAGACAGACAAGACCAGATTCATACTGATTCGAAGAAGAAGTCTACGAAGACCTGCAACAACACAGGGCGAAAAAGGAAGTAAAACATGAAAGAGCAGCCGCTAATGAGAGAGCACGTAAGAGACTCATGGACCGATGGTAAACAAGATGGGATAACGACACTAGTGGAAGGTGGACACACAGACTTATCCCTAGCGTAACAGCATGGTATGAAAGGTCACACGGACATATGAGTTACCATCTTACACAGGCACTCACTGGCCATGGGTGCTTCAACGCATACCTCGAACGGTTTAAAAAAAGAGACACTGCGGAGTGTTTTTATTGCGGTCATATCCCAGACGACGCACAACACACTATCTTCATGTGTACAGAATCAGAGAACGAAAGAACTCAACTCGCAGAGACACTAGGCGGTACAAAACTAGAAGAACAGAACATCAAGCAAGTTATGTTAGAAAGTGAGCATAACTGGGATGCAGTACAAGCTTACATAACCTAAATCATGTTGGGAAAAGAACAAATGGAGAGAGAATGGAAGGCGATTATAATATCAAACGAGACACAAGGAATCTAACATGGACGACTAGATATGTGACGAAAAGACCGAAAAATGAGTTATCATACGACTACATAACTAATACGACAGAAGACGAAAGACGAAATCGAAACTAGTAAAGGACAATAAAAAGAACGATGAGGAAACAATTGGTACAAACACCACCACCCGCCTGAAGTAATGCTCACGCAGTTCCGCGTGGAGTGTAGTGTAGAGACAGAGGAGGGGTTTTAGTGGGTATGCTGGTCACGAAGAACTCGATCAGAGAGCCCCACACTACACGGGTTTGAATATCCGGTATGCAACAATGCATTCCCCCTCCTCTCTGAAAAAAAGACAAGACCAGATAAACAAGACCAGACAGACAAGACCAGATTGACAAGACCAGACTGACTTTACCAGACCGACTTGACCAGACTTTTTTTTATTCTTGCACTTGGCTATAGAGACTAGCACCCCGGTATCGCTTGCGCATTCCTTCAGGGTGGGCAGCCCGGACAGTTGTTACCGCCCTAGTTTTTTGAGAGTTTCGATTTTGCTTCTACTCTTGAGATTTTGCTAGGTAGCTACCTGGGCAGCGCGTTCTTTGGCCTCTTTCTGGGTGATAATGCTAATGAGGAAGTTGGAGATTGCTTTCCAGTGGGGTTGGTCTATTAGCATTTTCCTAACGCAGTTGCCAGGGGTCAGTTCTCCTATTTCCGAAGTTGCCAGGCGTCTGTCGTTTTCCCATCTCTCGCAGAAGAAGAAAGTATGTTCAGCGGTGTCTGGCTGGCCACAGTAGCAGCACTCCTGAACCTGTGTAGGTAGGCTCTAAAGCAACCGTGTCCGCTTATCATCTGGGTTATGTGGTAGGATGTTTCGCCGTGCTCTCTGCTGACCCACGGACGCAGGTCAGGAATCAAGCGCTTGGTCCATGTAGCCTTCCCGGTTTCCGTTTCCCACCTTTCCTGCCATCTGCGTTGCAGGCGTCTGCGGGATTCTGCCTTATCTGCCTTGCCTCCATCGTGTATGCGAGCTCGCTCATCGACGAGGAGGTCGATGGGGGGGGCAGCTGGATATCACCCAGGCAGCTTCTGTGGACACGGTACGGTATGCGCTGATAATCCGGAACATGGTCCGCCTTGCCACCTTCTCGAGAATGTTTTTGTTTCTCTCTATTTTAACGGCATCTTGCCCGAAAGGCGCCGCGTAGAGCAGTATTGAATTCACGACAGAGCTGAGTATCCGGCGCTTGCTAGCTCTAGGACCTCGTACGTTGGGCGTTAGCCTTGTGAGGGTAGTGGCTGCGGAATCTGCTTTCTTGGCGACCCAGTTGACGTGCGCCGTCATGTTCATATTTCTTCCTAGTTGGACTCCGAGGTATTTCACGGATTCCTGTGATGGGATTCTCGCTCCATGATCTCTATGGTCATTTTGTTCAGTTTGCGCCGTCCGACGAGGATTACCAGTTCTCTCTTGTGGGGCGCCAATTTCAGTTGTTTTGACTCCATCCAGCGATGAACCTGGTCCAGTGCCTCGTTTATGTTCGTTTCCAGTGCCTCTTTAGTCCCGGCCGTGGCAACCATTCCCAGGTCGTCTGCGAATCCAACCAGCGTGATCCCTTGTGGCATTGGTATGTCTAGAACCCTGTCGTAATGGATGTTCCATACATCCATCATCCATACATCCTCATATGAGTGGGACCCAGTAATGATCCCTGGGATACTACGCACGTCACCTCGTTGTCGTCAAGGATGAGTTTCCAGTCTGACAAGTAGTTCTGGATCACTTTCAGGTGGTAGCTTGGGAAATTTTCCCTTTTTTTGATTGCCTCCACTATGCCGTCCCATGTTGCCGAGTTAAAGGCATTTAGGACGTCTAGCGTCACCAGCGCACAGAGTTTTCTGGTGTGGTAGGTTCCGGTGTTGGCCTCATGGGCCAGCCTTTTGACCTCGAGTAACGCATCCACCGTGCGATTTGACCAGACTGACTTGACCAGACTGACTAGACCAGGCTGATAAGACCAGAGTGACAAGATCATACTGACAAGGCCAGACAGACAAAGCTGGACAGACTAGACAGAGAAGATTAGAAAGACAAGACTAGACATGCAAGACTAGACAAACAAAGCTGAAGGATTATAAAAGATACTTTATTAGGAGTATAAATGACACTTTCATGCCTATATAGTAAAAGTAATTTTCAGGCAGGAATAAAAAATATAACAACTTTTAAAGCTAATTGTATGCCAAAAGTGTCGCATTTAAAGTGACACTTTTATTTCGCCAAACGAGTTATAGATGATGCCGTTGTGACGTTGAAAATAAATGCTTGTATCGATGAATAATAATGAAAATTGCAAAATAATATTTTTAATACAATAATATATCTTAACTAAATCAAATTTCTTGTCTTTTCCATTTCTGTAGATTTTACCTATTTGCTTAGTTTTTTATAACATTGCCTTAATGTTAGACGTTTATCTATTTTTGTCTGTATACTATATTTATTCAACTGTTGATTATCTTAGTTTGTCTTGTCTTGTTGCTTAAGTGTATAAAAAAGAGATGAAAGTATATTAAATAATTATACTTGATACATGTTTGTGAAACATCCAATAAATAATTCAGGATTGATTTCGGTTGTTGTTTGCCAATTAAAATATTTCTCGTCGAGAAGATTTGTATTCATTTTAATAATGTCTATAGAAAGCTATAAGTTGGCAAGGAAACTTAGTGGCATTAAGATTTCTTCTTCTACGTGACTCAATTTTGGCCATCTCTCCCGTCCAGCGACGACAAACTGGTTGCTAGAACGGTTTCCGGTTTTCGGATTTCATTTAAAATCAATCAATGGATGTTCGCGGCTGATATAAAAACCGCAGAAAAATAACGTCCAGGTTTTTCAAAATAAATTATTTGTTTGTTATACCTTTTTTATATTAATTTGAAATTTAAAAATAGAATTGGAGATGTTTAATTTGTTTGTCTGTCTCATAGAAAATATTTTAAATTGCAACCTTGAGTCCATCCAGACTATACAATCATACTAATAATCTTGTCTGTCTATCCCAATTACTTTTATAACTTTCTACTTTAATCTACAAAGCTTTTTCAATTACATTTACTTACTAAATTTCCTCTAACATAGTTTCAGCTTAATTTATTCCATCCAGATCACGAAAACAATACAATTAACACCGTACAGAATTAGCTTATCAATTATTAATCTTATGCAATAGAGTTGTGCGGCTCGTGAGAAAACGAAAAATGATTGTTTTTTATTAAAATTTCTACATCTTTTATGTGTTTTCAGTGATTTATAAATCGTGATGGAAAGTCTTCTTAAAAGTGTAAATTACTGTTATTGGACGTACGATCGTAACTTATATGAAAGTTATGGAGGGAAAGAATCTTGAAAAAATGTTTTTTTCACTGCCAAAAATCACAAATAAATACATCGGTTCTTGGGAATGTTATCGTAGATTTTCCGAATTTAGACAAATTTCGACAAGTTAATATATAAGATTTTTTTATTTTATTTTAGAGGGTTTTTCTTATCTTCATAACCAAAAATTTTACAATTGTTTAAAATATAATTGGAGGATTCTAAAGATGGCGTTTCTAGACACTTTAAAGTACCAGCAAGACTAGACACGACCGGACCAGACCAGGAGAAACTTGATAAAGATCAGAAGAGACCATACAAGTCAATAAGAGACCATACAAATCAAGAAGAGACCATACAGGGCTCTAAACATGACCCGCTATAAGGTATCTGTAAGATTAGTCAATACCAAACATGACCCGATAGAACCTGACAAGACCATACAAGACCAGACAAGATCAGAAAAGACCAGACAAGATCAGAAAGGACCAGACAAGACTAGACATGACCAGACAAGACCAGACAAGACCAGACAAGACCAGACAAGACCAGACAAGACCAGACAAGAGCAGACATGACTAGACAATACCAGAAAAGGCCAGGCAAGACTAGACAGGACCAGATAAGACCATACAAGACCAGACCGAACCAGAGAAGACCAGACAAAACCAGAGTAGACCAGACAAAACCAGAAAAAAAACAGACACAACCAAAAAAAAACCAGGCAAGACCAAAGAATAGCAGACAAGGCCAGTCAAGACCGGACAAGCCGAGACAAGACCGGACTAGATCAGACAAGACCAGGCAAGACGAGACAAGAATAGACAAAATCAAACAAGACCAGACAAGGTTGAACAAGACCAGATAAAGCCAGACAAGACCAGACCAAACAAAACCAGACAAGAACATACAAGACCAGACAAGACCAGAGAAGACCAGACAAGACTAGACATGGCCAGAGAAGACCAGACAAGAACAGACAAGACCTAGACAAGACCAGATAAGACTATCCAAGACCATACAAGACCTGCCAAAACTAGACAAGACCGTGCCAAGGCGAGAGAAGACCTAACAAGATCAGACAAGATTATAGACGAGCATAAAAGACTTGATAAAACTAGGCAAGGTCAGACAAAACAAGCTTACTACTGGACCAGAGAAGACAAGACATGGCCAGACAAGACCATACAAAACCATACAAGACCATACAAAACCATACAAGACTAGACAAGGCCATACAAGACAAGGCAAGACCAGACAAGGGCAGTCTAGACCAAACTAGACCAAAATAGACGAGACAAGACCAGTTAAGACGAGACAATACCTTACCAGACCATACTAATTGTAAGCCTGACTAGACGAGACTAGAGCACACAAGATCAGACTTGACCAGACAGGACCAAACAGGACATGGCAAGAGAAAATCGCTATACCAGGTAAAACAAGAGAAGACCAGAACTAAACGAGACCAGACAGGACGAGATGAAATCAGACATGTTCACATAAAATTAGAGAAGAAGATAGAAGATATTGTAAATTTTATCAAATACTTTTCACTAGTTTTTTTAAATTCTTTGAAAACCGTAAGTCTTGGATAATTTTTATGCGTCTACAAACACTTTTATTGTTTCGTTTAGACAACGTTAATATTTTTTATATCTTCGTTATGCAAATACCACACCTTTCAATTACTCGATGCAAATAAATTTTACTACACCCGAGATGTATATTATTGGAATCAATATCCGTTTTATGAATATTTATTACCGTTGCAAGGTGGTTTCGAACAATCGGCACATCGAGGAGACGTATTGGGGGTTTTATGCGCGCTGCAATTTTTCTTTCATAGAGAAAGTAGGTTAAGGGCTCCACAAACGTGTATATTTAGAATACTTTTAATAATAAGAACTCCAGGATTTATGGAAATAAATCAACAAAATCGTATAATTACATCCATGCTTAATCTTCGTCAGGAAAACGTTTATAGACAAATTGAATTTTAGATAAGAGAAACTGCAGATTTTAAATAAAATTGGAATCAAATATAATTTTTTCGCAAAAAGACAATCGAGTCAGGCAAAGCTAGATAGGATCAAGCTGGAAAAGATATTACCAGAAAACAATAAACGAGAACTGATCAAAAGGTAACAGTTCTCCTCCAGTCGATCCTGTCTTATCTGGCTTTGTCTGATCTTGTCAGGTTTTATCTGGTCTGGTTTTATCCTGGTCAATTGTCTTCTTTTGATGGTTCTGTCTGGTTTTGCCCGGTCTTGTCTGGTCTTGTCAAGTTTCTCTGGTCGTCTCTGGTCTAGTATGGTCCCGTCTGGCCTTGTCTGGGCTTCTCTGGCTATGTCTGGTCTTCTCTGGTCTTGTCTGGTCTTGCCTGGTCTTGTCTGTTCTTGTCTGGACTTTTCTGGACTTGTCTCGTCTTGTCTGGTTTTGTCTGGTATTGCCCGGTATTGTCTGGTCTTGTCTGTTCTTGTCTGGTCTTTTCTGGACTTGTCTCGTCTTGTCTGGTTTTGTCTGGTTTTGTCTGGTATTGCCCGGTCTTGTCTGTTCTTGTCTGGTCTGTTATATTTACTGTGTAGATATCATATTTATCTAAAACCCATTATAATATCAGCAGTGTGGAGTATTTTGGGAAGCAACTAAACAATTAACATTGTTTAGATACTTCAACGACTTCCAAAGTCCCTTCCCGGCCTTGTTTGAAAAAGGCCATTAACTGAAATCACATCCAAATAACATTCGAAACACAATAACAAGATAATGACAACTCCTTTCCCGACTTCCTAGTATAAAAATCAGAAAGCCCTCCACACCAAGTCAGTCATGAAGAAGTCATGAAAGGTCGGTCAAGAAGGGTCAGTCATGAAAAGTCAGTCATGAAAAGTCAGTCATAAAAAGTCAGTCATAAAGAGACAGTTCGTAATCAGCCTATAGTAAGTAAAGTGAAAACCTGTAAAGTATATATAAATTGTGTGTGACCTAATAAAGCCCCGTAAAATTAAACAAACGACTTCTATCTTGACTCCGTGCCCATTGCAACCCAGAAATACCAAAGAGGAAACTCAACTGGTGAGTTGGAAGCTCAAAACTAACTCCCCTTGCTGGAAGATCGTCCACAGCTCAAGGCCGAGAGCAAGTGCCCAATCTCCCAGAATCCACGGAACAAATGGCGACAGCATCCCCACCATAACATTGGTAACATCTTATTTATTTAATATGTATGAATACATTGCCGGCTCTCCGCTCTCGCACTGAGCCGTACATTGGTAACAGCGGTGGTTCACCTACCATCGCAACCATAACATTGGTGGCAGCATCGCAACCATAACAGGTCTTGTCTGGTCTTGTCTAGTATCGTCTGGTCTTGTCTGGTATTATCTGGTCTTGTCTGGTATTATCTGGTCTTGTCTGCTATTATCTGGTCTTGTCTAGTCTTGTCTGGTCGAATCTTGTCTGGTCTTGTTTGGTCTTGTCTGGTCGAGTCTAGTCTTATCTGTTATTATCTGGTCTTGTCTGGTCGAGTCTTGTCTTATCTATTATTATCTGGTCTTGTCTAGTCCAGTCTAGTCTTGTCTGGTCTTGTCTGGTCTAGCCTAGCATACAATTAGTCTAGTTTAGTGTGGTCTAGTCATTTTGCATAAATATATTTAATTACATTCCAACTAAAAGTAATATGTTTATTTATATATGTATAGGATTTCTAATGTTTGTCTAGACATAGTGGACGGATGTGTAAGCGTATAGATTGTGACTAGTCTGGATAGCAAGGTTAAAACGGATGACAGAATGAAATTGAGCGTTTGATATGTTTGTGGTTTAGTCTGGGATTTGAATTGAAACGAATTTCTATGAAGAGAGACGGAAGGTCATTATGTGGGGGACGTTAAAATCGCGCAAAAGACATTGAAAAAGTGCAATGCTTCGAATTGAGGTCACCAAATGCACCAAGGCCATATCATTTGGCTGCTAGTTTAAATTATAATTTATAATGTTTCGCTTTGAATAAATAACGAAAACGAGAGGTTACTGCGTTCTACACAATCCGCTTAAAACCAAATTTAAATAAAACGACCAGAATATTAAAAAAACATTTATATTTTTTTTCATATTTTCTCCCCAAATGTATATATATATATATATATATATATATATATATATATATATATATATACATACATATATGTGTTCCTTTTTGTTTTCTTCTACTCTCGGAAATAATTTTACACATTTTGAAACACATTTGCGTCGCCTTTGGCTTTTCTGTACGAATATTTACTTTTTCTTTATTTCCGTAATTAGTCATTCTGCCTATGGGTTAGCTTTTTCTTTTTTTGTTGAATATTTTAATGTAAGGTGACAAAATAATTATTAATTGACAAGACAGAAAACTCTAAACAGACAAGACTAGGCAGACAAGAGTAGGCAAACAATTTTAGATTGACAAGACGCCTAGTCAGTATAAGAAAGACTCTCAGACTATTCTCTAGAGCTAGGCCTTTTTGGTTTGTGTTGGTATTTACTAGACAGACTTGACCAGACAAATAAGACTAGACAGATAAGACTAGAGAGACTAGAAGACCAGACAAAACAAATCAGACAAGACTAGGCAAATAAGACTAGACACGCAAGACTAGACAGACAAGACTAGAAAGCCAAGTCTAGACAGACAAGACTAGACAGACAAAGCTAGAGAGACAAGTCTAAACGGACAAGGCTGGACCGGCCAGGCTAGACAGACAAAGCTTGAGATATAAGGCTAGACCGACAAGGCTAGACAGACAAGACTAGAGTGACCATACTGGACAGACATGACTGGAGAGACAAGATTAGACAGACAACACTTGACATAAAAGACTAGACAGACAAGACTAGACAAACAAGACTAAATAGACAAGACTGGATAGACAAGACTAGACAGACAAGACTACTCAGACAAGTCTACACAGACTAGAGTAGATAGACAAGACTAGACAGACAAAACTAGACAGACAAGCCTAGACAGACAAGACAAGTCAGATAAGGCTAGACAGACAAAACTAGACAGACAAGACTGGCAAAAGCTGCAAAAACTACCGCGGTAATCTCCAAACTGATGCCGTCGATTGAAGGCCAAAAAACGAACAAACGGAGGCTTCTTTTCTCTGTCGTGACGTCAGCGATGCTCTATGTGGCACCGATATGGACAGACGTACTAAAGCACAAAAAGTGGAGAAATAGCCTAACTCGGGTACAGAGATCGATGGCGATACGTATAATTTGATCATATAGATACGTATAATATGATAATGCATCATATAGAACAACTTCCACCGATGCTGTAATGGTAGCAGCCTCCGTCATCCCCATCGAACTTCTCATGGTGAAAAGAAGGGAAATGTAAATACCAACATAGGAACAGAGAAAGTCTCAGGCAAGACACCCTAAAGAGCTGGTAAGCTGCTTGGGACAAAAAGCGAGAAAGGCAGATGGACCTAGAGACTTATACCCAATGTTAAGACCTGGACGGAACGAGATCATGGGGAGCTAAACTACCACTTGTGTCAAATATTATCTGGACATGGATGCTTTAGATTCTACCTACATAGTTTTAAGCTACGAGAAAGCCCAAGTTGTCTGCAATGTAAAAATGGAGAAGACGACGCATACCACACGTTCTTTGTGAGCCCAAGATGAAATGTCGAACGTCAACATGTGGAAAAAATAATGAATTGTAAACTGGCCCCAGAAAGCGTGGTAAGAGTAATTCTAAAAACTTCTGATAATTGGAAGGGGTAAGTGATTTTGCTACAGATGTACTGCGAGAGAAAGAAAAAGAAGAGGAAACAGATAAGAAAGACAATATCCGTAAGGAGACAGGGCAAAACCTCTTTCTGAAGTAATACCAATAAAGTAGTTCCGGGAGGAACAGTTCTTTCTAAAATTGAAAGTAGAGGAGCGGCTTTTAGTGGGTATATCCATCTCCAACATCCGGATGGGGAGTTCCGCACTCCCTGAGCTATTCTCAGCAGAGGTTGTACGTAATGTATCTTCCTCTCCTCCAAAAAAAGACAGACATTACTAAACAGACTAGAGAAGACAGACAAAACTATACAGGCAAGACAAGTCAGATAAGGCTAGACAGGCAAGACTAGACAGACAAGACTAGACAGACAAGACTAGACACACAAGACTAGACAGACAAGACTAGACAGGCAAGACTAGACAGACAAGACTAGACAGACAAGACTAGACAGACAAGACTAGACAGACAATACTAGACAGACAAGACTAGACAGACAAGACTAGACAAAGAAAACTAGACAGACAAGACTAGACAGACCAGACTAGACAAACAAGACTAGAGAGACCAGACTAGTGAGACTAGACTAGAGAGACAGGACTAGCCAGACAAGACTAGACAGAAAAGATTAGACCGACAAGACTAGATAGGTAAGACTGGACAGGTAAGACTAGACATACAAATTTAGATATACAAGGCTAGACAGACAAAGCTAGACAGACAAGACTATATAGACAACACAAGAGAGACAAGACAGAAAAGACAAGACAGAAAAGACTAGACAGATAAGACTAGACAGATCAGACTAGGGAAAGAAGTGTAAACAGACAAGACTAGACAGGGGAGACTATACATACAAGTCTAGACAGACAAGATTAGACAAATGAGATTAGACAGTCGAGACTAGACAGGCGAGACTAGACAGGCGAGACTAGACAGACAATGCTACACAGACAATGGTAAATATACAAGAATATTTGATTTTTGTAGAGGTTTGTTAGTTTTCTGTATTTAATTTAGCATGTTATTGTTATGTTGTTATCATGTATTTTTATCTATGTTGGTGTAGACGTAAAAAAATGATTGTTTAGTTTGAATAATAAGTGAGTTGGTCTGAAGAGTGCACATGAATATTTGTGTTTCGTTTCGTATAAATAATTAAAACGATTTAAATAGAATATTAAATGAAGAATTGACATTAGACCTTGAAATAATTAAATACGAAATGAATTTAGCGACAGTGCACATGGAAGTGCATAATGCTTTTATAAATATTTAGCGTTAGTCATAGCGGCTGGGAAAAAATGTATAAAAGTGGTTAGAATAAACAGCGGGGTCGATAAACCAACTATAAATATTGTTTGTAAAGTCTGCCGTCACATTTTCGTCTGTTTTGAGAAAAAATAAATTATCAAATTCGTATTTATTGGCTAAGTAAAGATCGTTAACGTCCGCAAAAAGAAATCGTTGCTGTGTAATGGGTTTTGTTTGGTTTTGAATATTTTTTCAACTTGTTTGGAGTGTTTTAAAAATATATGAAGAATAATCACACATAATGGGAATTTAAAACAAAATATTTTCTTTTTTTATAATTGAATGGAGTTAAAACTAAACTAAAACGTAACTAAACGGACAAGACTAGAAAAAATATGTAACAAATAAATAAATATTTTTTCTAAGAAAATAAAATTTGGTAACGGGGTAGCTGCGGATAAATAAAATGAGAGATAAATTAATGAGTCCCTACAAAAATATTTGCAATTATTATGATTTCATATTTCAATTATTTTAAATCCATAATATAAATTGCTTGATTTTTATAAATCGCTTGAATTTAATACTTTTTTTAGAAATGGAAAGATATTAAAACTTTTAAATTTTTGCCAAGAAAAAAAAAACAAATCCGCAAATCCTTATTTATTAGCAACGCAAAGATCATTCACATCCACGAAAAATCTCCAAGCGAAATTGCATTCGCTTTGAATAAATACTCATCCTCATCTCCTTCCCTTAGGCCCAGAGTATACACGCGAAATAGCGACGTGTACGAAAAATTAACGAAAGAAACTAAAAAAATAAATAAATAAAATGAAGCCGCGGAAAGAAACGCACCGAAAATATTTGGGCTCTCCCTCCTCTCTAATCTACGTTTGACTTTCGCAAAGTCAACGGAATGTGCAACGAATTCGTCGTGGGGACAGACCAGCAAATCTTCGCTCTCTTTCCTTCACTGTCCGCACCGAATGGAAGAAAAAGGAACGAACGATTTTTATGTGGCGGGAGATCGTTGCCGAATTCGCGGTGCATATCGCATATAGTGTGAATAAACTCTGGGCCCCGACTTGTTTTTCAACGTTTATTATGTTGCTATCTATGCAATAATAGTGACTAGACGAAAAACTGTCGATTTTATTTTTAAACTCACTCTCGTTCTCGCACACTCGGCTTAAATTACCAAATGCAGGACCGTAATAAAAATCTATATTTATTTTTTTCTAGTATCCCTGCATTCTAATATATACCATATATATTCATTATTTTGTTTATTTATTATTCATTATTTTTGTTAATTTAGTGACTATCAAGAAGTCATTAAAATATTTTGGCACAAGCATATAAATTAATATAAGTATGTCGATTGCAGATTAAAGGAAGATATAAACTGTCAAAATATACTCGACCCGAATGATCAAATAAATTTTAAGCACGTGAAGTAAAATGGCAAGAAATTGTAAAATGTTTTAAGAAAGCCTTTTTCATTTAGAAAAACAGTTCATGTATAGAAATCATGTTCTAACAGTTCATGTATAACAAATAGATAATAAAGACTATTAAATATTTTATTGTTAAAGTTACAAAATAACTATTATTGAATGTACTCGGGAATATTTATTTTGGAAAAATAGGAATTCGTGTTAAATAATATTTAATACGAATTCCTCTTTTTGCAAAATAAATATTCCCGAATACATTCAATAATAGTCATTTTGTAACTTTTAGAAAATGTTTAATAGTCCTTATCATCTTTTTGTTATTCATGAACTGTTAGAACATGTTATCATATTATGATAATGAATCGCAGAAAGACCCCTGGTCATTAGCCAATTGTACTTTGTACAATAAAGATTATTATTATTATTAAATTGAGTTGAATGTGGAATGAAAAATTATATTGAATTTTTTGATAAAAATATATTTTTTTTGTTTTTACTTGGCTGGTCTATAAATGGTTTGTCAATGATCGAATGCATTTTGTTAAAAATAACTTAAAGGTTGGCAACGAAATAAGCAAATAATAAAAACGTTTTGTGATATCTATTTTAAATTTGCAAATTTAGAGATTGAGTATTTTGCATCTGAAAAATTTACTGAAAGTTTTTATGTAGGTCGACAACATTTACATGTTGCAATAAATAATATTATAATAATTATTATTTATATGTATTTCTTCATTCGTTCAATTTTGTACAATTTTACCACAAATGTTTGAGGTTTTTCTAAATCTTAGCAGAATACAGTTTAGACAGAATATTAAATTGATATCTTCTTCTTGTTTTGAATAGGATAACTATGGACCACGCTTGTTCAACTGTTGGGCTTTTATCTTTGCCCAGTATTGTCGCATCTTCTGCCGTTGGAATCCCTTTCTCTCTTCTGTCCAGGGGGTACCTTTCCTTCGGGGTTTTTCCTGAAATCCACGAACTTCCTTCAGGGTGCGTCTCACAGTTTGTTTTGGAGATCTGTTATTCCCAGTTCTTTAATATCCTTCTCGGTGTCTGTCAACCAAGTGGTACGAACCTTCTTGTTTTGCCAGAAGGTGAACAGCCGGTTGGTTAGTTGGTTTGGAGGAAATCTTGCAACGTGGCCATAGAAAGCAATCCTTCTCTTCCCCGCACTGTCAGAGAACTTCTCAATATGTTCGTAGAGCTCAGAGTTATGTCGCCTTCGGAATTCTCCATCTTATTTTCTTCCGTTGTAGGTGTTCTTAGTCCGTCGATAGGCTAGTTCTAACTTGTTGACTCTCATGGATAATGATGCTCTTTCTCATAAGTTGGGTTCACTCCATTCGCCGAGATTCTTAAATTTCTCAGTCCTCTTGATGTTTCCCTGCTCTAATAACATCTCTCTTTTTGCTTCTTTGATGTAAGTGAAGAATTCTGTTTTCTCCATCGACGCTTGAAGACCCACTTTGGCAACCTGTTTCTGAAGCAAATTACCTGTATTGTTGCCATGTCAAGAGAAACAGCAATCTGTGCCATGTCATCTGCGAAGGCCAGGCAATCTACAACCTGTCCATAGTTCATACGTCCCGGGTAGATACCACTCTGAACATCTAAGTTGATCAGTTCCTTGCGCTATTCTCTCATAACCTTTTCAAGGACACAGTTGAAAAGAAGTGGGGAAAGTCCATCTCCTTGTCTCTCTCCAGTTTTTTTTTTCGTAGCTTTCCGAGATCTCGCCTCTAAATTTAACCTTGGAATGGGTGTTGGTCAAGGTTCCTAGGATGAGTCTGCTGGTTTTGTTGTCTAGCCCTAGTTCCTGTAGTACTTTGTTAAGCGTTCCTCTATCAATGGAATCGTAGGCCTTCCTAAAATCAACAAAGATGACGACCACCTTGCGGTTTATCATCTTGGAGCATGCAAGTAAAGTTTTAAGATTGAATTATATTTATATATTTTATGATATAGTTTATTAAATTTATATATTTTATGATATATTTTATTTCTATATATTTTAAGTTTATCTCTCAAGAATAAACCACGTTTTATGAAAACATTTAACAATCTTTGAAATTTCAAATTTATTGATAAGGGCTTTCAACTTCAGAAATTGTTTCAAAATCAATAATAGAGTGACAAGATTAGAAGGACAAACCCAGACAAACAATAAACTAAATAGATAAGACAAGAAAAGCAATACTAGGCAGATAATACAGTCAGGATTAATACAGGTAATAGCGCAGTTCGACTGCCGATATAAGCGGATATACAAAATGGTGTTTCAAAAAGAATATACGTATTTCACATGCATATGTTTATTAAACTTTAAGGTATACCAATATGAAACTTTACCCACATATTTACGAACCTCTCAAGTGTAGATTATAGATGTTCAATAAGTGCTCCATCAGCGTGGTCAGGTAAAGAAACACAATGTTCGAATTTGAGGCCTATAGAACCCACATGCAGTCATTGAACATGTACGAGATTTTTTGTGCGATATCCCGATCATCCGTTTACGGCCCATTCTTCTTTGATGAAAACACGGTTAACGGTCAGCTGTATCTCGCTATGTTACTAAACTCGTTGTTTCCAAGGCTGCATAAAGACAACTTCATTTTTCAACAAGACGGGGCACTGGAGTCGTCAAGTGCGTGAATATTCTCACTGGAGTCTCCAAGAGCGTGAATATCTGAATGAAACTCAGAACTTTTGGATTGGTCATCAAGGAACTGACGACATAGCATATCTCAGCTGGGCTTCACGGTCACCGGATTTTTCATCCTGTGACTTCTTCCTGTGGGGTTTCGTTAAAGACAACGTTAATGTACCACCACTCCCACAGAACCTGTAAGAGTTGAAGAACCGGATCCGTACTGTCATAACATCAGTGACGAAGGACATGAGTATGGGAGGAATTTGAGTATCGGTGTGATATTGTTCGTGTCGCTGATGGAGGACATATTGAACATCTGTAATCTAAACTTGAGAGTTTCGTAAATATGTGTGTAAAGTTTCATATTCGTGTCGTAAAGTAAAAAAGACTTGTACTAAATTCTTCTACTGTCGCATTCGTTCTCGATGTATCTGCTTCCGTTCTTCTGCCCAGATCTTGCCTCTTTTGAGCTTGGCCTTTTCCTGAAAACTCTGTAATGGTTTCAGCTTCATTTTAAGAGGTTTACGTTCTTGAATATCTGCCCATGTGATCTTCACTTCTTTCGTCTTTGTCCAGTTCTGTGAACCATGCTCCCTTGATCTTCTTTCCTAGGAAATAGGTAAAGATTCTGTTTGTCAATCTCGTTGGGTTCATTCGTGCCATGTTACCATTAAATGTCATCCTTCTCTTCCAAATAATGACGGTTATTTTTTTCATGTGCACGTAGAATTCGTGATTTTGCCGTTTTCTGTATTTACCATTTTCCTTTATTGGACCCAAAATTTTCCTCCGAATCCTTCTTTCTCTAATTTCCAGTGTTTCCATCATTCCTTTCCTGTTCATTGTAAGGCAATCTGTAGCATATAGAGCTTCCGGTCGAATAACTGTTTGATAGTGTTTGAGCTTTGCATTTAGGGATACTGACTTCTTGTTGTAGATGCTCTTAGTCAGTTGATATGCAGTTTACATTTTTCTGATACGTGAAGTAAAGGCTTCTTTCTCCGAGATGTTGTGCTGAGATGTTGTGTGAGATGATCCTTGTCCTGAAGATCCTTGAAGTATCTGGGATCGATACTGAACGTCAACAACGACCTATATAAAGTAATCAAAGCCAGATTGACGCAAGGAAACAGATGCTTCCATGCACTAAAACACCTCCTCCGAAGCTCCCGACTAAGCAGAACACCAAAAATCCGTCTCTACAAAAGAATCATATACCCAATAAGCAGCTATGGTAGTGAAATGTGGGCTCTGACAACAGAACAAGAAAACACAATAAGATTTTTTTACAGGAAAATTCAGAGGTCAATCTTTGGCCCAGTAAAGGAGGAATAGACCTGGAGAATAAGAATGAACTGGGAACTGAAGGAGCTATTCGGCGGAGAATTAATCATCGGAGCGATCAAATCAGTTAAACTGAGATGGGCGGGACGCGTGGTCAGAATGACGGAGGATCAAATACCCAAGAAATTATTAAACCGGGGATGGAAGACCAAGTAAAAGAAGGCAAGGGGGTGATCTAAGGTGAAGTGGGCGTCACAAACTGGAAAACACGAGCATTAGAACGCCAGCAATGGCGGTAAAAAACCCACATAGAGTTATGATGGCTGCTAACTAAAGTACACCTAGAAGTTAATTAATATGTATATACATGCGAAATACAGAAGCGACAAAACACACAGTTTTAACAGATTACTGCATGAATCTACGAATATCCAAAAAATAACTTGGGAAATAGTCAATCGAATCGCTGAGATGAAAACGAAACAACCGAGATATTTGGACAACAACCAGCCTTCACACGAAATGCTCACAACATCAACGATTACTTTGGCACTAAAGCCATGAACCTGCTGGACACACTACCTTCGATGCCATTTGTAAATCAAATAGTAGAAAATAATGCCTCGATCTTTCTAAACCCAACTACGAAGGAGAAACTTAAAGCATACAAAAAGTGCTGGCCAGGACGATATTCACTTATGTTGTCTTGAAAAATGCACTTGTATACATACTCGAGCCACTGAAATATATAATTAACAACTTCTTCTCGGGATTTGTTAAAAGTCGCGCTAATTACGCATATTCATAATTCAGGTGATTTCAATCAGCGTACTATCCACCTTTTCCAAGGCCTTCGAACTACTGGTATGCTCCCGGATTTCGTCATTTACAAATAAACACGAATCGAATGAATTATCAAACAACAACATGGCTATAGCAAAAATCTTACCCCAATGGTATTGTTAAATCCTCTCCAAGATGGGTTAACATGGACATTCCGTATTGAAGCACCGTTATCCCATTATTATTTACATTGTATATTAATGACTTACCTAATTCACCCACAGCCACCCAGAATACTATGATAAATTACGCAGATGATACGACCATGTTGTTAACAAACACATCTGCGGCGGATATCACTCACAATATTTTGGTTTACGCAAAACATATGGGTAATAAATAAGGAGAAGACTAATATAGTTATCTTACGATCTAAGCTTATCACTAATTCTAAGTCTAGCGAGATAAGGATTGATAATGAAATCATTCGAATCCAACCGCATGTGAGGCTACTGGGAATTTATTTTGACGATGCTCTGGACTGGGTAAGCCACACCAATAAATTACTGACCAAACTGAATAAGACAATATACGCCATCAGAGTCCTTAGCAAATACGATGATCCACATATTCTTAGGTTAGTCTACTATGCTAACTTTCACTCCCATCTTAGGTTTTGCATCATATTCTGGGGAAATTGAACGCACATTAATAGTGTTTTTCATGTGCAGAAACAAGTTTTGCGCATTCTGCTCAGTCTCTCCTTCATAATCTGCCCTTAAGCCTTCATGCAGAGGTCATTTCAGCAGGGCTAACAGCAGGGCTTTTAAAGAAACGTTATGTTCCTAGCCAATCAAAAACATTTTTTCGATAGGTACACGAAGCCTTCTAAACGTGTCACCCGGTACAGTAAGGAATTATAAGACTAAATAAGATGATAAGACTAAACAGACAAGACTTGATATACAGGATTCTATGGATTAGTGTCCAGTCTAATCTGTAGATATCGGCAAGACTGAGAATTGGCCTATTCTGTATTGGGCACTAGTAGGATATGTAGCCAAATATTTTGATATTACAATCCTAACCCCATATATAATTTATTTGAATACCTATATATTTATTTTTCATATGTTTGGCGATATTAAGTTTCGTGATTTCGCTCTTGCATATTTGAAAATATATTGTTCGAATGTGAAATTTTTCTGCGCTTTGTTTTTTATTATTTGAATTCAAAGAGACGTTTTACGACAGGAAATTGAGTAATACATATATGTCCTGCATGAGATCGCGAATTCAACAATGATGACATTTTATTTGTTGTTTAGTTTCCTCGCCCTATAAAATCGTTTCATATTTTACTCCACACTGCTTTTTCCCCAAACAGTGTTTTAAAAAACTTCGTCAGTTTTTTTTTTATTCAAATTTATTTTGTGCGACCTCAATATACAATATACATCTCCATTATCCTTTTGAAATTGGAACAGAATCTATTTGGATTGACCACTGGTCGTTTTTGCAAAAGCTCAATAAATTAGAATAACAATGAAAAAGTTTGCAAACGCTTGCGTATGCATTTACGTGATGTATTGCACAAGTTCGCCGCAACAAACACAAAAGTGGATTGGAAAATTTGTGATTTAGTTTATATAACAATATAACGACGGTATGGGATTTGACGGCATCCATTATTTAGTTCGAAAGCGCGAAATTCAATTAAATTAAGTTTGTTTTATTAATTGTTTTCGAAATGGGTCCTGTTATATGCTCAAACTTCTGGCAGAGCTCCAAATTGTTTATAACCGTTATTAAAACTGTGCTTTTGCATAAAATTATTGCAAAACATATATAATAAATATATAGGAGTACTAAAATAGAAAATAAAATCGCAATAAAATTTGCATATTAGTCTTGTCTGCGTAGTACTGTCTTTCTATTCTAGTATTGACTATCTAGTGTTATTTGTATGTGTAGGCGTTGCGAGATGAAGGCATAGGTGGCTCATTGCACTGGGCGCTGTATCAATGGAGCGCCACGGTGCGGCCAGAAAAACATTAAAAACATAATGATTGTAGTCCTATAGGATCTATTGCATATATGTGTAGAAGGACATAGCTTTGAAACTATTCTGAATGTCAAACAGAAAAAATCAAAAAGACTATATATATATATATATATATATATATATATATATATATATATATATATATATATATAAACAGATCTATTTATAAATAGATTTCCATATCATGTAATTAAAATAATTATATCAACATCAAAGAAATGTTGGTCCTGATGTGCTAAAGATTCATGACGTCGCTTTCTTAGCGTATGTTAAGACATCGCACTTTTCAAAAATGTCAGAAAAACTTGGTACATATTGAAATAATTATTCTGGTATTAGAAAAATTTCTATCAATGCGGAAGACATGGTTTCAGCGACGACTTGCTAACGAAAAAGGAAATACAGTACAGCATTTTTCGTTACCGATAAACTAACCAGGATCTGTGGTTACTTTATCCCTTTCTAAAAATGCAGTATACTTTTTTTTTAAATGTTATTTTCATTACCACCAAGTAACATGTGGTCATTTTTTGATACATTTGTTGGTTTTAATAATTGAAGAGAATAAAAAAATATTACACAAGGAAACAGTCCAAGTCACCGAAAATCATTTGCTGCCTGGAAAGAAGCAGAAAGAAGTATAACTACAGGAAATGGACGCACGACAAGCCTCAAATTCAACGTTAAAAAAGATATTTTGGTAGTAGTGCACGATTGCTTAAATATTTGTACACAATTTACAAACATTTTCAATAGTACACTCGATATAGCGTGGACATGCAGAAAAATTGGGCGGGAATGATTAATCCTGGATACTTTCTGAAGATTTTTAAACTCCTGGGTTGACCTGTTCCAGTTTTAGGAAATCAGCTCAAATGTGCAAGAAATAATCCATGCTCTATAATTTACTTGTCATCGGAGATAGAAAATTAATTTATTAGTCTGAATTCCTCTAGTTTAAGAAAGCGATTACGGTATTTTGCTTGACTCGACACGTGATCTTGCTTACCGTAAGCAAATGTCTATGGTGTTGTCTATATGGCTTTTGTAAACAAAAAACTTACTATAGAATAAACATTTTTGGGATAGATTAAGTTGCACGGTACAGATGCCCCAACACCATCGAAACTGTTGCTTTAGGAAAATTTAAAGACTTCAAAATACCTTTCGAATATTGTAAATCTCATTACTATGACAATGAGGCTGTTGTGGCTGGAAGTCAATTCGGAGTACAGCAAAGCCTCTAAAGCAAAAATCCTTGTGTCTTGTTTGGAAACTGTGATAAAGATAAATAGTTTCTAAACTATTACCTTTTTTATTTTAGATTATATTATTATTTATTAATTAAAGATTATTTTATTATGCTAAGGGTTTATTCAAGATTTAAGAGATTTATTTAAAACTGGGCATTTTTACATACAACAAAACAAGATACGCTTATACATTTTTTTGATGATGGACTTGAAAATGAACTTCAAAAGTTGATACTCCAGTCGTGTAAAGTGCGTAGATTTATATAACTTCAAAAGTTATATAATATTTTCGCAAAAATTAGTGGTAAAAACATAATGAACTTTTCAGAGAAAGCTTTCTGAATGTTGACTCTTATGCAAAAATTCTCGAGCATTATTTTTAAATTGTGATAACAATATTTAAAGCTGGGCATTTTAGATTTTACATTCAGCGAAAAAAAAACACTCGTAGTAACACTACTTGAATGATAGACTTGAAATTGACTTTCAACAGTTAAAACTAGAGTCGTGTAAAGTTTGTAGATTTAAAACATTTATCTTTTATAACATCTTTTTTTCTCTCGGTGTACCCTTAGATGGGAATAATCGAAGAAAACTGTGAAAAAAACTGTAAAACGAGAGTGCGAAACTCGGGGGAGCGCGGATAGTGCCGTTTTTAATGGATAATCTTGTTGCTTTATTAGAAAATATGTCGGATAATTCAACTAATACCGATAATACTAGAAGTCATGCAGATCCTGTATTAGAAAACGTTTTAAATTTTAATCTTATTGTATTAATTGTATTTTGGAACAGAGTTTTCGAAAAAATGAATCTTGTACAAAAACGATTACAAGATCATAGTAGGAACTTCAAAGATGTATCTTGAAGGTCTTCAAATTGAATTTAACCAGGGGTGGCTAACAAGTTGATCGCAAGGGCAATTTTGGTTGATCGCCGATCGATCGCAATATCCGGGGTGGAATTCTGTATACCATGGACTTTCAAGCAATTATAGAAGACAAAAAAACTTTCTAGCAATAGTTTAATGCATTCTGGGAATCTGCCAAGATCAGAAATTCCTAGAATTCCCCCAGCTTGACACTGTGATCTGCATTTGTTTCTAATTAAAACATTCTTAAAATAAATATATTTATGAAAAATATCATTTAATAAACATTTTATTTGTAATTTAAAAACTCAATTAACAAAGAAAACAGAGCGTTTTTGAAAAGCCAAGGTTGTCAAGTCACAAGCAGTAACTATTGCATCACTCAAAGTATGTTATCTCTTAGCAGAAAAATGTAAGCCATTTTCCGACGGTGCATTTGTAAAGGAATTGTTTTTGGAAATATCAGATTCACTTTTTAAGGATTTTAAGGAGAAGACTGAAATTCTTGCTGTAATTCAAGGTCTACAATTATCTCCAAACACAGTTATGATGTGGGAATACACAGTGAGAATGTAAAAGAGCAGTTATATAATGATATTAATAGATTTTCTTGTTTTCCCCTTCAGTGTGATGGTGAATCGGCAGATACAAGTGATACAGCAGAATTAATTGTTTTCGTTCGTAGGGTTTTTAAGGATTTTAAATCTAAAGAAGAATTGTTGGGTATGATTTCTTTGATTGAAATTACTAGAAATGTAAACAAATTCAAAGCCTTTAGAAACTTAGCCAATGATTTGAAAGTACCACTTTTTAAATTGGTTTCAATAACTATAACACGGCTTTGGGAATACCCGGTCTTTTTAGACTCGCCGAAAACTCGAACTCGAGTCGAGTCCTGGTCCGATTTTTCAGGTCCTGGTCCGGGTCTAATCTGTCTCGAAATTTAAACAAAAACACGAAAGAATTTTTCATATTCACGCATATGGTAAAGCAAGCGATACTGTACGAACTTGCCGATTAAGTTAAATAGGATTTTTCAGAATAGCTGATTCTATAACTGCTTTTATACCAAACGCAGATAGAACAATGCTCTTAAAAATAAAGGCAAAACCCTTCTCTATGAACATCATATAGGTGTATGCTCTAACTTCGGAATCGAGTAAGAATGAAATCCAAGAATTTTATTCCCAAATCTCCGAATTATTACAACACACAAAATCGTACAAACTGACCATGATTATAAGGGATTTAAACGCAACAGTTGGATCTGATAAAATAGATGGAATAGTTGGTGCGTTTGGCTAATATACTAATTAAAAAATATACTAATAAAATATACTAATTTCTTGAAATTTCTATTGTACCCCTTGCAACAACGCAATGTACCACCAGGGTACATGTACCCCCGATTGGGAACCTATGGTCTAGATGATATTGATGACGATCAAGATCTCGCTAGAATTATTATTCTAGCGAGATCGTCTATGATGTCGAAGAATACGGACAAGTTGAATTAATTTTAGACAATTTAGAAGGGAATTAATACATTTGCCTCCCGCTCTCCTGTGGAGTTTTGTTTTATTTACCTATTTACCATAACATTCTCCAAATCCCTTGTTTATCTAACAGCTGTCTAACTTCTTGTTTCATTGCAATATTTGGATTTTTCAGTTGTTCAAGATCATTTTTTTGTTTGGATGGTGTTTCGCCTTCCGATGTAATCTTAGTTCTGAGTTTCGCTTTAAGTGGGGTGTGATCTGAAGGCACGTCTGCTCCTGGATATGTGCATGCTCAGATTATTGCTGAAGAAAATCTTTTATTTATTAGTATGTAATTAATTTGGTCACGTACGATATGTTGTTGGCTGTCTTGCGCAGATTTCCAGATGTATAGTCTTCTGGGCGGGAGCCGGGACCAAGTATTACTTAAGTTCTTTTTCTGGAAGAATTGTATTAATTTGTCTCCTCTTTCGTTTCTACCTCCTAGTCCAAACGCACCAACTATTCCATCTATTTTATCAGATCCAACTTTTGCGTTAAAATCCCCTATAATCATGGTCAGTTTGTGCGATTTTGTGTGTTGTAATAATTCGGAGATTTGGGAATAAAATTCTTGGATTTCATTCTTACTCGATTCCGAAGTTAGAGCATACACCTATATGATGTTCATAGAGAAGGGTTTTGCCTTTATTTTGAAGAGCATTGTTCTATCTGCGTTTGGTATAAAAGCAGTTATAGAATCAGCTATGTAGTTTGATACAATATACCAACACCTCTTCTATGCCTATGAGTATCATTTCCTGAGTAATATATAGTTTTGTTTTCTGATTGAAATTTACCTTAACCTGGCCAGAATGTTTCGCTTACTCCAAGAATGTCAATGTTCATCTTTTCATTTATCTGATGGTGTTTGCGAGTTTACCTGCTTCGTAAAGACTGCGGACATTCCATGTCCTGATTTGAATGTGATTTTTTGTTTTACCTCCAGGGATTTTTAGCACCCTCGATGAGCCAGAGACTGAGGGCCGTGTGTTAGTTGTAGCTACCATGTACTTTTCGTGGGATATTGCTTCAGTGGTTTCCCGTTACCTTCTGAGGGATTTATAGTTTTATTTTATAATTATAATTTCTATGTATTATAAATTATAATTATATTAATATAACTATGTTTTATCTTAAGATTATTCTATTTTGTTTTTTTTTTTTAGCCTACACATATTAAAACTTTTTTCCTTTACCTCTAAAAAAATGGAAGGGGTACAGAATTTTAGCAGTTCATTTTAGGGGGTACCATTTTTCAAAAGGTTGGGAACCACTGATCTAGACTATGGTCATCTTCATCTTGCAAGCCGGTAATATTTTTCTTTTTATATACTACATCACAAACAGATAAGTGTATAAGTATGATTCAAACAGAAATTATAAAGACTAGAAGATTCTCGTCCAAAATTTCGTCATTACACTTGCACCGCCGCCGGTTGTTTATGGTTGTTTACCAACTTATGTTTTTAAAATTTTATATTAAATGTGTTTAAGAGTTGTTCTACTTTTTCGACTAATTGTATAGCAGTACATGAGATAAAAATTCTCAATAAACCCAGATTATACACTTTAGAGTATTAGATATGCTCGAATTTTCATACTCGTCCATTTATCAAGTGTAATGGTAAATCGTCGATCGTCTTTAGGACGCGGTGTACTAGACAATGCCAAACATTCAAGACCCGATACTAGGTATTTACCCTTGGAATCGTTGAGTCCGGGTACTCGGACCCGAAAAACCCTATGTATTCCCACTGCAGCTCGATGAAGGACAATCTGAATTATTACTATATACCGATGTCAGATGGCTAAGCAGAAGTAAATTTCTGCAGTGATTTTGTGATTTATTGCCTGAAATTATAGATTTTCTTCACTAACAAGAAGGAAATTTAAATCATTTGCTTCAATATTAAGTCATTTAAATTTAGAATTACAAGGTAAAAATAAAGCAGTAATTGATATGGTAAGCTGCATAGACGCATATAAAACAAAATTTATTTTGCTAATAGAAGATCTGCAACAAAATAATCTGAATCATTTTCCAAATATGGCGCATAACCAACAAAATCCAAAAAGTAATTGAAGATTTTGAGGTTCGACCAGGATTTTGAACAAATTAAAGAAATCGTGATTAGAAATTTATATCTTTTCCTTTTAAAAAAGGTTTAAGTTTGGAACGCATTAGCCAAAAAAATTCACACACAATTTGACATATTTCATATGAATGGAAAGGCATTACGAAATGGAATTATAATTGCTTTAACTTGCTTCAAACTGACAATCTTACAAGCCAGGAAATTTGAAGAAGATTTTTGGAAATATGTCAACCTAGAAAAATATCCTAGTTTTACCAAATGTAGCGAATATATTCTTGTTTCGGATCTACATACCTATGCGAATCTGTACTTTCATACTTGAAGCTAGCGAAGACTAGACAACTTTCTGGCCTGACTGATTCCCATACTGAAGTCTCATTATCATTATATTTGTTAGGATATACACCTAGTTATGATTCCTTGGTTAGAGACATGCAAACTCAGTCTTCCCTTTAATGTTATGGCAACAAAATCAATTCTAAATGGTCTCTATCTGTAGCATGTTCCTTTAATCCCTTGGTAGTGAGTTTTTGATCCTTTATAATAATTATTGTTGTTGTTTTTTACGTAGGTAGATAAGGCGTATATCTATATTTCAGTATGAGGTGTACTCAGCGATCTATTGATAGATTTACAAAAAGTAAGTCATATTATTCTTTCATGATTGATGATGACATTTTCCTGGCCCAAAAAAAGAGATTAAATTATCAGCCATACTGTGCGTTTTTATAACAACTTTTTCATATTTACGAACAAATAACTTATACATTGGCAGTTGATAAAAAAAATTGTAAATTTTAAATTAGTAAAAATCTATCTTGAAAAAGTGTCGTAAAATCGAGTTTTTTAGGTACCCCATGTACGGAATGCTGCTATCATAAGTTGGGTCTGGAAATTTAATAAGTGATTTTAATTAAGTGAAAACTTAATAAGTGATTCAAAAAATAAAACATATTTACATAAACATATACCTATGTTACTTATCTACCCATACTTCGCTGTTCTACGCATACCTGTGCATTTCACACCCCTTTTTCCCCCCTAGACTAGGCCTATGACAACGATTGCCACACACTTTTAAGATAACAATTAGATCTTATATACAGAAAAGTTGGTCACCTCTAAATTAAACAGTATTCGAAATTCATTATGCGATGATGCAAATAAAATTACTAAGATAAAATGTGAAAAATGAGGGAACTGAAACTAAAGAGTTATGTAGAGTTATGTAAAGATCTAAATTTAATATTTGGGGTTTTATTGGATTTAAGAAACTTAATTGTTGATGAAGAAACTGGTAATTCTAATTTACAACCCAATCGCATTTATTTTGGAAATGGATGGAAAGGAACTTTATATAGAAATTTATGAATGCCGAATGTTGCTCCACATACGTAATGAAATATTTCCAATAAATATTTCTTTAAAATTTACAAATATTTTCAATAATTAACTCAAAATTTACCGTTGCGTGGACATATAGAAAAATTATACGGAAATGACTAATCCTGGAAACATTCTGAAGCTCTTTAAATTTCTGGGTCGACGTGATCCAATTTTAGGAAGAACTCATGAAATACGCAAGGAATAATCCACGCTCTATAACTTACTAATCACTAATCACCGGAGATACTAAATTAATTTATTCTGCATTCTTCTAGTTTACGAAATTTGATTTTAATATGTATTCTATGAATAAAAAACTTACTATAAAAGAAACGTTTTTGGGATAGATTAAGTTACATGATTTTATTGGATACAGAAAAGTGAATTGTTGACGAACATGCAGATTGTTGCTCCACACACGTTATGAAATATTACCAACATAACTCCAATATAATTATTAATATTTATTATTTCATATGGTGAAGATATTTTTTCAAATTCCAGAATATAAATGCAAATTCTTTTAATCATTTCTTCATCGATTGCATGTTCAAATTCAAATCCATTTATTCACTTTGGCTCCACAACCTATTATGGGTATTGGCCTCCTCTAGAATTTTTTTCCATTCCAATCTATTCCGTGCCTTAGTTTTCCATCCGATGAGCTTCATTGCTATTAGATTCTCCTGCACTTGGTTCAGATATCTTGTTTTTGGCCTGCCCCGTGTCATTTTCCCTACTGGTCTTTGTGGTGTAATAAGTTTTGCTGGTTCTTAATCCTTCATTCGTTAGATGTCCTATCATGTTCATGTCCTATCCATCTTAATCTAGCTATTTTTATAGTACGAACTACATCCGGGGTTTCGTAAAGGTGGTACAGCTCATGGTTGTATCGCCGTCACCATTCCCCATTTTCCTGTACGCCTTTATATATGTGTCTTCGAATCGTTCTTTCGAAACATCCCAAAATTATTTCTTCCTCCTTGGTTAGGGTGCAGGTTTGGGCTGCGTATATTAGTAGAGGTCTGATTAGGCTCCTATGGATTTGGCATTTGGTTCTTCTGGATATAGTCTCGAATTTTATTTGTCGTATTAGGCCATAATATGTTTTATTTGCTAGGTATAATCTTCTTTTTATCTCTTTGTTGCAGTTAGTGTTCGCAATTTGAGAGCCCAGGTATTCCGTTACGCCCTCGATGTTACGTGTTCCTATAGTTACGTTTTGTACTTGTGCGTCCCGCTTAGAAACAAATATGTATTTTGTCTTATCTGGTTTATTACTAGACCCATTTTTTTTCCTGCTGCTTCAATGGCCGTGAATGCTTGGACCATCTTATTTTTCGAGTTAGTTATTATATCTATATCGTCCGCGTATGCTAGTAGCTGTTCTGACTTGTTGATTATTGTGCCTATTCTGTTTACTGCAGACTCCCTGATTACTTTTTCAAAAGCGCTGTTAAATAAGATGCACTATAGGGCGTCTCCTTGCCGTAATGTGGTGTGTGTAGTAAAATATCTTGATACACTGTTTTGGATCCTTACTCTGCTTTGCACTTTTGAAAGAGTTATCTTCGTAAGACGTACCAGATGTTGTGGTATGCCAAGTTCAATCATTGCTTCGAATAGTGTTGTTCGATTCACAGTGTCATTACGCGCTTCTGAAATTAACAAATAGATGTCAACGTTATATTCCCGATCTCTAGGATCTGCCGTTATGTAAATATCTGGTCTATTGTGGACCTATTTTGACAGAATCTGCACTGGTAGTTGCCTATCTCCTTCTCTGCATAAGGTCGGATGCGGTCATTTACCTCGTGGCTAGTTTTTTACCTCCTTCATTGATCAGCTCCGCTGCTATACCATCATTGGCTGGTGCTATGTTGTTCTTCAACCCTTGAATGACTTTCTCTATATCTATGATGGTTGGTATTTCGTTTCGTTCTATGTCATCTTGATTTGGATTCATCTTGACTTGATCGATGTCCCTGTTGTTTGTGTTGAGACGTTCTTCGAAATTATCCGCCCACCGGTATAGTATCTCTTCTGCCTCCTTCTCCTCCAACTTCTTTTTAGGACACTGTCCTGTTTCTTTACGCATCTCTCGTCTCTTGCGACCTTGAGCTCCATGACTCGTTCCATCGCTTCGGTGGTCTTCCCATGGGTCGTTTTGTGTTGGGTTTTTGCTACTTTGGCCCATTTTGCCAGTCGTTCTGGGCCCATCCGGTCGACGTGTCTGTCCCACTCTCTTCGTATGGCTCTGGTCCATCGCAGCACGTCCTGTACGCCTGATATTGCACGTAGTGTCTTCATTTCGGTGGTGCGCATTTGTTGTTTAGTTGGGTTGGTTTCTGCCCTCGTTTCGGCCGCGTATGTTAGAATGGGACGAACACATGTTTTTGTTTTTCCAAATGATGTTATGTAGTCCTCCGGATATTTGTGCTGCTTTGGTTGTTGATCTTCTGACCTCCTCTTTAAGTCTTTTGCTGTCCGTTATGTCTACCCCAAGATACTTAAATGTGTTTACTTGGTCTATAATGTTGTTCGCGGACTGCAGCTTGCATCTTATTGGTGTTTTGCTGATGACCATGCATTTTGTTTTTTCGGCTGAAATCTGCAAGTTATACTTTTCTGTTGATTGGGAGAACTTATATAGTAGACGCTGGAGATCGTCCTCGTTGTCCGCTAAGAGCACTGCGTCATCAGCGTAACAGATGATGTTTGTAGTTCTGCCGCCCATGCTATAGCCGATGTTTAGTGCTTTGATGGTTTGAATAATTTCGTCCATGACTAAGTTGAATAATGTCGGGCTTAGGCTATCGCCTTGGCGGATTCCATCGGCTTGAATCCGCTGATCTTGATCTGTGTCTGATTGTTTGTGTTCAAATTTTTAATAATTTGGCTAATTTTGTGTGAAATTCCTCTTCTTTGCAGCGTGAGGATGACATCTCGGATTCTGATCATATCGAAGGCCTTGCTTAGATCTACGAAGCACATGAAAAGCGGTTTGGCATATTCAATTGATTTTTCTACCATTTGCGTTAATATAAAGATGGCGTCTATTGTCGATCTGTTGGCGCGAAAGCCTTGTTGTTCTTCGTTAATGTTGACGTTAGTAGTAATTTTATTGAATATTATTTTTGTGAATAATTTTGCGACCGAGTTTATGAGCGAGATGCCTCTATAGTTGTTTGGATCCTTTCTAGAGCCTTTTTTGTGTAATGGAATGGTGATAGTGTGCTTCCAGTCCTCCGGTATTTGCGCAGTGTCTACTATTTTTTGGAATAATGCAGTTAGGTTATATATTAGTTCATTTCCTCCGCTCTTTATCAACTCATTTGATATATTGTCAGGGCCCGGTGCTTTTCTATTTTTCAGTTTGTTGATGTTCAACGTGACGTATTCTTGAGTAATTATGCAGTCTTCGTTTGTGGTGTGGTTGAGTGGTATTCCCTCTGTACGGCTTCATCGACAGGTTTTTGTACTTTCTTAATAGTTTCCAGACTTTGCGCTGAGCACCATATAGGTCGTGTTCCATCTCAGACGAGAACGTTTCCCAGTATTCTGATTTGATTGCTTCTATACTCCGCCATCTCTTCTGCTGTTCTATTGTTGCGGTATTTCTTGAATGCTTGCTGTTTTTCATTTGTCAAGTTTTTAAGTTCATTATTAAACCATGGTTTATAGTTTGAGCTATGTTGTGCGCTGCACTTCCTGATTCATAATGCTTCTTCTGTGCTTTTTTGGATGTTATGTTGTATTTTTACCCATGTATTGTTAGCGTTGTCGTCATCTTTGATTTTGTTTTCTTGTTGTTTGGCTTGCAGTCTTCGTTCAAATAGTACTTTGGTGCTCTCCGTTGTTAATGATTCCACGTTGTATTTATATGTGGCTGGTCGAGTCTGCTTTGGGTTCCGCATAGCTTTGTATCTGTATTTGCATAACAGTAGGCTGTGTTCTGTGCCTGCATTAGATGATGTGAGTGCTCTCACATCTAGGATCTTGCTTGGGTGAACCATTCTATATTCGTTATTAAAAAGTCTATTACGGATCTTTGGGCTCTTGTATTTTCGTACGTATCTTTGTGCTGTGGTTTCTGTTGAAAGAAGTTGTTATTAATTCTTAATTCTAGTTGTGCGCACATGTTTATTAGTATTTCACCGTTTTCATTAATTGTTTCCTCATTCCAGTGTTGCATTACTCCTGGTATCGGAGTCTTCCCTATCCTTGCGTTAGTATCACCAATTATGAATATTTTCTCATGTCTGCTGATGTTAATAATGACTTCTTCGAGTTTGTCGAAGAATTCCTCTCCATCTTCTCTGGGTTTGGTTATATCAGGGGCATATACGCTTATTATGAGTATCGTGTCGTTGTTAAACTTCAGAATGACTTGAATTATACGATGGTTTATGTAGTGTATTGCTTCGATATTCGAAACATGTCTTTTGTGTACCAGAACTCCAACGCGAGAAGTTGCCCTCTTATGTTGTTCTTTGCCACTAAAACAGAGTAGATAATCATCGATTTCCACATTACCTTTGCCCTTTTTATTCATTTCAGCTAGTCCACAAATATTTATTTGTCTATTTTGTGTCTTTTTAATTCAGATATAATTTCGTTATCCTTGCTGCTCCACGACGTTACGTTCCAGCATGCAATTCTGACCCCACTCCTCTTCATGAAATGTTTCCATAATCTAGTCCGTTTCCTTGCTTTGTCGTCATCAGTGTTCCGGTTTTCCGATGCGTTTAGTGCGTTTCTTTGAGCATTTGGTTCTTTTTACAAGGTACAGGCTGATAATCTCATACCTAAACCCTCCTCTTTTATCCGGGCTTGGGACCGGCTGCGTTGACTGCTGAGCTACTCAATCCACCCAACATTACCACAGGCAGAGTTTATCTCTTCTGTTTCACAGATAATGTACACTATTTACACCACTGTGGTAAAATATATGTATATATATATATATATATATATATATATATATATATATATATATATATATATATATATACGTCACAATGATTGTAGATTTTCAAAATCCTTGTAGTTGCATAGACTTGTAAAAGTCTTTCTCTGAGCTTTCTCCTAAACTGTTTATAGGACTTCCTCGGTAAAACTAGTTGGAAGTTTGTTGTAGAAGTAAATTCCCTGAATGCCTGGTGCTTAATATAGTTTAACACTTATGTCAATACCCAGTCACTACTACGTTGTTCAATACCCGGGTACCCGTGTACCCGCATGGGTTTTTCATTCAATAAAATAAGTTTAATACCCGGAGACTTTCAAATTACAACTCGGGATTACCCATAGAGTATTCCACTACCCGAAAAACCATATTTCTATAAATAAAACTGCCGGGTGGGCAAAGTATGGGATCAAAATATGGTGGATAAGCGACGCCAAAAATTCATATCCATTGAAAGGTCAAATTTACACTGGCAAAATAACAACTCTCCGTGAAATAAATCAAGGCGAAAGAGTGAGAGTAAAAGATTAAGCTGCAAAATATAAAGGATCCGGAAGAAATATTACAATGGATATTTTTTTTACTACTTTACCTTTAGCAAAGCATTTATTGTATGGAACCTAACAATTGTAGGAACTTTGAAAAAAAAATAAAAAATACATTCTAGTAGACATGCTAAGATCTGAAGATCGCGAAGAATTCTTTTCTCTATTTGGGTTTTATGAAAAAGTTACTCTATGCTCTTATGTTCCTGTGCTCTTATGTTCCTAAAAAAAGAAAGTTGTTATACTTATATCTACGATGCACTCAGATTTGCAGCGAAGACAAAAAAGAAACCAGAAATTGTTCAGTATTATAATAAACCAAAAATTGGTGTGGATATAATAGATAAGATGTTGGGCCGTTACACAATCTACAGACGGACTTTTTTAAATATTTTGGATATCGCCAGTCATAGCTGGCAACTATACCATTTATCATCTAAATAATGTATTTTTAAGAAAATTAAGTGAAGAATTATATATGACAGCTATTCAAGAATGATCTCAAAATATGCAAATTATAAGAAATTTCACCACTAGGATTGCCATAGAAAGCATATATGGAACACCAATAGATCCTACAAGAAGGGCAACAACATCAAGTGAGCCAGGTGGGTCTACTGAACAGACAGATTCCACTGGACGAAAAAATGTTGTAGGAGCATGTCATATTTGTTACCAGGATGTCTATAAAAAAACGGAGAAAAAACGTGAAAATCGTGTAAAGAATGTAACAAACCAGTTTGCGATGAATGTGCCAATAATAAATTGAATATAAAAACATTTTATGTATAATTTATAACAAGTTTTATAATAAAACTAATTAAAAGTTAATATAATAATAAATTAATATAAATAAACGGATTTATTATTTATAAATTAAGTAATATTTTGTATCCCTAGAAATAAGTTTAATTGTATATTTGTATTGGTACCCAAGTACCCCGGGTATTGAACAACGGGGTATTTGAGTTTAAGTCCAAAAAGTTTATATATTTTTTTGCATATTTTATTATTTATGTATATGAATCGATGTCAATAGACTCAAATAACGAGGATCTGAAAGGATTTGATGATTTTTTGTTAAATAAAAAAGATATGTAAGTAAGAACATGCAAAAGGGTACCCGGGTACCCGGGTATTAACATAAGTGTTAAGGTGTCATCTAGTGGATTAATTATGCTTGTCCAAATTCTAAGGAAGATTGTGTTTCCTTTTTACGGATGTGGCTGCTGGCTACCAGAATGTATAGGTCCAGGACCGTTAATATCTTCAGTTGCACAATATGCTGTTTGCACGAAGTTTACATGGGCAGACTTAAGAGAATACGAATTATTCTCTTGTGTGTTTTTAAGATCCTTACCAGGATCCTTTCTGGAGATGCTCCTCACAATATTATTCCGTAGCTGAGCTTGAATTTCAGCATAATAATAATTTAATTGATATGGAACATCAAGGAAATTCCTCAGGTAGCGAAGGCAGTATGCTTTTTTGTTTAACCATGTGCACAAATCATCAACATGATTGTGCCAAGATAAATGTTCATGAACAGTTAGCCCAAGGAAATTGATGTATTTAACTCTTTTTAAATGTAAGTTATTAAATCCTATCGATATATCCTTTACATACTTGGTGTGTTTAAAATATGACAACTTCTCTTTTTTCCAAGTTGAGGAACTGTCTATTGGCTGAGATCCTCAAAAATCACTCAAGTACTACTCAAAATCAGTAAGTTTGATTCGGATATAAGAAAGCTTGAGTCATCCGCATATAAAGAGCAAAAATTGCCATGGATGTACGGAACTAAATCAGCTAGGTAAAGTAGAAACAATGCCGGCAAAGCACACTTCCTTAAGTAACACCTACTTTGATTGATAATTTTGCAGAAGAGCTAGTTCTTGAATGTGTTACTATTTGAACATATTGGGTCTTTAAGTAAAGAATGTAACCAGTTTCCTGCCTTCTCCGTTGTGACATATCTATATATTTTGTTCAATAATTGTCAATTATCTATACTATCAAAAGCCTTGCTCAGATCACAGAAGATACCTATGGGGAATCTGTCTTTATCGACTTCTGCTAGTATTTTGTTGTGAGCGGTCTTTCAGTAAATTGAAATTGATTCTTTTATATCTACGAACATCTACGTCTCGTAGATGCCAACATCGTCACATTGACTTTGCGCTGCTTTGTATTGAAAAGGAATCTTTGGAAAAAAATTAAAAATTGGTACAATGAAAGCCAGAAAAATAGTATTTGAAGGAAGTTGTTTTTTAATTTATTGCTAATTTTATTTACATGCAAGACATTATCTTACGAGCGTTAGAGTACATATAATCGATATATTTAGAATTTAATTTATTTGTGTTTTGAGAATATTTATTCATTTTTCCGAATGTTATTTTTGTATTGAATGCACAAATTTATGAAATTGCTCCAGGCGAGGCGCCTTGCAGTCTCGTTACGCCCTGCATCTAGCCTTGTCTGTCTAGTCCTGTCTGTCTACTCTTGTCTGTTTAGTCTAGTATGTATGTCTATTCATGTATGTGCAGTCTTCTTTAACTAGTCGTATCTGTCTTACTAATATTATTTGTCTTAGAAAAAGTAAGTTCAGAAAAGTAGAGTTCACACTTTAAACTTTATTTATAAAATATGAACTTCCATCCCTAATTTAAATGTTTTCATTGTATAATTTGAGCAGAATTCGAAGAAGAGCTAAGCAAATTCCTCGAAAAAGAAGGCAGCCTATTTAAATCGTTGTTATGAGATTTCCGAAAATATTTCGTTCGAAAAAAATACAATGTATAGTACCAGGAGGTAAAGGAAGATTGCAGGTCCTAACGAAATGTTGGCACGCAAGGCAGCGATGAGGCAATTTGCGAAATTTGAATACCCTCTGTGTTGTGTCGATTTCTTTTTGTAACCCGAATTTACCGCTATAATTACGGCAGATATTTTTTTTTCTTCGCTCGCTCTCTCCCCGGACGAACGCCACCGCACTCCACAATGGACACAAATGACTCCGGAAACTAATTCACGAAATTTAAATATAATTTTATATATTTAAGTCCCTTTTCCACTGAACAAATTTTGTGCATTTACTTATGTACGAATGTGTTTGTAATTGCAAATTATTCCTGCGGTTACTTATTAAGGGAAAAAATTACTTTTCACTCATTATTTCTTAAACTGAACTTTCTTTTCACCAAAAGAAAGTTTTAAGTTCGCATTCTTTTACTAAGAAGATATAACCAGCAAGGAAATTATTTAGCAAAATTGTTAGCAGAATTACACAATATTACCGGATATGTAATTATATAATAATATATGGTAAATCTTGATAGTAGCATATTATAATATAGATATTTTGAAATAGATAGTTTAAGGCAAGATAGAGAAATATGACTAGACAGGCAAGATTAGGGAGATACGACTAGACTAAAAGGAATGTTCCATCAACGATTTTTTAGAGGTTTTGCGCTCATCACAAGGCCATATCCTCTGGCCTTGTGATGAGCGCAAAACCTCTAAAAAATCGTTGATGAACATTCCTTTTATTCTAGTCGTATCTCCCCAATCTTGACTGTCTAGTCTTATTTTTCTATTTTGTCTTAAACTATCTATTTCTTTTGGGACTTTTCGAACATCTTGCACACAAATTACAATGTATTACATATTTTTCTCGTTAGACGTCTTTTCAACTATAACCGAGAGGATTTTGGCATATTTGCATACTTTGAACTAAAAAAACAGAATCTGTTCTAGCAGCTTCTCTGACAGAGATACCAAGATGTGTATCTACATGATTTTTTTAAGTGGTTTTGGGGGAAGCTCTCACCAAACACTCTATTCCGCTTTGATTTTTATTATGCGCCACCCCGCTATAGACACACATGATTTAACTACTAAAACTAAATGGATCAGACTAGATAAATACAGACAAATCAATGTGGGATTAGACAGTCATGAATATACAGAAATGACTATTGTGATTTGGTTATTAAAGGATTGAGTTTCCTAGCAGGGCTGCTTATATCTCCTCTGGCACTTCCTTTAGCCCATTTTTTCTAACCATCTACTGACTAGTGGACATTACTTGATTCGCAGTTTTTTTCATGATTTTTTCCATCGCCAATTCGCACATTTCGCACATTTGTATGTCCTCGATAACTTCACGAAGTCCATCTTTGAGATCTTGAATCGATTGTGGGCGAGTGGCATAGTGACCTTATCTCTCGCGTAACAACTAAGAAAAAAGTTTAGAGGTGTTAAATGACAGGGTCTCGGTGGGCAATTTTGATCACCTCTTCAAGAAATCACACGGCCTTTTGTGGCACGTAGCGCCGTATCGTTGAAAATAAACGTCGTCCAAATTAATATCTTCCAATTCCAGCCATACAAAATTAATCTTTCGTTTGATAGTGCAATTTATTCATCGTGCCAGTTGCTTTTTCTATTCACTTTTTCTATTCGCCGTAACAGTTGCTCATTTTTGAAAAAGTAAGGTCCAATGACGAGCCAGACCAAAAACCGCACCAAAGAGTCACACTTTGAGCATGCAGAGGCTTTTCATCAATAATTCTTGGGTTTTCTGCGTCTCAAATACGACAATTCTGCTTGTTAACGTAGCCTCCGAGATGAAAATGGGCCTCATCATCAAGATGATTTTTCGATCAAATTCCGGATCAGCTTCATGCATTTTAAGGACCGAATCAGCAAAGACTCAACGTTGTTAATGGTCGGTAGGCGTGAGTTCTAGTGCCTATTAAACTTTAAAAGCCTTAAGACCTAAGTATTTATGCAAAATACGGTGTAATGTCGTTTGTGGAATGCCCTATCCCAAAAATCGGCAAGAAATAGACAAACGTGGGTTTTCCTCAATACTATGGGTTGCAACAGCACTATTCTTAGTAGTTTTTGAGTGACGTGCACGAGTTCGGTTCTTCACATCACTAACATGCCCTAACAGCTCAAACTTTTCCACCAGTTTTACAATTGCTGACCAAGAAATTGCTTCACGACCACCCAAAAATGCTTTAGTTTTGCTAAGTCTGACCGCGAAACTTTCACCATTTTTGTAGTGAATTTTAATCATTTCAATGCGTTGTTGAAACGTATATCGTTCCATTTCTATTAATGGCGTAGTTTTTACTTCTTATCTGTCAAGTAGTTACCGGTTGACTCATGGGAACTGTTAAAATGGCGGGCTATTGAAAATGAAACCTCTTATTGGAAGACCCTATATATATATATAAATATATATATATATATATATATATATATATATATATATATATATATATATATATTCTTGTTTTCGTATCAGATTTGGTCTTTTCTGATGATAAAGACCAAATTCTGACTATAAAGACAATACTAGGGAGAACAGATTAGAAAATTAACCCTTTCGTCCCTGAATATAAATATTTTGTTTTAAATGCAAATTTAAACGTATTCATGTTAACTTAGTGTCATATAATTGAATGCTGCTATTAAAATTAAAAATATTTGTTTGGGGCGGTGTTGACGCCATTTAGAGCCCTTTTACATAGAATATACTAAACAGTTTATAATATATTTACGTCTTACTTGACTAAAAAAGCACTTCTAGCACAAGAAATTACTTCACTATATCACTATTTACTTGAAAATAAAATCCAGCTAACCTCAAAGTGCGACATATTTATAAGCTAAGGCGCGCAACTGAATTCAATATTACAGCATGGTACAATCCTCGTTTCTCTAACACGCATAATTTATTTTTAAGGCAGTTTAAAACTTCACTGGTACATATATGTACCAATCGGGACGAAAGGGTTAAACTAGCTATACAAAACTAGTTTAGGAGGATAAGACAGAAAAGTCTAGCCCTGCAAGTGTGCACACACAATATTATTTATAAAATTTATTGTAAAATTTAAATATATTTTTTTTAAATTTCACAACGTAAAATAAATGTTTAATTTAATATACGAATGTTTCAAAACTAGTAATTATATCATCACGGCCACAACGGATGACCGTTGTTTCAGTTGATGCAAGGATTAAAAACATATATATTGGAAATCTGTGAATTATTATAATTAATAATTCATCATATAGTGAGCTTTATTTATTGATCATGTGATAAGCCCCGGTTTTAGTCTTAAGCTGTAATTAAAAAAGTAAGGTAGGTAGAAAGTGTTTGTTTTATTTTTATTGGATGAAAACCAATTATAATTATGACCTAAATTATGAGATTGATGCAATTTTGTTTTATTAGAGACTTTTAATAATATTTTTAAATTTCTTTTGGGACACTGGCAATCCGGGGTTTGATAGCAATGAGCGTTGGTTCTAAAGGTTATTGAAACGAAAAACGAGGTACAAGAAAGTACTCTTGTCTGTCTAATCTTAACTATCTAAACTTGTCTGTCTGGATTTGTGTGTTTGGTCTAATTTTTTTCTATCTAATTTTTTTGTTTTTTTTTGTTCTAAGTTTGTTGAGTCTAAGCTATTTATAAATAAAAAAGTGTGTCAAAATATTTTACTCTAATTAATTGTTAATTGTTTTTATATGTTGTAGTTGGGTGAAACACATTTGAACACGGAGGAGTTATGCGATGGGTCGATAAATAATGGGATCAAAGGGAGCAGCAACAATCATTCGACAACAAATGGAAGTATCATTACTATGACTCTGAAGAATAACCACCTAATTGTAGAAACAGAGGAGAGAAATGTATGAAAGTCAGCGTTTCTTAATATGTGTTTTCCCTCTATTTGTATTTACAAATGTTTAAACACACCAATCATACTCTTCTCTTTCACGCTGTCACATTAAAAATAGTTTTCAAATTTAAAATATTTTTTAACAAAACGAAATTGCTCGATATTGCTCATTATCTTTCCTCTTTTCAAAAATCTTCCAACAATTAGATTGCTTTAGTTGTTTATTTAGTTTATAATAAATCATTAAAATCATGTTTGGTAGATACGTAGACATCACAAATCAAATTAAAAAAGTAAATATGTTAACATAACACAAATCAACCTAAAACTAAATTGAAAGTATTTATAAAATAATATTTCTTGAAGATTAGTTTGTCTGTCGTCATCGAAAACTACTTTTTGTGCAATATAATCCTGAAGGACCATTACATAAATTAGATATTAATTCAAATTATGTAAATGATATATAAAAACTGAATGAATAAGAAAATAGTCCATAAATATTGGATAACTACATGTCAGTGCCATATCAGTGACAGTGAAATTCTTATTGTTTCATTTAACAAGCGTAGAAAGGCTTATCAACTTGACTCAAAACTATACGAAGAAACAGAACTTTCTTACTGAACTATAAAATTAAAATAATAAAAGTTTCAGTTTAATAGCTGTCTGAATTAAACTTTAGATTTAATCTCAACTGGTGCATTTAAATGCAAGTTATTAATTAGTACAATAATGCAAAATAGTAAATCCTGGACATGATCAAACAAATAACATCATGATCAAGTAATAATTGTAACAATTTATTAAAAAGAATAGATAAAAAAATAATAGATAAAAGAGAAGAGCTATATAGAGCTCAATTCTTGCATTCATCCGAACCTAAGGAACTTAATCGACTAGGAGTCTAGTCTTGCTTAAGACATACTAACAGTATTGAGGAACATGAACTTCTCGGAGTAGAACTTAATTTATTGACAAACACATCTACGACAAAAATCTGAAATCCTTAACATCATTTAGACTAAAACATCATTTGTAGATAAGCAAAGAGATATTGACAAACCAGGACAACGGAGTTCTGAGATTAAATCTCGATTTGAAGGGACAGAGAGAATAATAATAAATACCATACCTCATTCTTAACTTTATAATTTCATTTACAAATATCATCATTTCTTCTATTCTTCGTCATTACAATGTGCATTCGATGTTTTCTTCTACATAATTTCTGCTTATTTTAAAATTATAATTTCCCCCAATTTGTGTCAACTAACTTAAATTACTTTGTTATTTTGAATGTGTCCTTATCCCATTTTAGGATATAGAAGAAGACTGCAGGGAGACAACGATGAAATATTCTCCCGGAGCTCGAGACGGAGTCTTCGTTGTGGAGGTTCAACAGGGCGTCAGGAGGAGCCCTAGTACGGGAGGACAAACCTACCATCCAATTATACAATCATCACTGAACGATCAATGTGCTCTGATACATAATCCGCCAGAAAGGTAAAAGAAAACTAGAATTAAACTAGACAAGACCAGGTAAGACCAGACAAGACCAGACAAAACTGTAAAATACCGGACAAGACCGGACAAGACTGGACAATACCGGACATGACCGGACAAGTTTAGACAAGACCAGACAAGACCAGACAAGACCAGACAAGACCAGACAAGACCAGACGAGGCCAGACAAGACCAGACAAGACCAGACAAGATCAGACAAGGCCAGGCCAGGTAGGTCAAGGACAGACAAGGCCGGACAAGGTCGGATAAGGCCGGACAATGCCGAACAAGGTATGAGAAATTTGGACAAGCTCGAAGAAGGCTGGACAAGGCCGGACAACAACGGACAACAACTGACAAGAACGGAAAAGAACAGATAAGAACTGATAAGAACAGACAAGCACAGACAAGCACAGAAAAGAACAGACTTGAACAGACAATGCCGGAGTAGAACGGACAAGAACGGGCAGGAGCGGACAAGAACGGGTAAGAACAGACAAGAACGGACAAGAGCGTACAAGAACGGACTAGGCCAGACAAGGTCAGACAACTTTCCATTCTTGTCAATGCCAGTCAAGGCCAGACAGAGCCAGACAAGACCAGATAAGACCAGACAAAACAGACAGGACCAGACAAGACGAGACAAGACCAGAAAAATGAGACAAGAACAGACCAGACCAGACAATGCCAGACAAGATCAGACAGGATCAGAAGAGAAGAACAGACATGGCCAAATGGACCATACTGTCCAGATAGGACCTGACAGGACCAGGAGGGTCCAGACAGGCCCAGACAAGACCAGAAAAGAATAGATAAGACCAGACAAGTTTAGAATAGACAAGAGAAAACCATGATAGATCAGACAAATTCGGAGAAGTTCCGACAAGACAAATAAATTATCATTTTGTATAATATGAAGTTTAGGTTGGGTATATAAACCAATTGTTTTCGCTACTTGAGTAGTTTATATAACTTTAATTTAGATAAATTTATTTTTGTTCGATTTGATGCGATAGATAAATTGTTGTGTAGATTTAACGAAGAAGATTTGGAAGAAGAGGACGAGAAATATTATGCAGAAACAACGTCTCGTACAGAGACGCCTGATTTATCCCGTTGTAGAACAGGACTGTCGCAATCGAATCAGAGCTTGGCGAATCAGAGTTACACATATGGAAACCAGCAAGGATACGATAACGGATATTACGGTTATCCGAATTATAGCGGATACGTAAACGACGAGCCTCTCCAGAAATTGGTCGACAGGAACAAACCCAAGATCACGTCGGCGGTTTACAAGAGCCCTAGGGGCACGGACGCACTCCCCCTCGACCCACTCCTCTCCGACAAAACAGGCAAACGAGATCCGGATTTTGATGCCGTTCAGGAAGAACAAACTAGATTGGGTAATGCTATCGATGATTGAGATGTTTTGTAACTGGAGGTAAAAAAAGGTATTCAATCACATTCAGAGAGATTTATTTTTTTGCGAGGCTTTGATTTAGTGTGGACGGCAGCTGTGTGTTGGGTTTTATTTAAAAACGCCAGAGAATTATGCAAATATTTGAAGGTATCAATTTAATTTTGATGTTGTTTTATTTGAAAGGGTGTAAACTCTGGAAATATTTTTTGGTGGTGAAGTGGAGAGAAGAGTGAAACCTGTTTTGTCCTTTTATTACAGTTTAAAGACCTATGGGTCAAGTCAGGTTATTCCAACATGCGAAATACACAGACTCTCTATACTATATGGTTCCTCCTAAAATATATTTTTTTTATGAAAAATACGAGGAAGAACAGCTTCGTAGAACGCAACACGACACATCCTCTACTGCACCTGCATTTATATTTATTTTTTACTACAAAAATATATATATTTTCCTCCAAAAACAAAAACATCACACCAAATAAAAAATAATTTTAATAAAGCAATTACCAACGCACCAAAAACATTCCACTAATTAAAATTATTTTTTACACAAAGTTGCAACTTTCGAATTTTTTTTTTTTATATTTGTTTATTCCGTTTTAAATAAATTATTTTCACGTTAAGTGTAAAGTTAACTATATTAGGTAGGGCGAGGCAGCTGTTTTTTTGATTTGTACAGTGAATGCTTTGTGTAAAACATACTTTTAGTTTTCTTGTAATACATCGACCAATTAATTAGTGATGTTTTATTACGTAAATATTTTAGAGAGTCGACATATTTTTACAATACTTTATAATTAAAAAATAGTTTTACAAAAAAAAATAAATACAGAAAACTAGAATTTATATCGACCTACATGATGGATGATAAAGAATAAATCCGACAAATTAGGATAAATTCATAGAAAGCAGACTAGTCAAATCGATAAGAGATTTGAAAAAACAAGATAGTTAGGAATAGTTTGACAAAACTAGCCAGAGAAATTCAAAACACAAGAGACTAAAGATGATACTTGAGAGACAAGAATATATTGGAAGTACTAGACTAGTAAAACTAGTCGAAAAAAAAACCAAAATGAACTATAGAGAGAAGACTAGGAAGACAAGAATAGATAGACAATACTATATAGACAAGAATATATAGACAAGACTAGACAAATAAAACTAAACAGACTAAACCAGAGAGACAAGACTATACATACAATATTAGACAGGCGATATTAGATAAACACGAGTAGACTAAAGAGGCTAGACAGAGAACACGATACAGACATATAATATTAGACAGACAAGACTAGTCAGACAGGACTAGACAGATCAAGCTAGATATTCATGACTAGACTGACATGACTAGACAGACAAGACTGGACAGAAAAGACAAGGAAGTCATATAACACTAAACAGAAAGGAGTATTCCTTTAATATTAGACAGCGAGACTAAAAAGGTGAGACTAGATAGACTAGACTAGACTGCCAAGGCTAAACAGACAAGACTAGTCAGACAAGACTAGACAGATAAGACTAGACAGACAAGACTACACAAAAAAGACTAGACAGACAAGACTAGACAAACAAGACTAGACAGACAAGACTAGACAGACAAGACTAGACAGACAAGACTTGACAGACAAGACTAGACAGACAAGACTAGACAGACAAGACTAGACAGACAAGACTAGATAGACAAGACTAGACAGACAAGACTAGACAGACAAGACTAGACAGACAAGACTAGACAGACAAGACTAGACAGACAAGAGTAGACAGACAAGACTAGACAGACAAGACTAGTCAGACAAGACTAGACAGACAAGACTAGACAGACAAGACAACACAGACAAGACTAGACAGACAAGACTAGACAGACAAGACTAGACAGACAAGACTAGACAGACAAGACTAGACAGACAAGACTAGACAGACAAGACTAGACAGACAAGACTAGACAGACAAGACTAGACAGACAAGACTAGACAGACAAGACTAGACAGACAAGACTAGACAGACAAGACTAGACAGACAAGACTAGACAGACAAGACTAGACAGACAAGACTAGACAGACAAGACTAGACAGACAAGACTAGACAGACAAGACTAGACAGACAAGACTAGACAGACAAGACTAGACAGACAAGACTAGACAGACAAGACTAGACAGACAAGACTAGACAGACAAGACTAGACAGACAAGACTAGACAGACAAGACTAGACAGACAAGACTAGACAGACAAGACTAGACAGACAAGACTAGACAGACAAGACTAGACAGACAAGACTAGACAGACAAGACTAGACAGACAAGACTAGACAGACAAGACTAGACAGACAAGACTAGACAGACAAGACTAGACAGACAAGACTAGACAGACAAGACTAGACAGACAAGACTAGACAGACAAGACTAGACAGACAAGACTAGACAGACAAGACTAGACAGACAAGACTAGACAGACAAGACTAGACAGACAAGACTAGACAGACAAGACTAGACAGACAAGACTAGACAGACAAGACTAGACAGACAAGACTAGACAGACAAGACTAGACAGACAAGACTAGACAGACAAGACTAGACAGACAAGACTAGACAGACAAGACTAGACAGACAAGACTAGACAGACAAGACTAGACAGACAAGACTAGACAGACAAGACTAGACAGACAAGACTAGACAGACAAGACTAGACAGACAAGACTAGACAGACAAGACTAGACAGACAAGACTAGACAGACAAGACTAGACAGACAAGACTAGACAGACAAGACTAGACAGACAAGACTAGACAGACAAGACTAGACAGACAAGACTAGACAGACAAGACTAGACAGACAAGACTAGACAGACAAGACTAGACAGACAAGACTAGACAGACAAGACTAGACAGACAAGACTAGACAGACAAGACTAGACAGACAAGACTAGACAGACAAGACTAGACAGACAAGACTAGACAGACAAGACTAGACAGACAAGACTAGACAGACAAGACTAGACAGACAAGACTAGACAGACAAGACTAGACAGACAAGACTAGACAGACAAGACTAGACAGACAAGACTAGACAGACAAGACTAGACAGACAAGACTAGACAGACAAGACTAGACAGACAAGACTAGACAGACAAGACTAGACAGACAAGACTAGACAGACAAGACTAGACAGACAAGACTAGACAGACAAGACTAGACAGACAAGACTAGACAGACAAGACTAGACAGACAAGACTAGACAGACAAGACTAGACAGACAAGACTAGACAGACAAGACGACAGACAAGACTAGACAAGACTAGACAGACAAGACTAGACAGACAAGACTAGACAGACAAGACTAGACAGACAAGACTAGACAGACAAGACTAGACAGACAAGACTAGACAGACAAGACTAGACAGACAAGACTAGACAGACAAGACTAGACAGACAAGACTAGACAGACAAGACTAGACAGACAAGACTAGACAGACAAGACTAGACAGACAAGACTAGACAGACAAGACTAGACAGACAAGACTAGACAGACAAGACTAGACAGACAAGACTAGACAGACAAGACTAGACAGACAAGACTAGACAGACAAGACTAGACAGACAAGACTAGACAGACAAGACTAGACAGACAAGACTAGACAGACAAGACTAGACAGACAAGACTAGACAGACAAGACTAGACAGACAAGACTAGACAGACAAGACTAGACAGACAAGACTAGACAGACAAGACTAGACAGACAAGACTAGACAGACAAGACTAGACAGACAAGACTAGACAGACAAGACTAGACAGACAAGACTAGACAGACAAGACTAGACAGACAAGA